>JAOWBP010004023.1:2052411-2062411 GCA_028571105.1 Tragopan temminckii
AAAAAGGATGACAGCTGAAATGTATTGTATGTTTGCATGTGAAAGAATCAGATTGAGGAATACAGATACATAGATAAAGAGATGCTGTTTCACAATGTTCTTCCCTGGCAAACTATTCTTCCATTGCATAATTTTACAAATTACATGGAAATATTACTATTGCAAACGATCAATACTGATCAGTCAGATGCAGCTAGAATATGAAGAAACCTAATGCACTTACTGTTTGACAAACAAAGCACTATGTTTATGGACACAAATAAGTCAAAACTGCTCATGGGAAAAGACATTTTAAATCAGGGATTGCATTGTCTCCTTCACTAACTACATCATTAAAACTACAATACGAAACAAAGCATGGCTTTGTACTTGCTTCTTTAGTTGGACAGCTTTATTTAAATACATTCAGCTGCAGTCCCTGATTTTTTTTTAAATCTTATAGTACACCACTAATGCTGCATTCAAACACCAGAATTACCAAATCACCAGAACACCAGGTTAGCGAAGACTGTAATCATTCCTACATGCAGGTTTGGTTTTTGTTGTTGTTTAAGTTATATACTCCAAATCATTCAAAAAACCATTCAAAAAACTTTGAGGCAAAACTCTGGGTGAAATCAACAGCCTGGATTATAGAGCACGTCCCTTCTAATCACAGAGTAACTGAATATTACAGGAAGAAACAGAGTTTTGTATCTTAAATAATGAATTGCTTTATAGCTGCTGCAAATAAACCACCACTTATAAAATGACAATAAATGCTGCTTGATTTATTTTCTGCCTTACATATGCAATTGCATCTATACCAGGCTTAACTCATAGAATCATGGAATGGCTTAGGCTGAAAGGGATTTTAAAGATCGTTCAGTTGTTGCAGGGTTTGTAACCATGTAGCTGAAGGTCCCAGTTTGCAGGCTGTGTCTGGTCATGCTCCGTACTCCTTAGCACGCTCAGCAATGGCAACCAGCTGCATGTTAGAACCTCAAGGACCTCCTGCCTTGCAACCACAGACCTAAAGGACACAGACGCAAGACAGGTAGGCAAGTCCTATACACGCTAGATTTTCCTCCCGCTTGTTCCACATCATCTAGATAGATGTGACATTTCTCTTTGCTGTGGGCACACAAACCCACCTCACTCTACACTGGTGAGGGCAGCTGGGCAGCCCCAGCCCCCCTGGCTGGGCTGAGGGCTGAGCCCTGTTGCACCCAGACACACTGACAGGCACTTGCAGCCCTGACTTTTCCATCTTTAGCAGTGAAAGACAATGTAAACATCTACACTGTTGCCAAGGATAAGCATGACTCATGAGCAATCTGCTGGGCTGTGGTTTGGCAATGGTGCAGCTTAAATAAATTTATGCTGTCCCTCCAGTTCTCCTGTCCAGCCCAGACCTGGTTTGTGTTGCAGCCACAAACAACAGCCCCAGCACAACACGGGGCCTTCTCCTTCAGCAGCTCACTGCTTGGAAAGATTTCAAGAGTGCTTCTGTCTCATTTTACTCCCTACAGTTCAGCAGCCAAATATAAAGGTAAGCAACATTCAGCATCTGTTCTGAAAAAAACAGACCATTTAATACCTAAAATCCCAACAAGAGTGTGAAGTACCTTGGAAATTCCAACCAAATGAAAAAAACCAAGATATATCAACTAAGAGAGTGCTCACCTGGTGATGTAATGTAAAATGTTTGTCCTGGCAACCCCTTGGGCTTGGTGCTTCATAGTTGATAAGGCCATGGGTAATACGCAGGGTGAAACCCAAATTAACTAACTGCTCAAGACAAAACAACAGTCTTTGAAATGCCTGAATCTTCCTGAAGATATAACAGGAGAAATTTGGAACCAAGTGAAAGATAGCAAGACATATTTGGCTTTTTTTTTTTAATTTAAATTTTAACCAAAATAACTGTACAGTGGAGTAACTGTAACCCACGGCCATCACTGGCTTTTCCTTGAAAACATCCTAATACGGCCTCAGATTTACTGGCTTGTGTCTAAACTTCTATCTGTTTGCCATAGACACACGCACACACACCAAAAAAAAAAAGTAAAAACGTTGATTTAATTATATTGGCCTGTTCTGGTGATATAAAAACTTCTATGAATACCCAGAACAATGTGTGAGTGGGGAGCACATCCCTTGTAAGCGCTGAAGTTAAAATGTTTCTGTTGGCTTCCAGTTCTGGAGAGATGGTAACTTTTAACTCCAAGCACATGCTCAATTTCTCTGTGGTAAAGGGATGGGATTACTCATATGCTGAATGCTAATTTTTGGATATTGAAGTACAACACGTACAAAAGTGGAAGAGATAACTGTGGCTGTGGAGACTTTCTGATGCTAATTACATGAGTCAGCATTCTGGAATGGTTGCAAATTGCAGGTGATTGTTTACTAAATATGGTCTTTACATAAAGATATAGCTCTAAATACTGAAAATGAGTCATCTGTCTCCTGCCACTGATTTAACTAAGGTTTATTCTGGTACTGGTCCATAAAACTCTAGTAGTATGAAATTCTCTCTCAACACAGAAGTTTTAAGATCAGACCTCCTATGACAATAAATACCTCAATAAGCATTTGTATTGAAGACACATACTCACAACATGAGCTACATAAACTCATTCTCTAAATAGGAATATTTTAAAAGAGATCAAGTACAGATGTTTCAAAGCAGAATTTAAGGTCTCCCTGGGTGTCTCCAACCGGTGATCACTCTATTATAAGCATAACTCTTCAAAGACAGAGCTCAGATTCTGGTTTACTTTCCCAAGTTTGCATCAAGGAAGAGTTACTGTTACGCTTGAGCAATTCTTTGCACCCATTACCACACACAAGCCATAAACAGCTGCAATTTCACTGCCCAATCCTTTCTTATACCCTTACAACATTTGTTCTGTTAATGTAGGTTAATTCTGCAAATAACACTTCTGTAAATTGTTCTTGCAAACTGCTACATCATTTATGTAAGGACTTCTGTGAACTTTGAAAAATTAATGCCTTTAATTTTGGTTGATGGCAACATCAGCAGAGCTCTGTAAATTGCACTTTAATGAGATTTTGCTACAGGGGATAATCTGCTACTGACAGAGTAACATCTTGAAAACATCTGTAGACCTATAATTTTTCTATGACGATTAGATCCCACCACAAGAGTCCAAATACAGTGCAGAAATAAAGGGGGAAAAAAATGTAAAGTCCTAAATGAATATCCAACCTGTTTTTTTTAAAAAAGAAGAGACGTGCAATGAGAAGTTTCTTGAGCTGAAAATAAATCAATTTTTCTGACTAATTAACATTTAGCTTTATTTAATTAAGAAAGACTATTACTGTCTTCACTGCTGTGCATCTGTATATAATGAAGCAAACAGCAGTAGGTATAAGATACCACAGAGGAATATGCCCAAGTAAGCCAGCACTATAGGTGCAAAGGAACGTCTATTATTGTTAAATAACTGACATCAGAGCCTCTCTTTAATGTTGTCATAAATAAAAGAAAGATTTTCACAGATGCCTTCACATATGGTTTCTTATTTGTCTCTGATGGAGACTGGGAGTTAGAATAGATGCCAAAATTAAATGATTTAAATAGGCAGCTGCAGAACACAAACTACTAAATAACACCTTTTGAACACTTTCTATTTATAGTAAAGTTCCAACTTGCGAATGGATGACAAATCTTATTTTGCTTATACCACGGTAGGTCGTTGCTAAAAAACCATCACTTTTACAATACTGTAACTTCAAGGTGCTCTGCAGTCTATTTGGAAGCGCAAAGCACTCAGGATTATCATGGCAAACAGGAGTGGAAAGCTCAGAATCCAAGATTAACTTTAATAGATTAACTTAATCGTTGAAATATGCAGTACATGATTATCTGTAATAGACCCATCCAGGAGGAACAGCAAAGGCAGGTTGAGAGGGGACTTCAATGCAAACCACTGGAGAATTTTCAGTCTGTCATCCTGCAAGTTCAAGTGAAGTGATGGACATCAGAGAAGGCACTTAATGCTTAGGTGATAATCCATCCCTTACCAGCACTAAGGTATTACATCTTGGGGGTAAAACTTGGCATTAAAAAAATACAGCGTATGGCACAAGAAAAATGCAGGTGGGTAAGTACTGGCTACATTGCTACACCAGTGTATTCAAACCAGTGTAGGCAAGGAGCACACAAGTGCAATAATCACACAGGAAAAAGAATAAAAATAAAAACAAACTAACCCTGTGTTCAGAGCCTTGAATTCGAGGGCTTAAGTTTTAAGAGGCCTGTAGTATTTCAAGCTACATATTCTTTGATTGTATCGAAAGCGTAAATACTTTCCTTCAGTTGTTTATTCATGTTCATGACAAACCGGACAAAAAATATGAAATGTGTGAATTATTCTGGAAAGAAATTGGAACTTTCAAGTTCTACAGAAGTCAGAAATCACCTGATATGTTAATACTGCCTATTTGCAGCAAAATGGAAGGAACTACCTAGGGGACAATTCTGAATTGTTCTGTCAGCAGGGACACCATGTCCAGAAAGACAAAGATCTAAAGAAGCATCTCTTGAAAAAATACATCCAGTGTTTCTACGCATCCTCTCCTACCTGCCATGAACATTAGAGAAGCAGCATTTAATTCCTGTAACAGCAGATACGCAGCCCAAAACATGCATCCCACTTTGCTCCTGGCATAGGCAGCTGATAGAGATGAGGGTATCCGTACCCCTCCTCACCACGTTAGCCTTGCTCCACACCAGAGTATTAGACAACTTCTAAAACCACCTATCCTCTTTCCACCATGATAAAGAGAGCAGGACATGAATAAAGCAGCTTCAGTCTGTTACAGTTCCCACTTCACAGAGGCAACAAACCAGGAGCTGCGCATTTTGTAACAGAAACTTAAAGAAAGAAGAAATGCCAGCACTCCCAGTTTGAAAAATAGTCAAGTGAATTATGCTCCCTCTTTACAGCTTAGTCTCACAACAGACTGTCAATACCACATGGTATTCATCTATTTTGCTTTTTCTGACGGTATTTTTACTAGCTAGCAGTATACAGTTGATACCACTAAGAAGAAACTAGCATTTAGTGGTGACAGTAGTTGCCTATAGCTTGGTACTGTGTAAACAGAGCTAATTAGAACTTTACTACAGTGTTTACAAAACCCTTTAGATAGCCAAAATGCCTTTCATACATTCAAATAAGTAATGTCAACACAACGTGATCCCATTCTCCAGAGAAGAAGCAGGAGTGACTTTCAATTAAGAATTTCCTAATTCCCTTTGCTTCACTTCTAACAGTTTAAGTCTGTTATAAGTAGCTTCAGGGAAAAACTTTGAAGCAGCATGTGTTTTATTAACTACATTTTGTAGAAATTAATATAATTAAAATAGTGTATTTTATGTAAATGTCGGCTGAATTACAAAAGATACCATGAAAAAAGACTCAAGTCTGAAGAAAATGCATTTCTGGCAATCTCAGAGCTTCTACGCCTTATTGTAACAGAAGCTCTGAAAAGTGCTTGGAGTGGATACATGCATAGCTTAGCACTATGAAGCATTTGGAAGAAGACAAAGTTTGAAATATAGAACAGTGAGACACAACAGTGGTCCTTAAAAGCAACTTCTTAAAGACTTCCCTTACTAATTACTCTTGTTCTGGGGAACCTTTCTTGTTTCTCTCTACTGAAGTGTTAATGCAATGAGTGTGAAACCATCTTTCCAGAAAACTTTGCTGTACTGTACCAGAAGTGATTAAGCTACAGAGAGAAGGGAAGCTTTGGCTGATACCCTTTATAGGAGGCTCATTAAAGCTTACGTGTGCGTTTTTCCTCCTAGAAATCTGAGAAAATTCTCAACAGGCATTAGTGTAAACTTAAAGCAACTCTGAACAGTTTTACTTTACACATCAACTGTGAGCAGCAGAATCAGAAGATAAGATGTGCAATGCCACCAGGTAAGCTGAAACAGAGTCAAATAGGTCTGATCATATGATGATCTTCAGAAAAACTTTCTGTGCTGTTGCTTTTGTGGCATCACTTCCTGTGGATGAGAAAAACTCTGCCTTAAGGAGCCGAGGAACCCATAACCACCACTGCCAGAGGGCTCCTGCCTCACTGCTGCTCCTAAACCAGAGATCTTGGAAGAGACCATTTGGTTTTATGCCATCCAAGGATTCTTTCACACTAGGCAAAGAACAGCTTTGTGTGTAAGACAGATTTCCTTTGCACCACCCTGTGTGAAGCAGGAGAAGCTTTTGAGTGCTGTCCAGTTCACTTTATTTTGCATCATGTCTCATTGACTCAAAGAGAATAATACCAAAATAGTCAACTAAGAATGACAGATTGGTAAATGGCTGTCACTGTAGTGCAAGAAAAATGTTTTTTGAATGTATGCACCTTTTACCATAAAATGCACTCTATTAAATCTCTGTCACTACAAGTATTTGTACTACTTTCTGTCATTGCTTTGTTACTATTTGCTATAATTCAGTAGGTCACAAAGCTATCAAAGTAACTAGAACAGGAACTACATGGCAACAGCAGCAAATGTCAGGTATTGACTCAAGAGTTTATTCCTTACTTCCAAAGCAATTTTCAGTTTAAAAATCTAGAGAACCCACTGCCAGGGAGGAAAAAAAAGAAAAAAGAAGAAAAAGGTCAGTAATACCATGAAAGGTCACAAATATCAGAAGCAATATTTTGTAAAGATAGGTGCTTAATAAAATGGGTGTAATATGAAACAACAAAAATGTTTGAAAAACTGGACAAAAATCACCTTGAATAAAAAAAACAAAAGCCAGTAAGTAATAATATTAACTGTTCTATTTCTGAGCATGTCAAGTAATCAAAAAATCTAAAGCATCCTAAAATACAATAAAAATGTAGCATCGTGGTAAAAAACTAACTAGCATCTCCATACTACTATTGAAAATAATAAGAACAAATTAAAAGCGTCTACAAAGGAGGAAAAGTATTGCTAGAGCCCACATGCACCTAAATCTGAAGAACAATTGCATTTTCGGGGCACTTTAGTAAAACTAGAAAACTGAAATTAAATTATTGCAAGTGAGAAAAATAGTCTCAATATTAGTCAATATTACAATCTGTCAATAAAAGCATGAATGTCAAAGAAACGTCATCTAACTTTCCTGAGTCAGAAATTGTGAACTTCAACCACAGGACAGGTATGCAATTTATTTTCAAGGACAAATACCAGGATTCAATTGATTGCAGTATTGTACACAACTCAGAGCATGATTGTCTTCACTAACAATAACCTAGGAAGAAGTAGTTTACACTTCACTGAAGGAAAAAGCCTAGATTTAAAACTCCTAGCTGATTTTGAAGATACTGCTTCAATTAGGCAGGTTGGAATAGCTCACAGGTTTAAATGTAGTTGAAAAATATTTGAACCAAACCAAAATAACCCCTCTGTACTTGAGACAGCTAGGCCACATACAAATAAAATCAAATACCTTTTCCTGCCCTCTGAATGCTTGTCAAGTGGCTGGGTAAAATTGAGGGAGCTCAGCCTTACCAGGAAAACAGATGTTGCCTCATCTGGTTTGATGCTCATATGGATGTTGAAGTCTAAGGCTAATAGTACAGTTCCAACAGTAGCTCTGACAGAGTTTCAATGAATACATTTGTGATATATTTCATACACTCTGATAGTCTATACACCCTTGTAACTACAAACTTTGATCCTTCCCTGGAAGTACAGGAAACACCTGGATAGTCTAATAAACTCCACTGCACAGTTGGCCACTTTGTGCATTGCAACCAAATTGTAACCAGGTCTCAGAAATATGAGATGTGGATCTCCATTTCCTCTGTATCACAGGCATTGATGCAATACTTTTCATGCAAAAGTGAGCCCCTGGGGAGGATGGTGGTGGAAGAAGAGACGCAAAACAGATGAAAGAGTCAGTAAACCTGAATGTAGTTCTATGTAGTATGTTCCTCTTCAAACAAGAGGATGTTGTCCTTTCCCCGGTATGCCTTCTTTGCTGGCACAGATGTTATATCCAAGCTCTTACTGCTCTCTCGACTACTTTACTCTTCTTTCTTATTCTCATGAATAAATACCATGACTTCCACTTCAGGCTTTCAATCTCAGTCCAGAAATTGTGAGCACAAGATTTTTGCTCACTATGGTCAGTACAGACCAGCTGGCTTTCCTCAGCCCTGCCATACACCACTTCTCTTTTCAGCAACTTGGATGACAGGGCAAAACCAGTACTTCAGTATTTACAGTATAGCACTGAAAAAAATATTCAAGGTTTAGAAAGTGAACTTTTGAGTTTGGTCCTTGATCACCCGCATTGTTAAGACGTGACTTTGTTAACACTTTACCATAAAAAAAAATTTACGTTGGCTTAATATTTTTATACTGATATATCAATTTGGCAGGTCAGTCTCCTCAAAGGCTAACTTGCTGTTTTATCAGTTTTTGCTGGTTGCCAGTTATTGCAGCTTTAACATCTTTGTATTCCTTCCCCTTGCTCTCTTTTCTTTTCCTCCATTTTTATTCATTCAGTCATTTGCATACTGAAATAAACACAATGAACAGTAATGCAAACTCTCCCTTAGTTCATAATGACGTTACTCAGTCCCAGGCAGGAGAGAGAATACCCAGCAAGGAAGATACATCTCATCTTCAACCTTTTCCTTATTTTTTGTATATAAAAGAATGAATTGCTCCATTGAGACTCTCCTAATCAGAGTATTAATCTGCATTGGTACGTTTGATCAGAGGTTTTCTACCTTCTCTGAAACAACTGACCAGGAGATTTAGGTGAGCACACACAGCTAATCCTATGGGAAAACATGTGAAGTTCATCCTTCGTATCATCACTCTCCTTACCTTCCCTGTAGAAATGTGCTACCTTGACAGATAGGTACTCTAACCTTTTTTCAGTAGTATGCCTCATTTTTTAAGCTCTTGTCATTCTGACTTTCCTGCCTTCCTCGTCATCCTCATCTACCTCAGCAAACAGCTAACATGCCAGTTCTAAGTGCAACACACAAGCAGTATGCTGCATATGTAATAGTAGATAATGGTCCCTAATATGGTTAAGCTAAGCTTAACCACACCTAAGCTGCTCATGGTAATGTTGCATCTTGTAAAGGCTTTGCAGTACATTATTTAAAAGTGATGTTATAGATAATGGATGCTCACTGCATGATTATTTCTCTTCCATTTAAGAATGAGCCCTATATATCCTTTTATCCAGGTTTCCAGCGTTTCCCACAGTCCTTTGGACTTTTCTGCTGAATGATGGTTGTAAACAGAGGATGTTAGATAGGTCTCAATTTAGGATACGTGCTGAGGCACACTTCCAGTCTTCCTTCCTCAAGAATAGATACGCTTTGCTATAACAGCACATCTTCCTTTTACCTAATAGCGTATAAATTGGGTGGATTGATGGGTACAGATTAAAATTTTGCATGAATTTCCTCACACGCAGCTATTTTCCTTAGCTTCCCTTTCTCTTGCCTGCACAGGCATTAATTCTTTTCCTTGGTGCTTTTTTAAAACATTGTTTTGTAAGTTCTGTAGCTCTGCCTTATCCGAGCTTCTATCATTCTCTTTCTCCATTACTGTTTGTATTCTTGGTAGAGTAGTCCAAATAAATTTATAAAACAAGTTCTAACTTCCAGGAAACAAAAGTCTGTCATGTCTATTAAAAAGTGCAGTTATGGTAGAATAGCTACTAACTGCTCATTAATATTATAAAATATTTTTAATATCAATATTTTTTTCAAGAAGTTTTCCAGTGAATTAGAAACACTTGATGCAGCTGCAAATTCTAATCAAAGTAGCAATCCAAATTCATTTTCTAAAACTCTAGCTCTGTTCTGGAGTAAGTAGATTCAATTTTGCCCAAGTGTAGTACACTGCAGCCATGTCAAAAGAGAGGAATTACAACAATCTTGGATTGTGGGCTATTGTTTCAAGTGCAGATTGTCATAAAAGTTCTTTGCACTCCTATTCTTTGTTATAGCATCT
>JAOWBP010004023.1:2063982-2083668 GCA_028571105.1 Tragopan temminckii
CCAGAAAATCTCCAACCTAAAAAAATCAGCTTAAAATGGCAAAAGTATTGGTAATGTTTTTCTTGTTTAAAAAGGGAAACAATAAGTTTTAAGCAATGGATAAAATAACGTTCTGTTTGAAACATATAGGCCAATCTGAAATCAAAAAGCTGACTGCATTTGGCCAATCTGCAACGCAAAAAAAAAAAACAAAATAAACAATAATAAAAAACACACACATTATCTGCTGGCATGGAAGAAGCAGATCTACAGCTTGTGAAAGGTAATACAATTTTGGGGTATCTTTTTGTTCCAGCAGAAGATCTCTTTCACAATGTGTCCAGTACATCTGTGTTTTCTCTCATGTGAGCCAGAAGCACCATGGGGCAGACAGCCTTTCTCAATATATTTCTCTGAGCAAGTATTTAATTTTTTTTTCTGTGGTGCAAAAATACAACATAAAGTGACATGGTAGATTCTGGCCATTTATCACAGAGGAATTTAGAAGTAGTAAATAATAAAATTTTATTGAACAGAGACAACCAGAGTGAGTATAAATGTGTGCTCTTTTTCCTTGCTCACCAGATCATTACTCCACACAGCCGTTCAGAGAATGAAAGCTTTTGAAATAAACAAAGTGCTGCTGTCAAAGGCAGAATAGTCTAAAGTGCAGAAATTAGAAGAGTAAATGGAACTGGAATTACCATGGGGATAGGAAGGAGATAAAATGTGTATCTAGCAGAATTTGGGGTCTAGCCAGACATGTATTTTGCAGCAGCTATGTCAGGGAGACAGATTGCTGCCCATTGCTCTTTGCTGCCCCTACTGATCTGCAGGCTGTGTGAGCACTGCCTGGCTTATTTCAGTCAAAAGAGTTCAGGTTAGTTTAGATAAACAGTAAGTCTTCACTAATCTAGTGCATTTTGAGCAAAATTGGTTAGGGAAAGCTTGTATGAGCAGAGCTAGTAGCAGCATTGCAGGGATTTGGGACTGCTGATAACCACCCAGAGACAGGCTGCGGTTACTAATATCTTCCACCAGCACAGCTGAAGCTGGAAGAGCACATCTGTTCACCTCCTGAAGAGGACTAGATTTCTGGTCTGCTAATCCCATTTTCCACTACATATTCAGTCAAAATAGCCACTAAGTGACTGGAAATCCCTCTGTGCTCAAGGTTTCTTCAGTAGCATTAATTTGGCAGAAGTAGCCAAAGAGAAAAGTGAATGTTAGTGTTTGGAGCCTGATCAAAATAGGAAGTTTAAATGGCATAGCAGCACATAGCTCCACTGTATCTCATCTTTTCCTGCTTTCAATACTGAGTTCTTAAGCCAGGCATCTCCATGCAGCTTTAATTTAGTCAAGGGCCAAGCAGCTATGAATTAAGGAGACTCAGGGCTGGAGCTTCCAGCAATCTGTTCTCTCCCAAATGTCCAATTAGAAGAGATAACACATTTAGAGATAAATTCCTGGCAAGAGCTGAGGATGAGATTTTGCTTGAATCAACAATGTGGTCAACAGTTGAGAATGATATGTGAAAATAATGCAAGACAAAGATCTGAAATGTTTAAACAAGAGATCAGTTATGGGCCCCTCAGAGGTAGTAAAGGTAAATTATTAAAAGAATTTATAATTACATTCATGCCTAATTATTAATAAACAAGGATAGGTAACAGATGCTGCAGCAGATTTACACTTCCTAAGGAAATAAGAAGAATTATAGAAGAAAATCAAGATCAGCAAAATGATTAAATCAGGAAACTGGAATGTCTGTAAGTGTAAAAAAAAAAAAAAAAAAATTAAAAAAAGCTTTTGTCAAATTGTTTGGGAAGAAGCAGATTCCTTTTCAGATTTTAAAGGCAATGGTAAATTGAAGAAGGCTGACACAACACCCATTGTGAGAAGAGAAATAACAGAAGTGAGAAGAGAAATAACAGAAGTTTCAGATTTGGGCCAATATCATTCTCTTGACTTCACCAACATAAAATGAGTAGCACATAAGAAGAAATTGATATCTTGTTATTTTTATCTTATGAAATAATCCAGATCAAGATAATGTAAGCATCATTGGAAAAGTTTAAATTATAATACTTAGAATTAGCAACAAATCACAGATTAGAAATCAAGCAAAGTAAATTTGACTGAAAGTGTTAAAGAGTAACAGTGGGGCAACAATTCACTAATTTTGTTCCAGGTGAGATCTGGGGAAATATCAGTACAATATTCAGCACCATTCTGATTAGGAAATAAAGTGCTTGAGAAAGAAACTAATGCATTGGCTTTGAATATTAAGACAAGAAATATTTGAAAATGGAGGAAAGAATCATGAAGACTTGTATTCGTAAGAATATTTCTTTTATATTTATGACCTAGAAAAAAAAATATTACTGGCATTATTACAGATGCAAGCAATAAGACTGGTAGATGAAAATGTGAAGTGATAACAGAAATTTGCTTATACTAGAAAATATAATCAACCTATTAATTGCTGAAAAACAAATCTTGTGACAATATTAAAGAAAAATGCTTATTTAATGTGAAATTAGAAACTATCTAACATGAAGAGGAAATAAATGGAATATGACCAAAATCTTCTACAGTTTTTGGTTGGTTTTTTTTTTCAAAGGATTTGGAAAAAAAAAGGATTTTTTTTTCCCCAAAAAAGGAAGGCACTTAAAGACTTTCACACACAGCTACAGCAGCCTCACAAAAAAAGAACACTAATAATACGGTATAGCATGCAGGAAGGCATACTCAGCATCTCTATCTACCCTTACATAAATATGTTACAAAGCTATGTTTAGGTGAAGCCCACTTGGCATCGCAATTTCATCAGCAAGAGCACTGAAGTCACTTTCTGGTTCATCAGCACAACAGCACAGACTGGCCAGGGTAGAAGTAGTGCAAGTCACCAGGTATTGTCGGTTTTTAATTGTGGTGCTATCACAGTCAGAAGGCATTAGGTCCTCCACAAACTCAAAAGCACAACATAATGACTTCTCACAAGAACACTGCCACACCTTGCTTGCAACATATCTCAAAAGACTTGAAAGATCATATCTGTTCAGTTTACATCAGACTTAAAGATCAGCACTTATCAGAAACTCTAGTCTACTCAGAGCTTCACTAAACCTCCTGGTAGGGTATTCTCTTTTCAGTAAGAAGCTGTAACAGGCTTGCAGCCAATGAAGAGCAATGTTTTGACTTCTGTACTGAATACTTGCAGAAGATATTTTCCCCTCAGTATAGAGAGGAAACAAATCTTTATAAATTTAAATGTGGTGAAAACAGTTATTCTCCATAGGAACAGTTTGTAGTAGGTCACTGAATACTTTCCATCCTTTAATAACCATTCAGACCACTTCTCCCATTACATTACAATTACTTCTGTCCAATCATGCAATAAAAAGCATTCAGTCTCCCTTTTGCAAGTTCCAAGTCCCACTTTTTCATTCACACCCAAAAAAGATCCAACCTTACTGTTTTTTCCCCCATCCATTCAGCAACTGCCATGGTTATATGCATGGAAAAACATTATTAGGAGAGTCTAATGGATTTTAATTGTTTTCATTGCAAATGTTTCTCCCCTGTGGGGAAAAAAAAAAAGCTCTAATCATATTGTCTCATTGCTCATTCTTAACTCTTCTTCCTGTTGTCTCTATTATTCTTTCCTTCTGTTCATTCTTCTTGACATTCTGCTTCTCCAAATACACCACCATGCCTTTTACTTTACTCTTTCTTGCCCTGCAGGGAAGCTCATTGCTCTCCCTTTTCCATCTCTTGATGATGTCACTTCTCCTCAAACAAAATCTGCCATAAAATCTATCTCCACCTCCTTGGTTCCTACAAACCATATGCAAAAGCAATAGCAGAAATTGGAAAATGTGGTAAATGTCCTCTACCAGTGATCAAGTCCCTGCACGTGATATGCAAGCACTCTGATGAAAGAACATAGTCTGAAAACCTTTTGTACTGATAGATCCCATTTCTAGCTGTAAAGAACAAATGAAATACCGGTAGCTGTACTCACAGCCTGATGGTACCTACAGGCCGTACTCAAAACTGAGATCTCAAAAGCATTTTGGGTGCTCCACACAGTAAAGCTGGACTTCATCAAGACACCCCACAGTCTAAACAGATCAAAGATGCCATGAACAAGACAACAGAAACATCATTATAAGGTCATAAGATTTACCCATGATGAGACTTAAATAGAAAGAGCTAACAAGTTGAACCAGTTGTAAGTTGTATCTGGTTTGAGTATCTGTAAGTGGTGGAGTGCAACACCAGCCCTTTTTTCTAGAAACCACAAGTTTAGCTCTCAGGTGCAAAGAGAATCTGCAGTTCAGCACATCTAAGTGCCTCCAACTTCTGATCTAACTGAAGACACACCATACCCAGGTATATCTTCCACTGCAGCTGAGAGAAATGCCCAGTGCTTTTGTTTGACTGCTCCTATTCCCCCTAACGAGCATCACAGGTCTTTCAAGTCCATTCTGACACCATTTGACAGAATGTGCGCGGGATAGATTTCTCAACTCTTCTGAGATGCTTATTTTAACATAATAATAAATTTCTCAAGAACTTAAAACAAATATGACCAATATTGAGTAGGATATTGTGCTTAATTAAATTAATCTTTATTAATAAAATAGGAGAAAAATACGCATGGCTAATACTGCAATTTTTAAGCTTTAAGAAAAAGGTCTTTTTCCCCCCCCCCAAGTAGCTGTAAGATACAAGGGAAAATTTATCTTGTGTATTATCTAATAGGCCTTCCAGAACTAAAGACCACAGGAGGTAAGGCTAACAAAATTAATATGCAAAGAAGTTCAGCACTAGGGACCCATAATTTTCTTACAAATGGTTTCACTTTAAGGATGAAACAACACAAGACAATACCAATTTCTTTCTTTTTTTGCAAATAGATGATGCTTTAAAAAAATTAACGCATGACAGCAGGTGGGAAGAAACTGGAGAAGTGAATATTCAAAGTAGAGAGTGACTACAGATTTGATTTACTTAACATTTTACTAACTGATTTGAATTCTCTGATATATGAAAACAATGTCAGGAGATATATTTAATTAAGACAAGACCGGTTGTCATTTAGACATGAAGTAAACATTTAACACATCTAGTGAATTATTAAAGCGAATGAAAATAATCTGACCTTCAGAAAGTAGAATCATAAATAACAGGGACTTCAGAACTTCTACTTGGTCATGTCTGAAAATTGCTCTTTTTTTTTTTGTCTGTTTGCGTTGAATAGTAGCTGAACAAAATAACCATTACCAAATGCATTATGAAGTAGGGGGGGGTTTCAATGACAAAGGTGCACTTCTATTGCAGTAGTAGATTTATAACACGTGTGTATGTAAGACTATTATGAAACACGATAGAAGAAATCATTCTTGCTTTTGTGTACAAAATTAACATTGTCATTTGGGGTTCTGTACTTTATATCTGCTTGGTAAGGTGTCAGCCATAAGTAGGTGTTGTTTCTCTTGTAGCAAAGAGCTCGTTGCGGTTAGATTTCAAGCATACATGGCTGCACCCCAGGAAACGGTTCAATGTAATAGTATTCCCATCAATTTAAAATAGGTGAGCGTCAGACAAGCATCAAAGGTAACAAATCAGCTCAGCATAATTCAGGATTTTAAAATTAAGACTTTGTAAGAAGAGAAAGGTTATGTGTCCTGACCCAAATATCCCATCATTATGTTTATATATGTCAAATGCAGTGTACTATGGCAATAAAACATACTGATAAAAATTATGTCCTTGAATTGAACCCTCATTTAGAGCTGGGTGTTATTTCAGCAAGGAACACTGTAACAAGAACATTGTAACTAATCCTGCAGGACATTCGTTAGAAAAGGTTTTTATTCATTTTTATCATCCTTACACATTAGAACAGCTTAGTACTTAGATAGTCAATACATCTTTGAAAGACATCAGAAAATAACTCCCGATAAGGATTGCAGATTTTTTTTTTTTTTTACCTTTAGCCATCACACATTGAAAATGTTTCATTTTTTTACTGTAGAAAATAGTATAAATATTGCGTTTACTGTCGTGAATAGCAATCCAGCATGCAATTAAGTAGGGGCTGTTGTATGGATAACTCACGACTATTATGATTCTTCACATTTGTAAAGGTGTATGCAGACATGTTTGCAGGATTGGGAACAAAGATTGTTCTAAATATACGTTCTCTTGAATAACTTTTTTTTTTTAAAGAGATGATGAACAGGCAGAATACAGGGGCTTTCCCCCTGCAAACCACTAATGTCCTAGTTTAGATTCCACATGAATCTTCAATTCTCATTTATACTTTGTATTACAGTTTGCAAAATTTAAATATTTAAGAAAAATCTGACATTTTTGCTAAAATCAGTGGAACTGTGCTTGAAGTAAGGCATGACTCAGTATAAGGATATGAAAGACAAGATTTTATAAGAGGAAAAAATCAGGTGAACAGGTCCCTATCGTATTAAGGCATACACAGCAAACTCTCTGCATTCATCTACGTGATTTTTTGGCAGTCTTACTGAGAAAGCATGCATTAGTACCAAGTCAGATCTTTTTACTAATAAAACAGCTCTTAAATCATCTGTAAGTAGGACAACATCCTAAAATCACTGCATTCCTTGAGTAAGAAGCCCCACCTCCCTTTCCTGGATGTGTACAAGGCCAGGCTGGACAGGGCTTTGAGCAAACTGGTCTAGTGGGAGATGTCCCTGCCTATAGCAGGGGATTGGAACTGGAATACTTTAAGGCCCCTTCCAACCCAAACCATCCTACGATTCTGGTGAAGGTAGCAGCTCAGCAGGGAAGTTGTGCCCCAGCACACGCTTCTATAGATGGCTGTGCTGTAAACCTGCAGTTTGGTCAGTCCCACACCTTGTCTTATTCATCGTTGCTTCATTTTGATTCCTCCATTTTAAATATTTTCAAAAATTAATTCATCAACTCAAATCTGAGAAGATGTATTTTTAAAATAATTGCTCTTGTGATTATCAGTCCTTAGAGCCTTAATTTTGGCTTTAGAGCCATAACAACAATAGCAACAAAAATAAAATGCATTATTTATAAATTTATAGCATTGTACATTCTGATACTTTTAAAAGACTAAAAATCAAGCTCCATTTGTTCAATATTAAAAGGCTTTGAAGTGTAATCTTTGGGTTTATCAATGTATTACATGAAGTTGGGTTTTTTTTGCTTGCACTGTACAAACATGTCAAATGCACATGATACTGCTGAGTACAAATAATTTCTTCTGTTTCTCTTTGCACTCAATCTATTATCTTCTACCACATTTAATAAATTAGTGTATGCAATTAGGCAATATAAAATTGAATTACTTTATACACGATCAAATTAATTATAAATCAACTTTTCCAATGCCATAAAATATGAATAGCTAATAATAGCAATTATTACAATATGCTGTAACAGTTAAAGAATCATCTTCTTTTAAGGAGAACGAAGAGGATAATGAAAAAAGCTCAAATTAAATACATTACACATTTGGGGGGGTGGGAGATGCTGCTTTGATTTCAATAAAGTGTAAACCTGTAGTAAAAAACTGGAATAAAGTTGGCAGGTTGGAGAACATTTGTTTAGAAAAAATTATTTTCCTCGTCAAATGGCTCTCATAACATGAGGAAAAAACAAACTTCCTAAAATTTGCAAATTTAGGGTGTTTCATTTAAAAGACAATTTTTCATTCAAACACAACCCCACGCTTCCAGGTGTTTCTGTGATCCACAGTGCAGACCAGCATCATATGCCAACACCTGACAGTGACACATAACATTGTCACATGGAATTCCCAACACAGCCAAAGGTCTTTTATGCTCAATAACACAGCAGTTTTTTTTGTGTGTGCGTTTTTTTGTGGTTTTTTTTTGGTGGGGTTTTGTTTTGTTTTGTGGGATAATGCACTGTCTCTTTGACAATAGATTCTTACTTCTGGTTGTCGCTGAGCATCCAAGGCAAAGGTCACTGCCTCCCAGCACTCCCAGAACTCCCCCTGAAAGCCCTATGCCAACAACAAGGCAACATGTTTGCACAAGCTCTTCCTTCCCAGACAGCTTCTTAGCCACAAGCCTTCCAAAAAGGATAGGAACAAAAACTCATAAGCTAAAGATGTTTCTAGCTCATGTCCCTGCATTGACAGGTTGGACATCCCTGCCCTCCCCTAACGTGGATAAAATCAGCCACCTCAAGCGTCAATTATGGGAAGACTCTGGGGGCAAAAAAAAAAATCAAGTCTGGAGTTTTCTCAAATTTCCCCATAAGAAATGATGCTGCACTGTTAATGGTCTTCCCTTTGAGAAAGGCTGCTTCTCCCTCTCTGTTAAAAATGGGGTTAAGCCTGTCCCATTTTGCTGTAAAAGCAAGAATGCTCTAATGTGGAACATGTAAATATATTAAAGAACGTCCAAATGCTCATTTCTTTCTTGCTCACTATTGTCATCTAGAGCAACTGTTTGATATCCTTCCTAGTTTCTTAGCTGCCTGCTCTCTTTAACCTCCCTTGAAATTGAAATTAAAAGGCCATTTCTTTTTCCTCACAGTTGCCATAAATTATATTGTGAATTATTTTTTTTAAATCACTATTCAAAAACATTGAAGCACTAAACCATGCATTATGTTACCCAAGGTCCAAGTGGAAACAAGCAATTATTGAGCCTCCAAATTGTGGCAATACTTACACAGGAGCCAAAAAGCAACTGTGAAGAGAATCTGCACATTCCAGGTGCAAAAATGAGACTTATGCTGAATTGGATTTAATGGAACACAAAATATTTTCTTTCTTTATGAGAAGGCAAACTCATAACTCTGTTTATCCTCTGATACGTGTGGAATATGGAGTTTCAGATTTATTTTTAAAAGTAAGAAATATGGTGTGTCTATCTTAAATTTGTAACAATCTTGGGCTAAATCAGTCTTGCAATTACTGTAGCGTAATTTTCACTATCAACAAATAGTGTGGACTTACTGTTTACCTTTCAGTTGATTTTATTTGCCAAATTATATACCAAATGGTCCCATGGGCTTGCTGAATATATGGGTGCTAACAATGAAAAATGTGCATAGTTTTAATACCAACTTTGTAAATTGCCTTAATAATAGCTTGTATAATGTAATAGTATTTTCAACCAGTACTTTTAATTTCTAGCTCATAAAGCCTTTTCATTGAACCCCAAGGGTGTAGCAATAAAAGTAAGATTTAATTTTGTATATAATGTGGCCTAAATTAGTTTTAAAGCAATAGGAGAAACATGCAGCTCAAAGAGATAAGACTGAAATTATTATAACTTGATGAAATTTCCTATAGCAAAATTAATCATTATTTTCATTTTAACATAATTTGACATAAAAAAAATATAAGACTAATGTAGATCTAATCAAGGTATATATATTTAAATGACTTCACTATAAATTATGGAGGCCATAAAAAGAGTGATGCAAACCATATGACAGTGAATGTTTTGAAGACACTTTTGAAGATCAGGTTAAGTATAGCATTTATTCCATTGTATGAGCTAATGAAGAAACACCACCTAATAACAACAGCATTCTATATTTATGTTTATATCTTTGACCACAACTGGAAGTTCAAACCCAAAACTTGACATCACAATCTCATGGTTGTCCGTCTTCGCATGGTTCTCAACTGTTTGTGACATTTGGTCATTTTGCATTGAAGTATCTCTCCTGAACTCATGTGGTTATGGAGAGTAAATCTAGCAAGCATAAATGAAAAAGCAGCTAAAAAGAGACAGCACTTTAAAAAGATCCAAAATTATCTTCTCAGACTATTTTATCCATTTATTATGCTCATCTTTGTTCAGAGACTTTATACATTCTTGAAGGTTCAGGCTTGGTAAGCATACCATGGTGACACATGGAAAAAATCTTCCAACTCAGCAAGCTAGTGGGTATTCACTTGCTTTATAAGAAAAGATTTATGTTTATGTTTAAAAAAAAAAAAAAATATATATATATATATATTTTTTTTTTTTTTTAAGTACATAACACAAAGCAAGGCCCAACATCTCTGCTGTTCTGATGGCTCTGATTCTCTAGAGGAAGATGTTAACCAACACTGCATGCTTTGTACTGTAATTAGTTCTCTTTGGCCTAAAGAAGGGACAGATTACAGCTCTCCTTGCAGCTAAATCTGATAGGACTTGAAATCAGACAAGTACAGAAAAATGAGAAAGATAAGTTTTATGAGGATATCAGCGTTATTGTCAGAATTATTGTGTTTGCAACTCTGTCTTGAATGTTCCAGGCATACTGAAAGTTTGTTCTGCTATTATGTTATATGATGATCTCAGCTCTGTGATATTAACACCTGCACATCTGCCTTTTACATGCAAGATTTCACATTTTGGTTACATCCGGAAAAAAAAAAAAAAAAAACTCACCTTCTTCAAAAACATCAGTGACATACAGAAAGGAGTGACAGACAGACACTTTCTCAGCATGGGCACCAATGTACCCAGCCACCTCTCCGACACCAAAGACTGCTTCACAGTCCATCAGGGGATTGGACTTCGAAAAAACTTTGTCCAAAGAATCCCATAAGTTCCTGTCTCTGGCCAAGGGCAATTAGAGTATATGTTAAAACTCCCCCCAATTTCAGTGTGAACAAGCTCAAGCTCATCAAAAGTGGCTTTGTAGAATATCCTCTGTCAGTGTTTCTTTTTTAAAGTTCATTTCATCTTCGTAAGCCTTATTGATTTCTACAGCTGCTGCTGCTGCTCTGACCCCAGGAGTTGAATAACAGGCTGCAGCTCCCAGAACAGCACCTTCCAGCCCCAGGTTTCACATATTGGGTATTTTGAATACCTAAACAGCTTCATTAACTATTTGTGTTTCTGAAACTTTGCAGCATATTCAGTACAAGCAAAAATGTGTTGCATATAATTATGCACATAAATTATACATGCACATTTATATACACCTGAAGGAGGAAACATTAGCTTACATTACCATCATTCCTATTATCACAGCCTATCACTTGATGGAGTTGTGGGAAGTGGTGGTTGGGCTGCGCTCTCTGGGTACTAAGAAGCTTTGGTCGAGCTGCTGCTGCCTCTGGGCACAGCCAGAGGTGTGGGCACAAGTGTCCCGCACACTATCATCTCCATCACTGCAGAGCCCAAGAGGACAGCTGGATCATGGAGGCAAAAATAGCTAAAGTTCAGAAAGGTGGGTAGAGAATAAATGAAAGGCAAAAAGAAATAGTTGTTTAACAAAGCATCGTATCTAAGCAGGAGTTAAATTTGTCTGTGCTTTGTCCACACAATTAACTTGATTTACTTCAATGAGATTGTATGACTGCGTAAGGCCAACAGACCTAAAACTTCACCACTCAATTTTAACAAAGTATAATCTATTAAAATATTATCCATCTCTCAAGGTGATTTCTTTCCCTAACATATTCTGAGTAATGTTACTCTACAACCAAGCGAGCGCAGCCATGGAGTGCCCTCCTGCCCAGCCACAGCAGCCCCATGTACACGGGCAGCAAAACCATTGATCAGTCTTTGGACTGAATCCTCACTGAAGCATTTTCACAGACTGATTGTGAGTTACTGACAACACACCTCAACACAGCATTAATTTCTATCTGAATAAGACTTCTTTTTTTGTAGGCTTGTAGATATTGAAAATGAACTTTGCTTGGTCACTCAATTGATTTTTCAATTTGGCACTGCAAACAAAAGTTGTGGCCAAATTACCACTAGAAGGCAACTCAGGAGGAGAAAGGTTTAAAGTTTAAATGAGTATTTCTCATTTGTTTGTTGTTGTACAGCTGGCAGCTACCAAGCAGACAGGAAAGGAGCATCGCCCAGCACTGCTTCTCTTGCTGGGCCGCTAGAATGGGTGAGCACAGGCCCCTCCAAGCAGCGTTGTGCCAGAGCTGAGCTGATGCTCAGGAAGAATTTGCGAGCATTGCCAGTTTTTGAAGTGCTGCCAGTTTGCCTTGAAATTAGTAAGGGCTGTTTTAGTATTTCCTTTCTGCTTTGGTAGAGATATTTTTGGTTGCACTCAAAAGAAAGCTACAACCCTTGAAAGCTTATTTTGGTTTTCCCTTTCTCATCTGTAAAACTTCCATGCATCCAGGCTGGAAGTAGAAAGAGTATCTTGCTATGCAGGGTGATCAGTTACAAATGATAAATAGCAAGTAGCAAAGTGCTGAAAATCCAGGCATTATGATCAGCTTGCAAACATACTTTGTGCTCAGCATTTCACTAAAGTGCTCAATGAGCAATCATGAATAATGAACATAATAGTATTAAAAAGAAAAAATACAACTTTGTTCAGTTAAAAACTGGCAAGAAAAAGTGTCAAATAAATTATTCCATATGATCAGTTTTCCCCTCCAGTTACTGCTTTACCCTCCTCTCCACAGCAAGAACCTCCAGGACCCGCCTGCTTTTTTCCTCGAGTTTTTTGACAATCTACTGGAGTCTCCCCTTCTGCCTGCAGCCCTAGTTTGCCCCACAGTAATATTCAGAGGGCTGCAGCCAAGCTGCCCTCTACACGAGTGCTCCAAGCTCACCAAACAAGTATGCTGAATTTTCAGAATGCAGAATGAGCTCCCTTATTTCAGCAGAACTAGGTTCATACCAATGCCCAGATTTAAGCCTGAGATACCTAGCAGCTCCCTCATGGGGAATGAGATGAAAAGAAAGAGTTAAAATTTCACTGCTTTGGACAAAACACATGTATTTGTTCAAGGAAAAAAGTTATAACGAGAAGATATGCATGCCTGATGATGAATGAAAGCCTGTTTGTACCTAATGTATCGAAGAAATTGTTCAAGAGCAGTTAATTTCACCATTTCAATGTCTTTATGAGTTATCTGCCACAGAAGTACTTGTTTTAAAAAGATGAGTTGCCTGGCAACCACTTTAACATAGAGCAGCTGACTTTCCTGAACTTTGGGAAATGTTTTATTCATCAGCTGGTATTCTGTGCTCACTTCCCTTTATTTCCAAATTCCCTTTACTGATTGTTTACATGCTTTTTACATTCTGCAGAGCAGCCTCATGGTCTACCCAGGACCACGCAAGAACGGACAACGCTCTTTTCATAAGTCACTTTAAAAAATAATAAGCATTCATGCTGTAATTTTTATTGTATAAATACTCATTATATGACTGGACCTGAGCTAGTCCTATGGCGATAGAATATTTGGATGAGAAGTGTTGTTTGTTTCTTTTTAAATTTAAAAAATAAAAAATGAGAGATGTTGCACACCTCCAGGAACTGCACAAGAATCTGTTGATACCAGTTTTATCGTAAGAAATTAAGACACTGGTAAAGAAGAAAAAATAATCTAAAAAAAATAATCTAAAACAGTTCTTGTTTTTCTAACACTTGGAAAAATTACAAGAAATTGAGCAACAACAACAAAAAAAACCATGGAAAATATACAGAAAAGTAATTCTTGCCAATAATGAAATATCTCCCAGGGGAAATAACAGCCATCTCTCATTCTGAGCTTTTTCTTCTATAATTTGTACGGCAATGCAGAACCTAAACAGACCAAAAGAAAGACACTGACTTTTTGACCCACCTATCTTTTTGAAGCCTTCATTATCAAACACAGTTTGATAAGGCACCCTCATGTGTTGGTTTCTCCCAGTTCTCCACATGGGGAAGGTAGTGTTTGATCTCCAGCTAGGGGACCGCATCTCTTGAAGGGCACATGCAGGGCAACACACCTCCAGGTCATGACCTGAGGAGCTTTAGGAGGGCCTGTTATTTTGGATAACAGTTTAGAGTATGGTATTGATGCTCTGAAGGATGTTCATGGTGCTTCAACATCCCTGAACCTAAGTAGGTGCACTTCCTATTTTGAAGCAGCATCTGAAACACACACCGCTCTATTTTCAAGCTCTCCTGTCTAGGATGGTATTCTTGTTTACATATCATACAAATGTTCTTTAAAGGTGTCAGAAAACAGCACTTCTGAAAGTAAATGAAAAAGAAGCAAATAAAAGTTATGAGCCAGGCATTGCAAATATGTTCTGGTGTTTTAACTTTATACTTTAGCTACTGGTTCTGACTTATTACTTTTGAAGTAAGTTAAGAGAAATTGTTTACTACTAAAGAACAAACAACTACAAGCCATACTTGTCAATGAAACTGCTCAACAGTTCTCCTTACAAGGAGAAAAATGAACTTCAGTGTCCTTTGAGAAGAGCCAGAGAGGGATGCAGGCCCATGCCCTGAGCAGCATGGCTGAGTCTCATCCCAACACCCAATCAGGCAGAGCTCTCATGTCATGCAAAATGGCACACAAGCAGACCATTTCCATCATCACACACAAACATTTACTGAATCAAAAAGCCCAGACAAACATCACACTGTTATCTCCTAATTATCAGATGCTTGACCTTGCTTGGCTCCAATATTTTTTCTACTCTCAATCTTAGTGTGCTACGTGGAAGTCACCTCCCAGATTCCCATCAAATGGTAACAGAAGGTGGTCATACCCAATCTTTCCTTCAAGAGAGAGAAATGATTCCATGTAAAGAATTGAATCTGTGTAAAGAAGAATCCAAGAACTAAAAAATCTGCAGATTTTAAGTCAGAAAAGTTAAGGAAAAATTCAAGCTCATTCTCTAAACTTCAGCCACTTGGAAAGTTTTCATTAACAGTCCTGGGAAAGGCCTGCTTTTTGAATTTATCTGAACAAATGCATTGTCAGAGGCAAAATGGATTTCTCGATGACCTCAAGCATGATCCAAGTGTTGCTTAGTCCTGCGTTTCAGGGTGTCTCAATATCTGAAGGAGAGTAATTCACATAAGGAAAAAGAGCAGAAACTGGGGGATGAAAACATTCTTTCCTCTAGTATACTACTGCCATTTCTGATGGAGAAATGTAGACTGGCAACTAAAAGTAGATTTCAAGGTACATATAGATGCCTTACGAGAACTTATGGAAGCTGCTGTCATGTTTGGTTGGATATATCTATTCTCCTTTCACTACTTACCAAGGATCCTTTATCTTGCCTTCTCCCATCCTTCTCACATGCTCCATCCCACCCCCAGCCCTGGTCCAGGTCCCAGACAGCTCTCCCTGCCCACAGCCTCTCTTGCATGATCCACTGTCTGTGGTCAGATTCACTACTTTTGGCTCAGTGTGATCAAACTGTGGGATCAGGCAATATCAGGAAAGCAGAGATTTAAAAAAAAATTTAAAAAGAAAAATCTTGCTTGAATATGACTAAAATGCAACTTCATTAAAGGTTTACTTGTTGGCCTGCTCTATGTTGAATAATGATTTCATGCTTTATTACCTATTGTTGCTAATACTGTCAATAGCAATTATCTATTGTTAATATATTGATCATACACCTCTACTTCTATCATACACCTCCGTAACTATCTATTCTAAGACTAGCTCTCTGTCTAAGGGTAAAGAAGATCACTCAGGAGCATCAGATTGCCAGTGATCTGGTTATTAGTAGCTAATATGGATAGTACCAGTTGGGGGACTCATTACACTGCCTGCTCTCCAACACAAATATATTTTTAGAAGCCTTAAGGAGACTGCAATTAAGTGAGGTAATGGTTATTCTTAGCCTTTTATTTCTCACGCAAACACTACTTACATAAATAAAACCTGAAGCATCCATCAACACATGGAACATGTCCTCACGGCATGAAAATGAAATGGGATCTTCAGATTTGTTTTCAACTGAGCAAACACGGTAAGTTTTAGGGCAGGCCTTCAGAGATACCCTGGTTTAGTAAATACATGCATATGGTGAAACAACTTGACACAGTATTAATTGAAACACTCACTATCCTTTCAAGAGTTACTGTTTTAGTTCAGTTTTCTAATGGAAAGGAATTTGTTGCACTGAAACTTGTTATTATTACTACAAACTCAATAAAAATATTTTTTTTTAATCAAAAAGTCTCCCACTTTTCTTAAATATAATAGTAATTGAGACCACATTTTCTGAGCTATGCAACAAACAGCTTTTTATGCATACCTTGTATTCCTCTTGGAACAAAGGCATTGTGAAACAAAGTGCATAAGCAGTTGGATTTGAATATAATATATTATACCGTTCAATCAGCTTACTACAGACCATAGACTTAAAAATAAAATTATACCAGTAATGCTGGCATTTGTGTTCCAGAGGGAGATGGTTAATTCTTCAATAAAAAGTAGAAGGATTTGCATCTGCCCTGGCTGACAACATAAAAGATCAACATTTTTCTTATCTTAGGGCAAAACGGTCTCTGTAAAAATCAAGTTAATGCAATATTATAGCTGCAGAGTTAAGCATATAAAAATGATAGAAAAAAAATGAAGATAGGCACAGTTAGAGATGAACAATCTTAATTCTGTCTTTCGGTGTGTTTGCTTTAAGATGTGTTTTTACCATTGTGTGACCACTGCATTAACACTATGATTAAAAATACTAAGCCAAAAACATGCAGCAATCACATGAAATCCTCTCCATTGAAAAGAAAACTCAAATTTAAAGTTACACGGTATATTCCAAGCTTACATCTTATTGTGGCTTAGACAGTGTTCTATCTATAATAAGAAATGCAATGTTTCTCATTCTTCACTTACAAAGATATTTCCAGAATACTCAAATGTGATAAACAATATAATCAGGGAACAGGAGCACAAGAGAAACATGCACTTACTACGTTCTACTTTGATGACAGACAATCTCAAACTTTAGGAAGCAAATGAGTCAGTTCGAATACTAACATACAAACAAGCTAACATACAAACAAACTAACATACAAAACATTTTTTACTTCAAAGTGTTAGTTCCTGGAAATATCTTTTCTTCCAACATAAGCCACTGAATAAATCTAATATTATAGAACTTAATGAGTTCCTTGTAAAGGCAATCCTGTAACCTACTTGTGGTATATAACTATTTTCAAAGCAAAAATCTGAAGCAACTCTACCAAACCCAACATGCTATATAATTAAAAATAATAATAATTAATAATTATATTTATCTCATAAGACAAAGACCTTCCTTGTTAAAACCCCTCCTAGTTCTTTTGGAGTCAAACTGGCAAAACAGTCAAGTTGCCCCCTACAACACCTCTCTTGTTCACAAGGGCAAACTGCCCCTCACCAGGCCCTGCCTACACACGTCTACACCAAATTAACTAAATCAGTAGGAAAAGCGTTCTGTTAAAATCGCTGTCACTTCATATCACAGACAGAATATCACTGGTAGAGTTGTTTATTCCAGCGCTGCTTGTTTTCATTAAAGTTATACTGAAATAAAGATCTTTACAACAAACACACTTGTGTCCATGGGAGTCTGTTACTTTGATTTAAAGAGGATCTGTTTCCCAAGCAATTCAGCTAAATTATTAAAACAATCACATAAAAAGGGTATAGAGAACTAGATGGTGGAAACCAAAAAACACTTTCACCTCTTTCTTTCACCACATTTTGTTTGGACTAAAAACTTGCAAATCTCGCCTAAGCCTACAGTCATAAGCACAGCAAAGATAATGATTCGGAGAGCTCTGCAGTGTTCACCTCTTTTCAGAGCTGCAAACAGTTGAAACAGAAAGGAAAATTATCATTAGTTCAATACTGTATGAAAGTGTCCTTTTAACAAGAGAATGTTCCTCTTTCAGTTTCTCCATCTGCAAAAAAAAACTCTTGGAAACTTTTCCTCATTATCTGTGATTTATTTCCTATTTCTAGACCCGGAGTGTAATAATGGTCCAAATGTAATAGCCTTGACCTTTGCAGCTCTTCCCAGGGAGGTCACTGAGAATCTTGTTTAAGTAAAGAGCAAAGATTTCAACCCAGCAATAATATGATGCACTTTGATAACACCATAAAATATATATAAAGGCTTTATCTACTGGGACATATATACCAGCTGTCCCTTGTGTCTAGCTGTACAGTCAACATATTTTAACAAGCATGGAAACTGAGGTGCACTGAGAGCAAAGTACCCTTGACTGAAACTGGTAAAGATGCAATGGGATGACAGATTTTCAGTATACAGTACTCACTTTAACCATAATCCCATCCTTCTTCCCATCAAGTCTGTGTCCTCAAGGCACAGTCACTATTTTAAAACTGAAGCATGAAAGGTCTGTGAAGATGAACACTGCTTTTACTGCTCTTCTGTGGTTAGTATTTGAAAATCCCGAGGAACTTCCATCTCATTAGGCAATGCCCTCGTCATAAAATTCTTGTCTCTTCTCTCCTTCCTGCTTAATCCCACTATCTCCTTTTCTAATGCAGTGTATGTTAGCACTGCCATTTTTGGTACAGTCCAAAATTTAGTTCTATCTTTCTACTTACAGGAGACCCAGGCTGTTAAAAGAAAACTACAAGTATCTTGCCATTTTGAAAAGGGGCAAACAAACTGGCATGAAGCCTGCCTGGAGAACATGGTTATCAGTCAGGAATCACTGGTGTCTTCTCTCCCACCATTTTGTCAAAACTATTTTTAAAAAAAGAAACAAAATGGCAACCACTAATATTCAGATTAATAAAGACTCATATGATTCCCAGCTGTTGACTATAAGTGGCAATCCATACGCAGTCTTTGTACCCAATGTGGTTTACACAATACCCATATTTGTTTCTGCCTCTCAGTCAAGCTCCAAATAGGAACTGGTATGTAGTAGGAGCTGTACAAATAATTTATTGTCTGTCTTACATTTAAGGAACTGCAAAAAGAATGTGGAAAAGAAAAAAAAGAAAAACAAGGAAGAAGGTTTTTGTCTATTAATCAGGACCTTATAGAGGAAAAGAATGGAGTTTTACTTGTTAATAGTGAACAGCATTTCGTGCCTTTGGATTTCATGACTTTCCATAAGGCACAGGCATTCATATGGCTCTCAGATTTTCCAAGAAACCATGCAGAAGTTAACTTAAGCATTTACCCAGAGCTGCAAGGAGTGCTGTTTTCTTTGAAAACAGTCACAGTTCTCCTTACTGTGCCATCTTTTTAAAACACATTCTAGGTTGACGTAGCCAAACATGTATTAAATATTAATATAAAACATTTATATTGATTCCTGTTTACTTTCTGGGGAAGCATAACAATAAGTACGGTGCCACACGACAGCACTAGTTACATTATCTCCAACTACTTTTAAATACCATCCTTCAGCTTCGCAGGGCTCCAGCTAATTGGAAAACCAAAAGAAAGGAACGCTTCACTCATGTGGGCCTGCACCGAGCTGGTCAGCCCTGCCAGCTGCATCCCCAGGAGGTTTCCCACCACGGGCGGTGCCGGGGAGGAGGCAGTGCCACCCTCAGCCGTGGGAGCATCGCCTCCCTCCAGCGCTCAGCCAGCACAGCGGTCCCCAGGGTGTTGCTGTAACTTAAACCAGCCTCACTGAGCACAGCTAGCAGCCCCCAGCCTGTGGGAGCATCTTGCACGGCCGCCTTTGAACACCCTGACTCCTGGGTTGGGAGCCAAGGCGGGGCTGACCACACACACCGGTGGGAGCACGCGGAGGTACGGGCTGGGCTGCGGCTGGGGGGCTGCAAGTTTGTTGTTCTTCAAAGAATATAGCTGTGTGCACATAGCAACTTCATCTGAAGGGCACAGTTTTGCAAAATCAACATAAAGGTAAGGCTGTTAGGGGGACAGCTTATAGAAGTGGACAAAAAAAAAAAAAAAAAAAAAAAAAAAAAAA
>JAOWBP010004023.1:2083768-2100931 GCA_028571105.1 Tragopan temminckii
GATGCTAAAAAAAAGAAAAAGCTCCTAAATGTGCAGTACTCAAAGGAAAGCAGAAGCACAAATGTCTATACACATGTCATACTTACAGGCTGTGCTATCTCACTCAAGAATCAGCTGATAAAATATATCTGTTGAAATGGTTAATTTGATATCAAAACAACTCAGAAGTTAACACAGACACCCCTAGAAGGACACAAAAGAATACAGTGTAAATTAAGGCCAGATTTTTATTTCAAGGATTCCAACTTTAGTCATTTGTACAGTTGATTTAGCACAGAATAAAGTCTAGGGGAAATAGAATTGCACGCCATTCCCAGACAGCATGTAGAAAAGCCTGGAAGGGTGGTACAGTCTTTGGTTTCTGTTTATTTCATCTTTCTAGACTTCAGTAAGGCCTTTGTCACGGTCCCCCATAACATTCTTCTCTGCAAACTGAAAAGATATGGATTTGATGGGTGGACTGTACAGTGGACGAGGAACAGTTGCAAGATCATACCCTGAGTGGTGGTGAATGTCTGCATGAGATCGGTGACAAGTGGTTTCCTTCAGAGATCACTACTGGGACACATGCTCTTTAACACCTTCATCAATGACATTGACAGAGGGATCAAGTGCAACCTTAGGAAGTTGCAGATGGCACCATGCTGTGTGATATGGTCAAAATACCCAAGAAACAGGATGCTATTCAGAGATATCCAGGCAGGCTTGAGCAGTGGGCCAGGTGAACCTCATCAGGTTCAAGAAATGCAAGTGCAAGGCTTTGCACCTGGATCCCAGCAACCTCCACTATCAATACAAACTGGGGGACAAAAAGAAAGAGCACAGAAGTCCTGGTGAAAAGGACTTGGAGGTACTGTGGCTGGTAAGCTGGGCATGATCCAACAATGTGCCCTTACAGCCCAGAAAGCCCTGGGCTGCATTAAAAAAAAAAGCATGGTCAGCATGTCGAGGGAGGTGATCCTGCCCCTCTACTCTGCACTGGTGAGATCTCATTTGAAGTACTGCATCCCAGTGTGGAGTCCTCAGCAAAAGAGAGATGTGCACCTGTTGAAGTACATCCAGAGGAGGGCCACAGAAATGGTCCAAGGTATGGAACACCTCCCTGTGAGGACAGGCTGAGAGCACTTTGGCTGTTCTACCTGAAGAAGTAAAGGCTCCAGGAAGACCTGATAACTGCCTTTCAGTATCTAAAGAGGGGTTGTAAGAAAGAAGGGGTCAGACTCTTTAGCAGAGTCTGTTCTGATAGGACAAGGGAAAATGGTTTAAAACTAAAAGAAGGGAGATGTGGATTGGATATAAGAAAGAAGTTTTTTACAGTAAGAATAGTGAAACATTGGCACAGGTTGTCCAGAGAGGCAATGGGTGTCCCCTCCCTGGAGAGGGTCAAGACCAGGCTAAACAGGGCCCTGAGCACCCAATCAAGCTCTAGGTGTCCCTGATCATTGTGGGGAAGATGGATCAGATGGCCTTTAAGGGTCCCTTCAAATGAAATGATCCTATAATTCTATGATATGCTAATGTTTGGCAAACATTCTGGAGATAGTTTATCTTTGTTAAAAATTCAACAACTCTGGCTCTCAGAAGGGGTTGAGAACTTGCAGTAGGGACACGTTGAGCACTTTCAGAAATTTCATTACTGGGACAAATACTTATATGGTCACCTTAATAGGCAACTTGACTGGTATTCAGTTGAGAGAGGAGAGAGTTTCTGTGTGGAAGATGAAAGATCATAAAAGGCCAAACTCAGCACAATCCCTATTGTAATTAAAACATGAAAATATTGTTTTCTTTGCATGTATTGATAAGAAAAAAATGTTTGTGAAATTATACAGTAACACAAGCCTCTAATTTCCTTCAAGCTTTTCTGAAGCAAAATACTAGTATTTTGAATGGGAAGATTTTTGTTGTAGCTTTGAAGATTCCTAATAACCAGAGGACTCATTTCACCACAATCTGAACAGCATCTAGACATAATTTGCATTGCATTTTCTCAGCCTGGCCTTAGTTTTACATTCTTCTTCTTTTCTAGATTATTTCTCATATGAATTCAGCAAAATGGGTAACTGAGGAAGAGACTTTGGTTTTTTCCCCAGTTTTCTGCTGAAAAATCACCTTGCTTTGCACTTCCACCCTGCTCCAGGGAGCACCTGCAAATCTTATGTAATTTAGGAAGACATTACCTGCAGCCTTAGCAGTTTCACTCTACTTCCAACTGTATTATTAACTTGCCCATCCCAACCTCAAATGAGCTTAAATATAGACCCCTCCATATTTAATGAACCATAATTAGCTCATCAACAAGCCTACATAGTCTTGTTAGGGAATTACAAGTCTAGTCAATCTCACGGTCATTCCTTCCACTCAACATTACAATGAAGGAAACATATCTTAGAAGATATTTCAAGGGTTTCCAATCCAGAAGCCCTAAGGAAGGATCATTGCTCCTACTCTGCCCTCTTAAAGATTACACAGATTCACACAGAATTTAGCTGGATAAGAAGGAGATTGTAGAAGTAATTTTGTGGTATGATGGGTTACTCTTTTTCCTTCTGCCCCCTTGATAAAAAAAAAGAGACTGCAATGCTTAAGGAAACAATCTTCGACTTGTTTCATTCAGCTCTATCTCTGCAGTTGCCAGAGCCAAAATTAGCTCATCAGCTTCTGATGACCCATGCTGATGTTACTATTTAAAATGTTAATAACTCTTAAAATAATAAGAGTCTAATCACCTAATCTTTATTTCTCTGCATTACAGCTCAACTAGATGAGTCCTGGGAGCTAGAACTTATCAATTTATTCCAGGTTATTTATTTATTTCGTTATTTAGCTAGAAAATGAAAAATTGGTACAGCATGAAAATGCATTAGGACTACTGAAAAATGGCTCTTACGTAGGAAGACCACTATATCTCAAACAAATTTGACATTTTTGGAAAGCACTGTTTATACTCATGTTTTGGTACTTACATACTTTAAAACAGAAAGTTTGGAAACTATACAAGTACTTTCAGGTTTTGAGGAATTAGCAGACCCACCATTAAAAATAGCACGTGTGTGCATCTGAGGTTACACTTATTTAAATATATAAATCTCACTAGTGACCTAGCTGTACGTATGATTACCAATGCAGTTCAAGTGTTAGTCTCCTCAGCAACAAGGACATCCTAGGTAAGGCTGTTCTCCCTTCCAAAAGGAAGAGAAAACAAGAGCAGAAGATTCTTTTTCACAGATTTCACATTGCAGATTCCTCAAGAACAAGGTCTTGTTTGACAAAAGTGAAGGCCACATCATCAGTAGGCCTAGAGTTTCATTACAAAATCTGGTATTGCCAGAAGCCAGTTGAAGTTCTGAGAGTGGGATACCTCTGGAAATCCGTGTTAAATTTACAGCTTAAGCACTGTTGGTCTACTGACTTCAGTGGAGCAATCCAATTTACAGCAGCTGAGTCAATGCTGAGTGCCATGGAAAAGCCTGTAGAGAAATTAAAATTCCTGCTCTGATAATAAAATTGATCTGAAATCATGAAACTGCAGTAAAATTAATATGATTTTCATTTGCTTTTTTTAGCAGTTATTACATCTCAGTTTCTGAAAAATATCTATCTTTTGTTTCCAAGCTATGTTTATGCAGTAAGATTGTGCCCTAGGAGAATCTTATCACCAAGTTATAAATCTCTGAACCCAGAGAATTTCAACAGAAACACTTATTCATCCCTAACTAGTTTGGGTTTAACACTAACACTGTAATTAAATTGTGTTTTCTTCACTTTTCCCCTGCTGTTTGAGAGAGAATGTGTTCAGCTTTCTGATATAAAATGAGAACTATGTGAATGCTAATCTATTTTAATCTCAATGGATTTGAAGGAAAAGATAGACTTTGATTTTATTAATTGTTTTCTAAAATAAGGCTTTTCAGAAAAAAATAAGAACAGTGCCTTCACATTCTTATCAGGAATTTCAAATAAAAATCCTGTTTTCATTACCACACCACAGAATAGCAATTGATTCTGTCAGACTGTAATTGAAGTACCTACAGCATGTCAAAATATTTTTTCTATCAAGTCTTCTTTTATAAAGTCAGAGAAAAATTAATGAGACAGAACATGCCTTCTGCTCCCACAAACATTCTTAAAACTAGCTATATACCACACCTTTTCTACCATTATCACACATTATGCTATCAAAATTACCACAAAGTACTTCCTTGCAGTACCAAATAAGATTGGCATGTCCAACAACTGCTTCATTTTGTTGATTTTTTTTTTTTAAAGAAACATCAGAAAGCAATATCTCAGGTATAACTGAGAAGGGATAAGCACTAGGAAACATTCCTGTTCAAATGGACACAAGCACCAAAACTAATGGTGGAAATGGGTGAGAAGGACTAAATGGGTGAGAGGCTAAATATGTAAAGACAGTAGCACCAGGTACATAGAAATCCTGAAGTTGTATTTGGAATGTATAGACAGTCAGGTTTCCCATTAAACTTTTCAGATCTGCATATAATCACAACTTATCAACCAAAGAGACAACACAGACCAAGATGCTCTATAGTCAGGAAGACAGTGTGATTGTCACTAGGCCATCTGATACACTCTGATAATGAGATAAGGTTGTTGAGTTAACATATCTTATTCCCTCCTACCACACAAAAGTCCACTTATTCAAGGGCTGCCAGGATAACAAGACTACTTTGTTATTCCAGTGCATCCTCCAATGCAAAACACAGTTCATTTAATGGATTCGGAGATACAAAACTTGAAAGTAATATGATTATAGGGAAATATTTTGTTTTGCTTTTTGCAAGTGGAATACAAAATTATTGCTTTAAACTCTTCCTGCCTTTTAAAATAAGTCAGAAAATGTGACAGTGAAAGCTGGATTTGTCAGACAAAACAGTGTGATATCTACAGAGGAAAAGTTACACGATAAGCAACTTGCTTACTCAGCAGAATACGTTCATCAGAAAACTAGTTTAAAACAGTACACTGAGACCAGAAAGATGCTTTGAATATGCAGGATCAGTAACCTTACAAAAGCATCAATCTTCTGGGAATACTGGAGAATAAAGACAACCCTAACCTTTGCCCTCATAGAAAATTAACCATCCTCTTTCTTGAACTAAGTGCAAGCAAAGAAAACATTGTCCAAATACAGGAAAGAACACACGAACTCCCTCTGCAAAAGCCACAGACAACACGAAGAGCAGAAAAGCAGAGCCTTAATAATAGCCAAGGAAGAGTAAAATTCTCTGGATGAGATCTGTCCCTCACTAAGGTCAATGGAAAAACTCCTGCTGAGCTTGTCCTCCAAATCTTGATGTTGAGGAAAGGGTAGTAATAAAAGGAAAATCACCACAATTGAATTTTTTTTTTTTACATTTCTCATATACTTGTAACATATAGAGTTGTGGGGGGTTTTTTGTATATTCAAGGTGTTTCAGGACGTAGATAACAAGTCACAGCATTCACTACACAGGCTTATAGTGGTATCAGCCTGAAACATGATGCTGGGAATAAAAACCTCCAGGATCTTGAAGCCAGTGTTTACCACTATTCCTGCACATCAATAATCATGTAGTTGTCCTCATACTGATGGGGACAACAATCAGCTAGCCTTCAAGATTGGGGCCACTGCTGCATAAGGAGAAAGATTTCTTTCACTACCGTATCTTTACATCTTTGCTCATAAATCTCCTGAGAGAGATACAAGTGATGGTGAGACTCTTTCCTAGTATCACAGCCATCACTTGGAGGGTTATTTCAGGTTATCAAATGGTTGAGAAGCTTGGTTGTTCGGATGTGAGGCACTATGGCACATAAAGAGGGAACAGAGACCATCAACAGGATTGTTTTCAGGATGTTCTATTTGTGGGATTGCACTTTTGCACTTAGAAAATTTAGGAGCACTCAATACAGACTAACATATGTTGGCTGAGTATTCTTCTCCCTGCTTGTGAGCAGTTTGTTTATGCAGTACTAAGCCCATTTTAAAAAAATTCCTTAACTATAGTGAAGGACCTAAAGTTTGTGGCTTCCTGAGCATAACAGATTCCTGGACCTGTGGATAAATAAAACACTGCATATTTTTAGTTTGTTGACTCTTACAGTCTATGCGCACTGCATTTATGTGTACCTACATTGTATCTTGCCCTGAAAGTAAGTAGATGCTCTTCTAGAGCAGCAATGATACAGAATCCTTGGTTCAGAACTAGGTATCTGCAATCTGAGGTAATGAGGAACATTTTTTCTCTCTCACAAATAAAAACACTGCAAATTCTTTTCTTAAACATATCTTCCTGACCTGGCATATAAACAGGGACTTGTGTACAAAGTACCAAAAACCTTTTAAACCTCATTTTTCCAAGTGTGCTGAAGCTACATATATGTGTGGAAGTTATATATTTTGTGTCAAGGTTTGGTTTAGATGACAGCTAATATCTTCAAATCTGAAGTGGAGCAATAAGGAGTCACCCATGAAGCAGTGGAAAACCTATTTGAATCTTCCACACAGTGAGAAAAATAATTTTCCTTATTTTTAACAGATTGCATCCTGTCCTTTCCATATGTCTTAAGTTTCCTTTCATCCTACAGGTCTATGACTGTCTCCTAGGCAATTTCATGTTTTCTGTGGCCTACAGCCCATACATAAAGGAGAACAAGAAAAAGCCAAGCTGTATATCAGTCATGTTAGCTAGAATTCTCAGAAAACGTTTTAAGATCTGTATAGAGTAGAAAATACAGTACTCTGTTATGTATGTTATTGCCCATATGAATGACAAGCAATACAAAGCACACGTCTGCCCTATAATGAAAAATACATCTTGCTAATGAAATTGTGTTCATTGTGAAGTTCAGCAGAATGCCATTAGAGGGCACGAAAGAGTAATTGTGTAGAGAAGGAAAAAGCCTCAAGCAAATAAACTCTTTAGAAAAAAAAACTACTGGAATCAAAATAAAATACAAAAAATGTTTCTAGTGAATCACCTTTGTTGTGCAATCATTTCTGGATGCAAGTTCTCTAAAACCGCACTTTTTCCTTCCTGAGTCTCCCATCACTGCAGGAAATGGTCTTGATCACCAGTTAAAGTAAGAAATGATCAATTCTGATCCAGCATTAGAAAACTTTTCCCAGAATTTGTAATTCATGTATAAAAGGTGACAAACACAAAGATTCAGTAATCTAACTGTTGTGCCAGTGGCACAGGCAAATCAGAGGGATTACAGATGCTCAGTACAAGCAGAGCAGCTGATGTCTAAAAGGGTCAGTAAAGTAATAAGAGATTCACACCAGGAAACAGCCACAACAACATGTGAAATGCATTTTAAAGGCATTTAACAGGTTTCTATTAACCCCTAGCACTGTTGTAAGAGGCCTGTAGAAATAGCAAAAGGTGTAAGAGTACAGCCAGCAGAAAGTGTTAGTTAAACAAAATCCTAGTTTTCTGATAAACTCTTTTTTTTTTCCTCCTTGAATGCATTCTACTTCTCCTTCCTTCTATCTGAATGGCCCCTATCAGAATCATCTTTAATAAAAACAATCTGTCTCTGTTAAAATTTTTCCTCTTTACCAATAAAATATGCTTTGGTAGCATATTCCAAACAATACAGTAAGAGTTGCTGGTCTTAGCAATGAAAGAGAGGAGAGGAAAATGCGCCCAAGCTGAAGGGAAAGCTCATAGCTCCTGGACAGGCAGAGTTTTAGTAGGTGCATCCAGGAAAAATAGCAGGAAGAAGGACGAAGCTGGGTACACAGATGGGAAGACTGTGTGGTGAGCTGGCAATTTGGCATGTGTTCTTTTCATACAAAGAATGAGTCCGGAGTAGGAAGAATGAGGAGAGCTTGTGCACAAAAGCCTAGGCACATCAGAGGTGTCCAAAAACTCTTACTTGGAAGAAGCAATACACTGTCTGGAGTCCTTCTGCTGAAGTGTGGTAGCTATTTTTATGTTCCAAGAATTCTTTAGTTCTTCATGTTATAAGTGCCACTCTGAATATAATGAAAGAGAAGCCCTTAGCTGAGGAACACAGGTATTCCCATCATCCAGTAAAAGCATCTCACTACTTCTTTAGTCCATTTGTCTGTTATAAAGATGAATACAAGTCTTTGGTAATGGTGGAGCAGCATCAGCAGGTCTTTTTCCCTGTATGCAGTTGTCTGGGAAACTATTAAATTGTGTGAGCTTAGCAGAACAGTAATATTTCCATTTATCTTTACTGATTACTTGTAAGATACAATGAATAATGTTAAATGCTAAGAAAACACAGGAGAAACTAAGCCCTTACTCAAAGCGATTAAAATTCCTCAAAACAGGTCTGGAAATGTGAATGTAGTGAGAAAACTTCTGCCCAGAAACAATCCTGAGTTAAAAATTTTGGACAGTCATGCTGTATGCCCTAAAGGCACTCTGTAGAATGGAATTAATACAATTACACTATTCAGGAAAACAGAAACATCTACTTAAATTGTTAACATAATTCATCTTTTGTCTTTAATCTCTGAAAGGTTCAGGTTTATTTAGTCACCCTTGAATAACTATGGATTTGATTCATTTTGTACACAAGTCCATCTTTTTCTAGGGAATTTGCCAGTATCTACTCTTCTGATTCACCATACTGAAGCAAATTATCATTCTACTCTACTTTGCCTTGCTAACAACCGGTTCCTTTTTTGTGAGTACATGCTCCAAAACCACTTAATTCAGAAGTCTTAGTGATTGGTGACTGAAAAAGTCTGGAGATTTTGTTTTGATGCAGAGAAAATGTCTGCCTTACTACTCACCCCTCTACAGTAAATAATAATTACTTTTACTAATTACTTATTACTAAGTACTTTGTATAGCCCACGAATTGCAGGATAAGCTATCCAAAATTTGTTCACGACAACAGGTTATTTGCACTATTTGTTGATGATGTCCTTGCTTCAGAAAGACCAAGACCAAGCCTGATTATAATGCCATTAGAAATCCTTTGTGGAGTTTCAGCCAAGCATTTATCGGTAGAAGTGTACTAGAGTGCATAAACATCCTTTTGAGTAATTTTGAAGATCCCGGTATTACATCAAAGAGACTACAGTCTGAAGATATGGAGCCTGTTTATTAAGGTCTCCTAGGAGAATCCAGTTGTTAGAACATAGCAGCTTGTGAACCATAAAGTTTCTCCTGCTTTTATATAAAAATATTTTTGTTATTATATGGCATGATAGTCTTGTTCCCCTCCAAACACTCCACTTTGACTCTCATCTTCAATTAGGTCCTTTGACAGAGTTCTGCACTTAAACTACATGCAATAAGTACACCTTTGTGATGCAGAGAACACCAAGCCTTCCTAAAACAAGCACTTCTGATCTGAGTTCAGATAAGCCTTGGCTTATTCATAAAGTTTGAGCAGTGTCTTCCTTTCTCCATAAACTATGTGATAAGCTTTTACAATATCTAAATCTTTGCAATAAAAGGTGAATGCAAATCCCTAGATTGCCACATACTTATTTTTTAGAAATATGGTATGAATGTCAGGGTAACTTTCTTCCCAAGGAGTGGAAACAGATTCAGAATACGTGATATAGGGATAAGAAACACAAGATACATTCTCACTCTGTAGAATTTCATTTCCTTTTCATGTGACTTTACTTTGCCTTCAGTTTTACATGTGATTGGAAAACTTAATAAAAGATGAAGATGTTTGAACTCCCCTCACATTATTTACTTCACGAAGTTAACATTCACAAAGCATCAAAGCTTCTGTTTCAGTGCTGTATCAAAAACCATGAGGCTTTAAGGCTGGCCAAAGAATCAACACAAGCCTAAAGCAGAGGCATCAACTCATGAGACTGCTGAGAGACTGGATTAAACAGACTTTTTAAAGTGCTGTGGGGAGGGTGAAAATAAAAGGGAAAAAAAATCTCTACACACACTTCTAAACCCAGAGAAGTTTTGGAAGAGTTTCCCTGCTTTGGAAAAAATATTCACTTTGTTGATGCTCAGTAAATACCTATTGATGAGATGACATCATCTCATCAGAAAGAAAGTGATTGCACGAAGTCCTAGCCCTCATTTTGCCTAAAATACGCAGCCTAATGTGGTCTAACAAAAACAAACAAGAATGGCAAAATACAAAGAGCAGCAATGGATTTTACAATCAAGGAAAATTTCACAGCCCATGATTGGAAATAAGAACACCCTTGTTATGGGGCCTGGCTCCTTTCACAAGCAAAATTGTATCCTGCAGGAGTAATTTGATTGTGGTATTCTATTTAATTTATATACCAACTCAAATTTTTTCTTTGCTCATTTGTTATTATCTGTTTTAGTACCAGGGATAGTAATCATGATATTTTTTCATTTTTCAACAAAGCCATTACACCTGCATTGTCCATACTGGGAGATTATGCTTTCCCTTGTGTTACAGTGCTGTTTCCTGGATGCTGTATCTAGATTTTACTAATCTACAGGCTGTCTGGTTTCTCCGTGCAAAATAGGACTGGCAAAGAACAAAAAGCTCTATGAAGATTACTTGTCTGTCTTCAGGAATGAACACTCACATTACTTCCTTAAATTCTGGGGCACTGTATTGCAAATCCACCTCCTACCAGTGACATCTTCAGTTGTTCAGTTATGCACACAGGTAGGCCCTCTATGCTTTCATAGTGGATTTCAAATTTCGGCAAGAATGAAGGCAAGTTTGGGAGCTAAATCCAGGGCCAGGCCTGGACAATGACCTGTGGCTGGACGCTGTCTGGCAGTTTCTATGAGGTCAGGCCTGCTATGTCTTTGCTGGGGCCAGAATGGACATACCCATGGGAATGAAATGGGGTCCTGAACCAGGGGTATGGATGAAGGTGTTAGCAAGGGGCTGTACAAGGCCATAACACTGGCCTCTGCCCAGCCAGCGGAAATAGCAGACACAGTAGAGTTAACAGAAACACAACAATGGGAATTTAAATAGCGAAGAAACTGTCAAAAAGAGCCATTACAGAAATTTTGGATCCTGCACATCATAGTAACTTAGAATGGAAGAGGGAAATTAAATTTACTCTGCTTTTCTTGTACAAGCTTGCAGAGGTTGAAATGAAATCAAAGTTAAGGACATGAACAGTTGCTGTGGTAGCTGTGACTACCATATCACTAAGACTGACATTAAAGATGCATTTACACCAAGCTCATCTGCTCATGTCAGAAGTTAAAAATTGTTACATAGTTGAAATAAGCTCGTTACATAAAAATGTACAGTAAGTGACTTTCTGGAAAGCATTAATCAGCATTTTCAATATTTTCTTATTTTATTCAATAGAAGATAGAAAAATGAGGTCAGATTATTGAGAAGTGTTAGAAAAAAAATGCATGAAGCAAGTGTGATGTGATGTTAAGAAATAGATAATTAGGAAGAAACAATAATGTTAAAATAATAAAATGGTGGTGCTAAAAGGAAGGTGAGTAATGGAGTTTCAGCAAATGTTATTTTCTTATTGGATGATAGAATTAGGAAGACATGAAAACATGTAGCAATTATTAAAATGATTATAATGAATATGACAAAGTACTCTGTCAGCCTTGAAACTGAAACTTTTGTGATCTAGGCTTTTAACACTAGACAGTAAAATACCATACTTTCTTTGATACTGTGTCATACTTAAGATCTTCCTTTAAAAATTCAATTCAAATTAAATAAATTCTCTCCTTTTGATTCAATCAAGAAAGCATTTATATTGAACTAGAATTAAACTGCCATTCATTTTCCCCAAGGACAATGACTTGGCCAAATCTTAGGTTATACAAGGCTGTGAACTTACCAAACGCCTATTTTTAAGTACTATTTGAGAACTATGTTATTCGCAATAATCTTTCAACACTCCCATCCAAAGGAAAGACTAAAGTTCATCTGTCTCACTACAGTGCTGAAATACGACCCACTGGTTACTGCCACTGTATCGGAGGGCTTTCACATGTGTTTTTTGAATAAGATATTGTCATAAAAAGAATAGACTCCTGAAGTTTTGTAGCATCATTTATCATCTCTGATCTTTCACCTTCACTGGGTAGATTCTTCTGAAAACCCCTTGAAATTCAAGAGTTGGATTTAAACCTCTTCAGAAGACATAGTTTCCATAATTATACTATTTTAACATAGTGAAAAATAAACAGGTTAGACTATTTCTTCAGGGATTTTTAGATCAATGATTTAATAGAACAGGTGAAATGACAGATCATATACTTTTATACTGTTACAGTCAGAAAGATCAACATGGTAGAAGGACAATACAGGAGTATAGTAGCAAAGGGACTAGCACAAATGAAATGGGGTTACAAAGGAAAAGGAAAGGTACTCACCCACCTCTGAAGATCTAGGCTTACAAAGAAAACTGCACAAGGGAATGAACTCCAACCAGAGAACCTTCCAGAGTGGCAGTCAGGCCTTAAATGCAGTCTAAGAGAGGTGTAGCAAGGCTCCACCCCTTCTGATCACACAGGTGAATTGCCTTCACCTCTACTCCCAGGGCTGACTGGGTCCTTTCCCCAGGTGCTCAATCAGTGATACAGGCCATGACTCAACAGTTGCCATACATATGCAAATTTCAAATAGCTGCATATGAACCACTGCTATCAACATTTTCATACTACTATTTCATTTTGCTATGAATGAAGTGATTTCAAAGCCATTCTGGAAAGTCTACAGGTCTCTAAATTGGCCGACGACATCAACTTCCCACATATACTAATTCTTCTTCTCAAGTTAGTTGTGTTTTATGGACTCCTCTGCAGGATATGGAAAGTTTCCATAAGCTTCCCACTCAAACACTTTAAATATGCTGACTTTCAATAATCATATATTAAACCACAGTTCTCACTGAAAAAACCCAAGATGGTCATGACTACTCTGAGGAAGTATTATACAAGCTCCTCTTTCCCTTGCAGACTGATGCTTTAGTATTCAATAACTGTTCCCACTCTTTGATTAAATGTAAGCCTGCAGATTGGCAACAAGACTTCAGAAGCTTTACCATTTAGGAACCAGAGGTCTTCTTCAGGTAGAATAGTACGTAAATGGTAATTTAACATCTTTTAGACTTTGGGCACTATTTCTTCCATTCACTGGTTTTACACTGCTTTAATTCTGCCAATTTCACTCTTTTGTTGATTCATTTTTAAATATCTTTGCTTTTTGTGATGTTAAAGTATATGTTAACACAACTTTGCACAGTTGCAGCTGAGTCCAGTAAGCTACAGGGGAAATGCAGATAAGCCATGCCCCACTGGATGGAATCAGATCAGTACATATCTAGAATTCAAATGTCTGGAAAGAAAACTTATGTGATGCATCCAGTCCTGGTAAACAGAAAGGCAATTTCTCTGAAGATTCTGGTGTTATACCAGCTTTGCCAATAAAGAGTTTTAGTTAATTAAAATGTGGCAACTTACATACTAAGACAAGCTACCATGTCATCTGCGCGTTTCCTCATTGAATATCTGGTTATATCAGGAGCATTGTTCTTCATCTTCAAATCCATCCATTAGATTAGCCTAAGCTTCCATGACCTCCCAGAAGATCCACCAAGCACTCTAGAGTTAAGGATGAAAACTGGAGTTAGGAGCAGGAGTTTTGTTAGGACAAAAATCTCCTAAACATTTGAACACAGTGATGTACCTCCTTCCTCAAAGGGATGAGCTCTACTGGGAATCCCAAAGTTTTCAGATCAAAGTATAAAATACATTCCTTAACATGGTCTTTCCCTGGAATAAAAGATGAAATACAAAATCCTGATGTCAAGAAGGTGATGAGAGAGATATGGGGCTTTTTAATGTTTGCTTTTAAAGCTTGGAATGTGTTCACACAGCACAATGTTGGAGTGTGGTAAAATTGCTTCAGCAGGCAGAGAGGTCATTGATGGCATGTTTCTGTGCTGGGAAGAAACTAAACAGGAGAGAGGATAAGGGTCTGTGTCTCACTGTGTTTTAAACGTAGCAAGTGACTTTGGTGGTCTCCATCTTGCACTGTGCTCAGGGTGGTCTACATAAATTATCAGGACCAGATCTGCATGGTGAAGATATTCATTCTTTGTCATCATTCTTTTCATTTCATTCTTTTTATCTCAGATAAAAGGTAAATTTGCAGATTCAAAATCTGTGATCTGGTATTTCCTGTGCCATATATTTTATTTCTTAAGCTCTGTACAGAAGAAGCTATGGTTGCATTTGAAATACAAAGGATAAGTAACTGTTTTATTATACTGTTTATTAGTCCCTGCTAGAGTACTTCACAATTTGGAGTATAGTCACACACTACTATATAATTTGTTTATATAAATTTATCCACTCCCAAACAACTCAGTTCTCATTGTGTGTCTGCAAAGCAAGTATTATCAACAAAAATTTCTAATGTTTCAGTATTCTGCTGCTGCTGCTGCTGCTGAAATTTCACTTTCATAGTTAGAAATCATGAGTAGGTTCATGAGCTCTAATAAAATATTTGAACTTCTGCTCTGCTCCTCACCATAAAGAAGCATATCTGAGATGAACAGGGGTGTCTTTACCTTATGGAATGCTGTAGTGCAAAGGTATCTCTACATGCTCTGTACTTATTTAAAACTAAGTAGTGTTTACAGTTATTTAAACCAGCTTTAAAAGAACTCCATCTGGTATAAGTATTTTGCCTTGAAAAACAGCTTCTAACATCTGACCTATTTTGATTTCTTTCTAATGTGTTCATCATCAAATAAGCATGAAGTTAGGTTTTGGTTCATTCTGTATTCTCCATTTGGGACTTGCGCTCTCTGTATCTGATTCTGAAGAACTAGATACAGTGGAGACCTTGAACCTGGAAAATTGAATCTGATGCCCTGTCTCTCTGACTAATCCAGTTGAACAGCCTTGGAGTTTCTCAGGAGCGCAGAGTTAAGCAACTACCTGCATATTATCAATATTCAGGCCTCCATTATCCATACAGTCTTATCAGCTATATGTGGTTATGCATAGTAGTTGTTATTTCTCCTCTAAGATTTAAAGGGAGCATGAATTCCAGTCATATAATTAAATTACACACCAGAATAGACCTTAATTTCAGGTAAATCAGCATAAAATAAGAGTAATGTAATTGAGGTGAAGCTGCTGATTTCCAGTGGATTATCTTCGATTCTTACCAGTGTTGTAAAAGTTAAAATCTAGTCTACAGTAGCTATTGTTTCTATCCTGAAAAATACCTTCTCCTCAGCTATGTATCTTCACATTGATAGGGCAGTAAATAAGTACTTAGCCCATAAATGAATACGGTACATGAAATACTTTGTATGCTTGCTATGTATGTAGCTTAATACAAGTATAGAAATGGATTAGACATTCCTTTTTAGTTAAGAGATATATCAGTGCATAAAGTCACAGTCTGGGTTCATTTAGCCTTTTCATTTGTAGTGCTCCATATTACATGAGCGCAGATCTATTTGAATCTCTTTAATATTCATGATCCTCTCACCAGTCTGAGTGAAAGAGATAAAGCTTTTGATAGCAATCTCAGCAACTTGATTAACAATGCACTAATCATCACTACCATTGACCTGATTCAGAAATGTTTTCAATTCATCCATCACTTTATAACCAGAGATGATTGCATTACCTTACCATTTTTTATTTAAATAAAACCACATGAGCTGTAAATATCTTGCCATTTTAACTAAATGCACCTTGGTACCAAATTAATTTATTTTTAAAACTAAATACCAAAATGACCTATAATAACCAATTAGGGCAGGAGCATAGGGAAAGTATATCACAAGTGGTCTGCAATAAAATCAATTCACTTTGACTTCACATCAATAAATGTTAAATTGTGCCAAGGAATTAATTTTGCAATAAATTGTTATTGTTGTTATAAAATCTAACTAACGCATATTACCAGGAGTAATTATCCATATATCAGAATACATTGAATGCAGAGTGTGCTCTATAATTATTCCCAAAATTGCTTATCATTCAAATGGTAATTTCGGGGAAAATGTTTCTTTAACTTTAAATTTCATCTGAAAATTATTTTTTAGGATTTTTCTTTACTTGATATTGCAAAGAAAACAGAAAATGGACTGTGGAAAACGCAACAGATAATAGGTATGCTAATGGAATTTAATCAGTGTTTCTTACTTTTATGTATAATTGCAGTAATGTTGCAACAGTATTAGAAAAGTAAGATACCTCATTTGGAGTGGAATTTACATCATGAGTGCTAACTGGAATTTCCAAGCCTACCCATAGAAATAGGCACTATTGCTAAAAATATTAATATCCAGCCCTGTAAGAATATCAAATCTATATTGGTCATTAAGTTTTATCATGAAATGGTCTATTTACATAATGTCCTAATATTTGTGTTCAACCTGAAATCCACTTTCACAGTTAACTGCTATAGAATTTTGAAACTGTGATGTTAGTGACCAAAGAAAAAGGAAAAGGAATTAAAAAAGGAAAAAAATGAAAAAAAGAAAAAAGGGGAAAAAAAGAACAACAATGAATTATTTCCTCTTGCCTGACTTGTACAACTAGATAGGAGTTTCCAATCCTCCTAATGTTTTACAGGCAGTAATTCCCATCTATCTTAGAATCATAGAATAACCCTAATTGTAAAGGACTCACAAAGATAATTGAATCCAACTCAGGGCTCCACACAGGACTACCCAAAAAATAAACCATATATCTGAGAGCATTATCCAAATGCTTCTTGAGTTCTGGCAGGTTTGGTGCCATCACTGCTTCCCGGCAGTTTAGGACAAATTAAAGTAGTGTGCCTCAAGAGACAGACATCCTAGTTGATAGGTAATTTTTACTTGGGATATAGGAGGTATAAATAGAGATTTGAGTCATTATACTATTTTCCATTTTCTGGGCCTCAGATCATTGAAGTATTAATTCCACCTTGCTTTTCCTTATTTAGCAATATTGTGGTTATGCTGAGTGGGTCATTACTTGTTTGTATTTGTTACGACAATGTTCAGCTCATCTGAAGCTTTATAACTGGCTTTGTTGCTTTCATTTATTTATTTGTTTGTTTCCTTAACACCATCATGTATCTGAAATTCTGAACTCCCCATATAATGGGAGAATACTTTTAGAAAGAGGTCAGTATTTCCCTTCAAACAGTTTAGAGGTAGAACATCTGAAACAAGCTCATCAGACATGTAACCATTTA
>JAOWBP010004023.1:2106654-2127852 GCA_028571105.1 Tragopan temminckii
CAAGTTCATATTCTACCATTTAAGCAGTGTGACTGATTGAGCAGACCTGTTGCTCAAATTCTGTGGGGCTTTTTTGTTTTTTGTTTTTTGTTTTGTTTTGAATGGCTTTGTTTAATGGTGCAAACAAACTTCTAAATCTGATTTCTGACTCAGTGAAGAAGCTGGACTCTATCTTCAAGAGGTTTTGAGACCCACACACATTCTTTTTTTTGTTGTTCCCGTGTGAAAAAGCATGTTTCCTACAGAAATGTTACTAGCAGAAACACAGTCACATGGCAGGAACTGAAAAAGAAGGTGTAATTTTCAATTATTTCTTTTTAAATTACAGAGATTAATATTGATCCTTTTTTTTTTTTTTCTCTCCAAAATCGGACAAGATTTCTCTCAAAACCTCTCAACTAAAAGTTGCTGACAATGCTTTCATCACTTTAGCCGATCCTATGCAGTCAGGCTTCATTGCCTTTAAATAAAGATACTCTACAAAAACCTTAAATATAAAATATTATGCATTCATATCTATGCATACATCAAAGACAAAAGAGAAATAAAAATCCTTCTTTTCCATTGAAGTTACAAAATAGTGGCCTACGACAGTTAGCCAGCTATACCAATCTTTTAGAATATTTTAAAAGAGATCTTCAAAAACAGATCTTTTTGACATGCATTAAAAGCTATTTTAAAGGATGCATATTGTAAAAGACCAGAGCTTATTCAGCAATTTGATAGTTAACAGCCAGCCAAGAGTAGGAGGTATTCAGAAAGCTAGAAATTCTCAAATCCAAAGTCTAAATATCCAAAAAGGACTGAGAATAGCATTCCTAATTTGACTTCCAACACCAGTTCTCCATTTTCTTTTCAAAATGACCTTACAAGCAAAGGTAGAAGCAGAATTTAAGTCCATCTTTTATGGTTTTCACACATTTCCTGCATCATTACAGGTTTTTTTCAGCTATTTCTTGACAGCTCACATGTCTCACCAGCAGAGATCTTGATTTCTTGAGCCTTTCTATATGCTGCTTCTCCATCCCCATGTACACTGAAGGCCTAAGAGAAAAGTCTGTGTGGAGCCTTTCTCTTCCTGTACAGAGGAATTATCTATCTGAGATTGATGCGTGGCTAGGTTCCACAACATGGCTGTATGAAAATCTCATGCAAACTACTAGCCCTTAATGTAAGCCTCATGGGGAGATTATGAAGTCTGGTTTTAATACCTGACCCTACTCTTGTTAAAATTGGTGAGTTGTTTCCCAAGTGGTTCAGTAAGCCTGCAGTGATACCTTTGGAGGACAAGACAGTTTTCATTTCTTCAGAGTCTAATGGAATCATAGAATCATTAAGGTTGGAAAAGACCACTAAGACCATCTAGTCCAGATGTCTAGTCCAGGCATCCCCATGATGCTCACTAAACCATCCCCCCCAGTGTCACATCTTCGCATTTCTCGTACACCTCCAGGACAGTGACTCCACCACTTCCCTGGGCAGCCAGTTCCAATGCCTCACCACTCTTTCTGAGAAGAAACGTTTCATAATATCCAAACTGAAGTAGAAATTGGCCATGTTCAGTGTTCCAGGAGAAGCACCTGAGTAGCCCTGAATGACTATAAGATGAACTCACCTACCATCTGACAGCTCACCTCATCTCCCACTGTGGTTCCCTTGCACGAGGCCACCAGCAAATGACCCATTCTCTCATCCTGCTGACCAGCTAAACTAAAATCAATCTCTCAGTCAGACTATCTGCTGACAGATAACACAGTTGCAAAGAACTAATTGACAAATTCAGGCATTTGCAACACTTGGAAAATTACTCAAATTTGTTCAAGTATTTTTGAAGCTGTCTCTGCAGCTTATGATGTTCCTCAGGCATTTACAGTAACTGATATCTAGGGGGAGAGAAGAAAGCTCCATTCCAGCAAAGCAATTCTCTGCTGAATACTGCAGCAGCTACAGAATCTTAACTGCCTCTTAACAAGTTTTTTAATTGACCTGTTTGGTTTAAAGTGTCTCGTGTTATCTTTTGCTTGTTGTTTTTGTGTGTGCATTTTTTTTCCTAGACATCACACTGTGCAATTGCCTCAATAAAGCAAAGACAGAATGAAACAGTCATGCACAATGTGTGCAGACTGAAGCTGAGGATTCCCATGTAGCAGTTTATTCATGGAGCTGGCTACACTTCCTTTATATCATTCAGAGAATGCTAGCAATTCCAGAAGAGGAAAACATTCTGGAGAGAACAAGGAAGGAATAACTGTTTGTTAGATGCTCAACGGGCAGCTAAAAATCTTTATGTCTGATTTCCTTCAATTTTTTTCTATATTTGAGTGAAGTTTATTACAAACTAATATGTTAACACTAACATCAGTTGTTCTTGTTGATCAGATATCTCTTCAGTTTTGCCAAATTCATTAAAGTAGGCTCCCACAATAACCTCACACTAATATTAGCTTGACTTGAGTACTATCAGATGTGTGCTATTACACAGTAAATAACATTTTACTACATGTTTAATAAGAAAGTCTCCCTTTCTATTTTGTAAAGTGTAAATCTTGCAAACCTTAGAAAAATCTGAAATAGCATAAAATATACCAACATGATGCGCTGAATTGCGCACAACTGGAAGAGACAGAAAAACAGTAGGAAAAGGAAGTTCTCAAAAACATTCTATTTTAGCACTTTTTTTCTTTTTTGAAATATTCTATAGGCAAATAAGGGAAGAACAGAGTTATTATTACACAGATAGTCTGTCTGAATTTTCCATATATCTTTTATGAAATGAGGATTCATAAGGAGTCAATAGGTCCTCTAAGCAATATAAACAATCGTTAAGTAGAAAACCCTAAAAACTGACATTAAGTGAGTCTTATATTAAATTGAATTGTTGACTTTATGGAAAATAATGTTTACATCATACATTTTGGTCTGCAGAACCATGGAGCCATGTGAAACAAAGTCCGACTTTACCTTGTTATTTCCTTTGCATCTATGATATTTGAATTAAGGGTTATTCAAAAGTTATGCCTCATTTCCTTCCATACCTCCAACTTCAGACCGCTGTCAAGTATTATTTATTAACTCCATTATAGTACCACATGGAGACCCTAATCAAGATTATGCCCCTACTGTGTTAAACTCTGTACATTATAAAATAGAAGATAATCCTTCTCCCAAACTCTTACATGAATATAAGTGAAAGATACTAGCAAAACATCTCATGATACCGTAAAAAGAACTTAAGTGACTTGATCAATGGCCAATGGTAAGCCAGTGGCAAAGCCAAGACCAACATAATTTTCCTTTTCCAGCCCACTGCTTCCAATCAGCAAGGATGTAAGAGGGATAATCTGTAATAACAGTAAAATGCACAAGATTTTTTTTCAAGAATAAGAAGGAAAACAGTAAGATCTTCACAACTTTATTTCATTATTTTTAACAGCTGTCTGAATTCTCCATTTGGATAGATAACCCTTTGGCTTGCAGAAATGAAGTAGAATGTAACAAAATGTTTATTCATGAGAGGAAGAGAAACAAAACTTCTTCACGTCAAGTTGAAATGTCTTTACTATGAGAGCAAATATCTGATCTAATGAATCTAATGTTCCTCCCTTTTCAGTGCCTCAGATCTGCTACTTTTTCTTTGTTATGTCACTATACTGTAGACCAGATGGAAAAGAGGCTCCTTGGTCTTGGTGATAAGGTAGAACGAAGATTTTCACATTAAAAGAGGCTTGGTTACCCTAAGCAGGAACAACATGTCCCTTTTCAGATTTAGCCTCTGGATTTTATGACAGTTAGCACTGACTGATTAGCAGATAAAAGGCAGAATCTGTTGCTATTAGACAAGCTATTTCCACAATTAATTTTTTTTTTTTTTTTTTTTTGCTATATTTGGAAGTTATATTTGGTGTTTAATATGTTAATCTGTATCATACAAATCACTAAATTCCTTGATCTTGGTTTTCTCTAAAATTATGAAAATTAGAAGGTGGCTCTTCACAACAGCAATAGATTCACTGTTGGTTAGCTTAACTACATGAAAAAAAATTCCTGAAAGGAAACTTCTAGGTTGCACACTGAATTGGAAGTGATCATGTCAGACAGAAATAGCAGCAAGCAGAATGGGAATGATCACTTAAGACTGTTTCTAAACTTAGAGCCAGCAAGGACAAAGAAATTCTTCCACAAAATCACTGCTAAATAATTCCTGCAGTAGCTCAACTTAGTCAAGAACTTGGAGATAAAAATCACATAAATCCTACTGCCTACAACTAGGCCTAGGCATCTGCATTTAACAAGAACCTCAAAACCTTTTACAGATGAAATGTGGCTGGGATGTATGCAGACTGAAGAGCTCTTCAGAGTCTGTTCCAATGAAAATATTGTCTAAGTACATAAGCATTAGAGCTGAACAAATAATTCTCAATGAATAATTTATCTGATTGATTTCCTCTTTTTCTTCTCTCCCTCTTCAGAGGCTATGCATGGACAGAACAAAAAGTATATTGAATTTATTCATTATTTGAAATTATTCACAATCTTGTTCAGTGAATAATTCTAGGCCTGCAAATCCTTTGAACTGTGGACTTTGAGTAGCTAATTTGCAGCTCACACCATAAAGTGTGTAATAACGAACTAACTAGCTAGCCAAGCACCGTTTTTAATTGCAAGAGTCTGACATCTGAATGAGTTCTGTTTGAAATTCAGTTCAGTAAGAGTACAAATGTTCAAGCTGGAAAGTAATTTTTACAGGCATTTTCCTAGTTCAGTGCAACTGCTCCAAAGCTGTGTTTGAAGAATTCAGAGGATACAAGGCAACATATTCACATGTTCTAATAGTCTCCTTTTATTTTAATGAACCCCAGCAGTAAATAGATTATCTTAGGAAAAGAAACATTCAGCTTAGTGTGAAAATATATATTATTAAGACTAATAAGAAAGTATTTCGTGCCACATTTTTTGCTTTACAAAGTGCCTACGTGGACAAAGAAGGGAAATGAAGAGAAGTAGCTTGTAGACATTTCTATGGAAAGTAAAACTGAACAAGTGAAAACACTCGAGTCCGGCATGTCTCTGCAGAACCAGAAGTTATTTTTCCTATCTTCATTCTTTCCTGCTTTATTCTCTTCCTGACATCCTACTCTTGCCTGTCCTTGACAGAGTCATCAGTTTAAAAGTAAACTTCTGGGTCTCCATATCACTCTTATTGAAAGACTAGCTGCAGAGAGTTGATCAAAACCAAAGGCAGGTAGACAACCAGAGCAAGATATCAAGAGAGGCTTTAGTATGCTTTAAAGTGTTTCAGCTAAGGGCTTGCTGAGGTCAGAGACAGCATTAACTGGTATTTATCTGCCCCATCTTGTGAGTTTCTGTGTATCCCTAGAGGCTTTATCATATCCTACCTTTGAACTTCAGACTTTCAGTATGCTAGTGTATCTCTCATTCCACAATTTCAATTGTGACTGTAGCCAAAGAAAGAAGCTAGAATTTATTTACCACCCATCAATCAGCAAACAAATTATTTACAGATGTGTTCATTTATTTGACTCTTTCATTTATTTACTTATGACTACAGCAAATACCACCACCAGACAGCATCCAGATGGAAAACAATTACCTCACACTGGAACCGTATGCTTCTCAAGAGAAACTGGAAAATTATTTGAATTTTAGACAGTTAGAAACACTTAGAAGTACAACATCAATGCCTTTTGTTTCTAGAAAATTCCCTTTGGATACAGTTACTGTTAAATCTTCCTGACATATCCAAAAAAAAAAAAAATTCAATATACAGAAAGAGGCTTAGGATACTGTGAGTTCAAACTGAAAGGTAATTGAAGAGTGCAATCTAACCTTCTGAAAAAGTTGCCCTGCACACTGGGTCAAGTGCAAGAGTAAGCCAAATCATGTTGTTTACCCAAATACATGTGGCTTGAAGCTCAAAATATTCCTAGACGTAGCAAGTCAGAATTTACTAGCAGAGGAAGAGCCTTTTGATAACAATGAAAAATAATTAGAAGATTACTAGTTGATCAAATCTGATTATAAAACCATACAGTATTTGAAGCAGATTAATAAAATTAATAACAATTTACAACAATATAACCTCTAAGGTAAGCTGGTAACACAAGATAGACCAGTATGCATGACAATGAAGAGTGTATCTCTATATTCTGTATTCCTCACTAGTATCTCACAGGCTTCACAACTCCAGAGAAGTGACAGTTCTGCAGTAATATCCAATAAATACTAGCACTACGAAGTTGCAGTTTGAGACCTTCTTTACATCTCCAGACCGTGCTGAAAGATAATCCAGCCTATCATCTGGATCATTAGAGTCAAAAGATCTACAGGCCCCACGTCATTGCTCAAATGGTAGAAACGATAGCTTTCATCTGCACTCCTCCAAATCCAGATGCACTGTCATTTGCTCCTGCTGTGGCATTGCATTTTGAACTTCATGTTTCACTGGGTTGTGCCTTAAAGGCAAAATGGATCCCTTATAATTCTAGAGAATAATTGAACTAATTCAATTTCCAGACATGTTTTAAAGATGTTTCTGTTCCCAGATATGTGGTCATTTGAAGGGCTTTTTTTCAGTCTTGATTCCTCCTGTTACTCTTTTCATTTGACTGAATTGAATGCAACCTTGCAAGAATTCTCCCAAGGAAAGGTAGTAGATGACAGCTTAAAACTGAATGCAGTGCTTGAGTATATGAATCCATGAAACTCATTCTACATAATAAAAAGAACACAACCCTATACAAGAAAGAACTGTACAACCATCTTGTTTAAATAAGACACAAGATCATGCCTTATTAATAATAAAACTGGAAGTAATAACTGTGGAACTAATCTATCTTGGAGGGAACAGTATATTCCTGTATTTCCTGTGTTGGAGGGAAGAGCAGATTTTTGCCACAAAAACTCCTTTCTACATCCAAAAAGATGGGTTTCATCAGAAAGCTTATTTCTTGCTGTAAAGAAGCTGAAATATTTTGGAGGCTTGCCAGACATCGTGAAAAGCTAGATTTCCTAGGGATTTCTTTATATCAAGAAGCTTAAGTCCCATTGATAGGAGAAGGAAGAAAAATATTAAAGCCTTGAAAACCCTTACATACACACATACATCCCAACAACTTTACAAATAAGACTTTTTATAAGATTTCAAGGTATTTGCAGACCTGAAAGAAGCAGTAGATCAAGTTTGTAAACTAAAAGTTATTTTGAAAGGGACACCAAACACAAAAGATATGAGGCAGAGGCCTTCCTTCAGTTTTTCTTGAATATAGGAACTGGCTTTGCCTTGATTGACCTTCCCTAACAAAATACAGATCAGCATGAGATATTGCTGGACACCATTATTAATGGACTGAAACACGGCTTTTCAGCCGTATGCTGCAGCTGATATATATGTAATTTAACAGCTATGAATTCCTTCACTTGCCTTTGGAGAATTTCCATTATGCAGACAGAAGGTGATCACCATAGATATAATATCTTACAGATTTTTTTTGTTGTTCATGGCTGGCCTTTTGCATTTTCAGCTTATGAAGGTACAGATGGGATTCACAAAACAATACAGAAGCTAAATTTATTATGCTCTTCTTTATACAGCAGAGTTCATTCATAAAAAAAGTTAAGCCTCTGATGAGTAAGTTAAGTAATAACTAAATATATTTCTAACTTGCAGTCATCCTCTCAGTGATACATTTCTAAATTCCTATTTTCTTTTCTTTTTCTTTTTAACTTTTCATTGCCAGGGATTATTCATAGCACAATAGGGCTAAATGATGTCCACAGTTTGAGGGTATTTTGTGGATTTACATGACATTTAACTGATATGAAGTAGACACCTAAATCTTTAGATTTTGGAAAGAAGATGGTTATGGGAAGATATTTTCAATGGCACAAATGAGAATCAGCTAGCTACCTTCCTTTTCCACCAACTTTGTTTGCTGCACCCAAAATTGAACAGTACAGATCATCTTGAGATCCATAATATCTTTAAAAATATTCGGTAATTGTTCATATTATGACACTATCCTCCAAACAGGATAGCCCACAGCTGGACTCAGTACTCCAGATTTTGAGACAAGATCAGGTCCAGGTGATACCTCAACCCAGTACTAAGTGGAAAGGAAGAATCCCTCCATCTTCCAGCAATGTCCTTCTTAAAGCAGCCCAGCGAGCTGTTGGCTGCCTTTGCCACGAGGGCATATTGCTGGCTCACATTCAATCTGATGTCCATCAGGACCCCCAGGGCCTTCTCTGCAAAGCTGCTTTCCAGCTGGTTGGACCCCAGCCTGTTCTGATGCCTGCGGTTATTCTTGCCCAAGAACAGGAATTTGTATTTTCCTTTCTTGAACTTCATGAGATTCCTGTCAGCCTATTTCTCCAGTCTATTGATGTCCTTGTGAATTGCAGCACAGCCATCTGGTGTATCAGTCCCTCCAACAAATTTTTCATCATCTGCAACCTCAGTGAAAGTGCATCATTCAAGCCATTAATACTACTGGCCCCAGCATCAACTCCTGAGGTATGTCACTGGCTTTTGGCTACATACCATGCTGTAGTTCAGCTAGTTTTGAATCCACCACACTATCCGATTACGTAGCCCATGCTTCCTCATTTTGCCTATGAGAATGCGTGGGAAGTAGTAGAAAAAGCTCAGCTGAATGCAATTCACCAGCTGCTCTGCCCTTATCCACCAAGCCAGACATCTTATTATAGCAGACTAGCCACAAATAAAATTTCCCCTTCATTAGATCAATGCAAGTTACTCCTAATCATCTTCTTGTCCTTTGTATCTTTGGAAATGTTTTCCTGGATTAGTTGTTCCATCACCTTCCCAGGAACTGAAATGAGAACGATCAAGCCTACAGTTGAAGTAATGCTTGCTTTCTTCCAGCCTTCACAAACTCTCCTGACCACTGTGACCTTCAAAAATAATCAAGTGGCCTCAGAATGACAATCAGTCACCTTCATCGGTGAACATGAATCCATCTTTGTTATTACATGTTTCCTTGATAATACTTACAAGACATCTCATACTCATCACAGGATTTTAAGGGTGAACAGAAACTCTAATATAAATGCTGGTATATCACTCAGAACAATAAGTACTAAAGACAAGCTGTGAAATATCCCTGGTTCAGCATTCTGAAGGTAGGGCAGAGTTCTAGGTTAGGATATCCTGTAATTCTATTAACTAACAGACTTACAATGGAGATGCAAATATGACAAATATTGAGAGAAAGAATCAATACTAAATATGGCTTATCAGAAAAATAGTTTTTAAATGTTAAAAAATCCGCTTTTCAAGACTCAGACTTATCTCAGTCTCTTTGGAGCAAAATGTTTCTCACAGCCATACAGAATTTTTGTACATTACATTCTGTGTTAAGCAAACCACAGAATCTAATTTTTGCCATCATTAAAAAAAAAAAGAATAATACATTTTAAATACAATTAATTACAAAACAAATCTGAAAATGAAAAAAACTTTTTTTTTTAGAAGTTCTGTTCTGATGAACAATTTTGTGCTGATTGTATTTACACGGCATTTCATAATATTAAAATAAGCTCAGTGCTGGGCTTTTATTTTTTTCTAAAAAACTGATAAAAATGACATCCTGGAAGTGTCAGTTCTTCATTAGGAACCTATTGGTCATGATCAACAGGAGAAGGAGGAGGCTCCCACCGACCCTCGCTCTCCTCTGCTGTTGTTGCTATGGCAATACTGAGCATCAGATTAGACCAGCTGTAAAGAGACATGCTGTGTGCTCCCCGAGTCCCTACTTTGCTCTTTCTTTTGTTGTTTTTTTTATTAACATAGCAATACAGACTGTTTGCACTGAATGTGTATAATAATTGTGTATGAAAGAATAAACTCATTAGACAGCAGAAACTACTGTTGAGGCAGAAACCTGGTGGCAATTAAAAAGAAAAAGGCATTTTGGAAATTGTATGTATGATAAATCGTCAAGTGCGGAGACAGAGCCAAAAATTGAATGAAACCTCTCTGTGGTTATGTGAGTACATTAACATTCATTGCTGGAGTTTAGGGGTTTTAAAATTTCCTTTGAACCCACTGAATGAACCAGGTACAGATTATTTACAGCACTGACCTGAAGTGCTATGTAACCTCCTAAAACATGTTGAACATAAACTTGCAATGGAAGCCTCTCAAGTAACATAGAGCATTCTTAAAGAGAGGATTTCAGAGCCATTTTTAGTAAATTAAACATGGAAACTTCATTTCTATTTTGGGGAGAAAGTATACATTCGGTGCCCTTCACTTATGTACTTTGCTTCTGTTAAGGTTGCTTGTGTTTATCATTAATATACAAAAGGGACACAAAATAATAAAAGCCTACGTATATAAACAGAAAAACCTTGACTTTTTCACTCTAGGAAAAGAGCACAATGTTTTAAGAGGCTATACGTATCAGAGACACACAGTGTGTGGGAAATCAGGAAAAGGTTAGCTGTAGTTTGAGTCCTGTGCAGCCTGTCTCTGCCCTCTTGATAAATCAGGATCTGGCTGGCACATTGGCAGTGTTTCATGAATTCCATGCACTCTTTTGATACTTAAGCACTGTGACTGAATAGCTTTTACTTAGCAGGTTTCCTCAATAAAGCACCAATCAAGCTGAAAGAAATTGTTTAATCCATGACTTGGTCTAAGGCCAGGTCAAGTTGGTCTCATTTATCATCTTTTTAAGGTGGAGCTTTTAAGTATGGGCAGATGATACAGCACGAAGTGTTGGAACCCATATGGAGAAGGTATGGCTCCATTACTATTAACAAGTCGTTGTTAATACCTCTTTGCCAAAGTAGCAGAACACAGCGCCTGGTCAAACATAAAAGCCTTTGAAGATTCTTCTGGGAATTCAGTTAGACTTTCGCTGTGTAAATGCACAATTTGTTTCTACTATATAGACCTTGAAATGAGGTAGATCCCAAAGGCTAGAGCCAAACATCTGCAATATCCTGTATGGGTCAGATATTCTACTGATGTGATTTTCTCTTTGAAAATTGGTTTACAGATGGTTAGCAAGGTGTTCACAGTGCTCAGTTTTATTATTTCATTGTTGACATTTGCATCCAGTGCACTGAGAATAACTTTGTGAAGTCGGTACAATAATTACTGCCTAAAGGAAATATTATTCAGCTATCTAAGGAAATTTAAGTGAGTTATTTCATTTATTTTATTATCATTTATTAACTTTTCACCATATGTAAAGCATCAGGGAATTTCGAGGGGAGTTTCAGAATTACTCTTTATGAAACCCATTCCTGCTACTTCTACTTTTTGCACTTGGCATCAGCCAGACTTACCAGCCAGATTTTGCAGAACAATGCTGTGTCCTGGTGTGCATCACCAGCACATTCTGGCTCTTCATCAACACATCTAGCCCAGGAAGAGCAGCGCCATTCAAACAGTGATCGTCAGGGGAAGAGCAGCTTATTTAAGAGCTTTTATACTGCAGAACAAGTATAATGGATACGGGCAGTCTCCACAGACAAGATGATCAGAAAATGGTAGGTTCCAAAGAAATATTATTTTTCTACACAGACAAAACAGAGAATGGTTTCTTGAGTTGTTCACTGACTAAGAAAGTATGAAAGACTGAAAGTGTTCGTCTTGAGAATTGCTGTATTTCATCCATATAGTATCAGGTCCGCTTGGACTAAATTTCTAGTCTCTGGTTGTGATTTAAGTTTGACATCCTTAAAAGGTCTCCATATACTTTGTAAATGCAACACTGGGCTCTCAAAATTGCAAGTGTAAACATTAAGTCAGATGTGTTTTGTTGTGATCAGCCAAGAAAACCCAATATTGAATCTCAGTAAAACTAACGAATCTAAATAATTAATACTTTGACCACAATTACAATCAGCTGTCAGTCACAAAATGTGGTAAAATTCATTAAATAAAAATTGCCTATTTAATTCTGACCATTTTAGCTGTATGTGTCTCTTTTAGATAGATGCACTGAAAACTGGATAAATGGAAAGACTGGTTTTTTCTTCCTTATTGTCACTGTTCATTAAAATATGATTGAGAAATAAAATTGGGGGGGAATATATTATACCTCAAAAGAAAGAAAAATTTGCTGGATACAGAAAAAAAAAGATGTTATTATACTTACCCATGTGGAAATAATACAGCTACAGCCAGCATGCCAAGCCTGATTTCAGATCAGTATCATCTGTCGTGTATGAACTATTCAAGTAACATAAGGGTTTGAAGGGCTGACTTTGGTGTCAGAGTTAGCTTTACCATACAATTTTTTAGAAAAAGTGATGATAAAGGTTTGGGAGGATTTTCTTTTGGAAGATCAGTTAAAGTATTATTTGGAAAATATGCAAAATCGAAAAGTGCTTTCACTATCTGATAATTTGGGCCTAATATCCATCTAACCGCCCTTTTCTAGGCAACACAGGAACACTGCACAGCTATTGTGATTTAGGTGAGAGAAACAGCACACAGTCTTTGTGTTGGGCTGCTACACTTCACTTGCTATTAAATGTAGACCAGTCCAATCCACATATTACAAAATGGCCATAGCTCAGGTTCATCCCACCTTCATTGGGAGCATACCTGTCATGACTCATGTCTTAGCTGATGTAAAGAGATACACAGCTCCAAATGCAATTTTAACTGTGAAGGAAAGGAACCTGATTTAATCACCTAGCTGACATGTCTGAGCTTAATCAAAGTAAGTCAAGAGGGCCTGATTAATTTTGTTGCATTTCTGAGGAAAGGAGAGTTCTAAGCTATTTTGTTATGCAATGAAATTGTTTTACAGTACCTACGAGTCCCTCAAACAGTACAAGGAATAGAAAATTAGTGTTTCATGTGACAACTTTCACCACTTTTACTTGAAACTCAGACAGCTACACTTTAAGCAAATGTAAGATATGCTTGTTGCAAAAGTGCATGCATGACAGCATACTTAACTGCTCACGGCAGTGCTATTTCTAATTATTTTTTACATTTTTATCATGAAAATGGATGAATGCTCCATTTTATGATTTTCCACCACTGTTCATTTCAAGGCCCAGGCATTCTGATCAGATGGTTAAATTCTCTTCTGTGAGCTTTACGAGTGTGCTCCAGTTTGCTCTTTTCAGTCTACTGCATTTTGAATATTTGTCTGTACTTTTCTTCCATTCACCTCCAGATTTCTGATTCTTGTTATTCATGACAAAGACTTCAGTGGTGCTAGAAAGGACAGCCACCTCAATCCAGCTGCAATAAATCTCAGGTCTGATGAGAAATAATTTGGCAATGCCTAAACATGTCATGAATATGCTACAAAAGTTCTGTCTTAGTTTCTAACTTGCAGCTTGAAGCTAAGAGCAGTGGATGAAATCCAAAGTCTACAGAGTACAGAGTCTTGGTCTTTGAAGCTTACTGAGACTTTCTCAAACTGCATTTTATAAGCCCACTATATATTTTTCCTTGTAAAACCCACGTATTTTCTTGTAATTTTTTTTTCCTTCTCTATCCAGTTGAAACCAGTATATTCATACCATGATCAAAGTGCAAATGTTGACATTTACACTGTCGGACATTTAAATAAAATTCTTGTATAAGTATCTATTAGGCAAGATTTACTTCATGCCATTTTCAATCAACTACATAGACAAGCAGTATATATAGAAAAATAAATCCCCTATTCATACTTATACAAATATTTCATGTACGCTTTGTTTATTCATTGGAAGAAACTGAGCATATCTTCCGCAGTTTTACTACAGGTCATCTGAAGGGCAGTATCAGGATTCCTGTGATCCATGTAGGCCTCCCATGGGGGCAAAGAACAAGACCTGTTTGATCCAGCACCTGCTGTGAAACCATCACTTGGATACTTTTTTGTAAATTTTTGCCAGACTGTGAATAGTATAAATATGTAAGAAAGAGCAACAGGAAAATCAGCTGGATATTGACAAAAATGCCATTAGGAGCTACTGATCAATCATTTCAGGGTACTATTTTTTTCCTTCTCGTTTACAGCTTCAGCAAGGTCAGCAGTTGGCATCAGTGCTAGCAGACCAAGGCCACCACACAGTTTTTAGCCACACATATCATTAACATTGTGCTTTTGCTTTAGTTTAAATGGAATGTGCTCTAAATGTAAAATACGGCAGCTGGCTTTTTTATGTGATATTTATGAACAGCTAGTTTGGAGACTATTTGATGAACTTTCAGAATATCCTGACAGAGTTTAGCTGTACAGGTTCATGAGATTCTAATGCCACAGAACACTTTTACTAAAGAAAAAAAACTCCTCTTACTTGCCAGATAAATTCTTGGAGGGCTGTTTTGTTCTGTTTAAGTTTAGATCCTCTGGAACTTGACAAAAAGACCTCAGGGAATTGATTTGAGTAATGATTTTCTAAAGCTATTAAACTTAACAATGACTTCAAAGATTTAGCATCTGTTTTTTGAATGTTTGCATGAGGCTGACAGTTGGTATACAATGTTTCACCCCATTTCAATCCACAACTACCAAGATATTAAACGTTACGTAAAGCACAAGCTTAGCCTGAAACCACGGTTCTGATCAGGAAGAAGACTTTGAAATAGGGCATCTTCGTGTTCAACACATCATCAGGTGAAAATCTAATGCCCGCTTCACTTAATGACACATGCACCTTTCTGTCCCTGCTCACTTCTTAGCAACAGAAAAAGCCAACTAAGTGAGGGAAGAGGGAATGTTCTCCTCTGGCTCACGTATCAGGAGCTGTTAGCAAAATTCCAGCTCTGTGGTGGGGACGTATGAGTCCAAAACAAACAAAATGTTTTTCAGATGCTAGACTGTTTGAAACTGACACTTGGAAAAAAAATATTTTATTATGGTAAATTGAGCCAGTTTAATTAATATCAGCTCACTGACAAACAAGTGTGCTGTTTTAATGGCTGGTTTTCACACTGTGCAACAAATCCCAACACACAAGCCTTTATAGGAACTGAAGGCCAGACAGCAGTACTAATGCGGTTTCATTTCTCAGCTGGGTGAAGAGTAGGAGAAATGGACGTGTGCAGCCCTCTCCTACGTATGGGTGAGATCCTTCACTTCATTTCACAGGCCCAAAGCATGGCCCTCATGGCCAGGAGCTCTCAACCTCACCATCTGCATGGAAATATTCATTTTTGGAAGAAACCTTCACCACCTATTGCTAGAACTGTCCTGGATCTCCGTAGGCACTGTGGAAAGTGAATAAGCTTTCCAAGGTTTCCATATCTTGGATGAGAGCATATTTGTTCATTCACCCTCAGCACAATCTACACCATCAAGCTGTTAAACGTTTTCATCCACCATCACTAAGTATAAACCAGGATGTAATATGGGCATTGTGTTTGAAATATGGGTGTATAAATCCATGGAAAAGGAAAGAAGTGATATTTCAAATCTTTAAACCAACTGCTGCAGCCTCTTATTTTTCTCTCCCAATTAATATAGTTCAGAGGAAAACACAGGAAAAACATTTAATTACTTGCTGTTCAAAAGAAAAAGCAGTAAAGAAGGGGATGTTTCTTAATTCTTAAAAGTTATGGCACATTTAAGTTTGAGATAGTCCCTTTCTCTCTTCTTATAATAGTTTATTGAAACTAAAGATGGAAATAAGAATCCTACTGAAAGAAAGTCTGTTTATGCAGAGCTAATGAAAGTGTTCCAGAGCATTCATTTATTTTAAAATATTGCCATTTAATACTGCCAAGATTAATGGAATCTACTGTCATCTGCAGAGGAAGTGCCAATTTACAAGCCAAAGCTGTTATGAATTATATGTAGGATTTTTTTCAAGATTTGAGACAATTTTGGTAATTAAAAAAAAATGTGTGATATGCTTATTTGATTCAATTCTCCATTATTTATCTTTTATTTTTTTAGTACTCTGTTGAACTCTGGGTATGTATCCATTTTCACAGACTCAAAGGTGTTAAGTAAATATTTAAGTAAATTAATTAAGTACTATCTAGGAATGTAGGGAGATGTGATAAGCTGAGATCTGTCTCAAGGACGGATCGGATCATAAATGCTAAGTAAAACGAAATGGAATCTTCAACTCTGCTTGCTAAAATCAGTTCTCAGCTTCCTCCATGACATTCTACTGCATGTTTCATCAAAACTTTCATTGCTTTCAACATCAGGCTTCTTGTACTCCCTGAGTATTAGCGAGTATTAGTCAAAGCTTTCACCAGGGCTCATCTTCTTTGTCAAGGTCATAAGCTATTTCTTCTTATTCCCTCACTGATTGAGCTACCCAGAATCCTCCAGGAGGTCGTAGATAATTTTTTCTTTGTAGTTTCTCACAGGGAAATTCAGATCTTTTCTTTGTTTTGGGTCAAAGTTAAAGAAGTGCAGATCCCTCACTCATCTACACTTGTCATACAGAGGGCACGTATTTAGCTGATACAAAAGAATACAAATCCAATTAACTTCCAGTCACTATATACACTTATGCTTTCTTACAATTTGAGGCTTGCTCAATCCTAATAACATTATTACTACCCACTCCTTTAACAATAAATGTCTGTGGGAACAATAAGGATTGTAATATACAATTTCCATAGCTAGTGCAATTCCATTGATTTCTGTTGCGATATTGAAACAGAGAAGTCTATAAAGGTCTGTTGTTTACAACACTTCAGTTGTATATTTCATGGGTGAAAAGTGACAGACATAATTTCGATCCTTCTAGATCTAGAGCTTATCCACTGACCAATGAAAGCCCTATGCAAAAGGAAATAAATAATTTCTGGAAGAGATGCTCACTTTTATTTTGGCTACTGGCAAGACAATGCCCACATTGTCTGTTTTGAAACAACACATTTTTTTTCAAGATGTTCTAGACAGGTTCTAGCCTGGAACAAAGCTCTTGCTGCTGTCACTGTGAAATATCAGAGGTCACAGTAAGGCCTCAGAAAGCTGCAAAATACCCAGTTATGCTCGTACAGAGGGAAGTATTAAAGCCCATCATTCAGATGGAGGAAAGCAAAATATTTTGTATAAACTCAACCTTTATCTGAATGTCCTATTGAGTTTAGCATTCTCATCTGTGTCCTTACACCAAATCTCTTTCGAACATGTTTCAAACTCCTCATTTGCTCCTGTTCCCTTCATTGATTCATTCATCCTTTATCTCCATTCTCCAACCACTCCTTCTGGGATATCAGGCTGAACTAGGTAAATTCACCATGTTTGGTCTTCAGAGGAACTTCCATTAGTTATTTTATATTTATATTTCATAATGAACTGATTTTGCACTGTTTTGCCAAAGTCTGGAAGACACCTAGGTTCCATGAATTACAGCTTTCAACCTATTGAAATAGGTTGAAAGGCATAAGAATTTGATGCACAGCTCACTCCCAGTGTAAACCTGTTTCACCGGGTTGCCTTCATGTTAATAAATATTTATTTAATATAGCATTTTCTCTTTCTTGTAATTGTGTGTTTCAGTGTAGTGAACCAGAGAAGTGAACATATATTTTGTCAACAAATCAAAGTTACACAGACTGGTCCTGTCTGAAATTTTATCCTTGACTGCTGGAAAGTCATTGGAAAAAAAAGTAGAAACATGCAACAAAACTGTTGCTTCACATAGAATATCAAATGCATTTTGATCCCTAAAAGAAGCTGCACATTAGAAAGAGATGAAGTAGTTACTCGCTCAACACCAGAGTTCAGTTCACAAATAATTCACAAATAACAGCTGTAGTTTAAAAAAGAAAAAAAAGTAAAAAATAAAAAATAAAAAAGTATTGACAATAAAAATAAGTGAAAAAAAGACAGAAATTGTTCATAAATGTGTAGTCAATGTACTGTTTGGTTGACCAGATTCTATCAGGGATTCTAGAAAGACAGTAAACTTTGCAGAGGTGAATTTCTGCTCAGCTCAATGTTTTTTGCCTGATCAGACAGAGGAGTACATATGCAGCTCTGTCAGCACCATACTCACTTGAACAGATGGGCAAGCAGGTAGGAGGGATGGAGCACGCACCTACATGTCATGTACATCTTGAGACAGACTGAGCTAACAGAGGAAAGTGTCCACAGTGGAAAAGGACCAACCATGGCAATGAGCTAGGAACATGACTCTTTGCTATTCTTCTTTGTTATGCCTAAAGCAATCTGGCCTACAGTAAGGACTGCATGGGCTGAGTAAAGGAGACATGTTAGTCCCAGTTTCAGCTGTTCTGAACCATGGTTAGTGCAAAATAAAGCAATATGATACCCAGACAAAGCCTGTGCTATACTCTCCATGGAAACAGCCTCACATCATGGCATATTAGGTGTTACACCTAAATCAATGCTGTGCAATTAAGTAGACAGCAGACTTGAATTAACTTCTGAACACCAGACTTGAATTAACAGAACAAAGTTCTCAGAAGTTATTGAAGAAGTTAGGAAGCAAAAAAAAAAAAAAAAAGGATTGGTTTCCATTACAGCCATGTGAGCTGAGTTGCCTCTCTATTTTCCAAATCGTGCTTCTAAAAAAAAAAAATTAATTAAAACCCAACGCTTATGGCGGCTTATACAGATTATATATCCCACATTGCTTTTTTCAGGCGATAAGGTACAGGTTCCTGTATCCTGGCAAACCTCCAGAATGGGTAATTGCATTGCCTTGCCAAGTTTTAATTGAATGAGGTGTTCTTCTTAACTTTCCCTACTAAATTACCATGCATTGTTGTACAATGTTAATTACTGACCACACATCCCCAGAGAAGGCTGACTTGCAGAGGTACCATATTGCCACAGTTGTAATCCAGAGAACAACTAAAACCAAGGCTCTCAAATATGTCTCAAAGAAAGTTATAGGCAGGACTAATATAGAGCCCTGTCATCTGAACTTCACTTTTCCCCTTTTCTTATGTACATTAAATAATTAGCATGGAATGACAACAGAGGCCTTGCATTTTTCTGTGTATGTTCTAAGCGAAGGATGAATAGACCATGGTAAAATTCCCCAGCTTCTCAGTGAGGTCTGTCTACATAGTGATATTTTTGAGACATTTCTGTGAAAATCTCCAACAGGCTAATTGGAGACATCTCAGAATGCTCTTGCTGGAGTTGGAGAGGGATGTTTGTTTCTGTTTTACAGAGAAATGTTAGTTTGTTCTAACAAAATCCTTTTGCAAAGCAGGAGCAAAAATCTTCCATCCCAAACCATTCTAAGTGAGAAGCCAAAAACGTCATTTCTTTCAGTATAAGAAATTAGGAAATTCAGCAAAGAGAAGGAGAAAAGAAACAAAGTCCAAGAAATATTCTACTTCAAAAATAGAAAAAATATAGATTGAAGAAAGCAGAAATAAAAATAAAGTATTTCCAAAATACCTACAGAAACCTGAAAAATATAAGCAATTTTTTTCTTGATTGTTTCAGTACAGAAGACTTCAGCTTTTTAATCAATTCAGTATATGGGAATAAAAGCACAAATCTGGAAAATTCTCAGTAATTAGGAAAGCTATATCTTTCCCATCTACATATATGAAAACATCATTTCATTTTTATAAGACTAAACTTATTTCAAGCTAATGTCCAGAGTTCAGGCTTTGAGATATCACTTATTCATTCTATGTGTATATAGAGATTTAGAAATCCCTAGTGAAAGAAGAGACAAAAATTTAAATATTTCATTATGTACATACGTACAAATAACAAAATAGCTTTTCTAAGCAGTAAATATCACTGTTAAGTAGCATGGGGGCTTAACCTGAGCATCCAACCTTATACTTTTGATGGGCACCACCTCCCAAAAGACATATGGAAGAATAAGAAAACACAGTAAGGCTCTATGTCCAGCTCCAAGGTTGGGCTTAAGCTGAAAAGAACAAGGTAAATCAGAAGTGAAATGCCAAGTCCTGACAAGTCAGTGGGGTCAAGGTTTATCTTTTGTTATCTTCACAGTCTAAGGCATATTTCTTGAACAGCATGCAGCGCAGTAGTCACTATGCCTTGACACTGTCAACCCCATGGAAACTAAGCAAGATAGCCAACACTTGCAGCAGAGTTGAAGCCAGTGCTAAAGCATATGTAAGCAAAGAAGGAAGAATTTGCTTCTGAAGAGCAGTTGCTGAGAAAATTACAACCACATGCTAATTTTCCAGAAAGTTGGGAAACATGCTTCAGGTTTTTGAAGAGTTCATCTACCTTTTGTTCCCTCATGTTCCCTAGTAAAGAAAAAATACAATAAATGTCTTGTGTAGAGTGATTTTAAATGATTGAGGAATCCCCCTTCAGTATCCTTAACAGTTGTTTTATTGGCAACCAAAGTCCCTTTTTCATTACTCTTCAAAGATCCCTCCATTTCAATTCTACTTGTTCACATTCTGCTTCAAATGATACCCCACTGAGCTGACCACATGCAGGACTGTGTTCCAAGACCTCTTTTTTTTAATAAAAATTCTCTTTCAGTGTCCCCACACCATGAAACAAATCACATAGCTTCATAAGCCATCAGGCAATCCTTTCAGTTTCTTGTGCAGGCGAACTGAGCCTTTTTCATCTGATTAATTCACCAAGCTAGCTGATCTGGGAAGCATAAAAAGCTTCTGAGGCAGGATGAGAATCAGCAGCTCATATTTCATAATGGCATCGCTAATGCCCCAAATTAAGTGCTGAGGCTGTTTTGCTTGGCAATATCATTTCATGTTAATTTTGGATGGGACTGAAAATGAAGTTGTAATCTCTCTCTGTCATGCTGCGACTATTTCCTTGACCATCTTAAGTGCTGCATTTTATGAGAATGTAGCTGTTACTGCTGGGTGCAGAAACCACTATACAAGCAAATATTCCTTGTGTTCCTTTCCCAGAGTTTACAGATTCACGTGTTCCTTCTTCAGAGAGGAGCACCCCTAGGGAGCACACCTTGCCCCACGCAGGGGTTGGCCCAGAGGACCCAGTGAAGGAGTAACTTGCAGATCAGGAGCAAGGTGAACCCCATATTCAGTGAGTTTGACCTTTGCTTCTGTGGGAAAAGGAACCCTTTGACTCAGTTACAAGCATGGGTCTCCCATGCTTCACTGGTAATTCTTCATCAGACCACCTCTTCTGACTAGTAATTAACAGCTCCATTCAATTTGTTGGGCATGACTTGAAGAGAAAATATTTGATTCCCTTAAAATCAAAAGAGCCTCTTTCCTCTCATGTCATCTGTTGACTTAGTGATCCTGTTGCCTTT
>JAOWBP010004023.1:2133690-2136190 GCA_028571105.1 Tragopan temminckii
AAGGAAAACTGTGCAAGCTACTACATGGGACTGCAAGGGTTATGTGACACTAATTTACTAACAAACACTCATTTGAAATATTCCATATTTTAGAAAAAACTAGACAAAACTACTATATGTAGTGTTAGCAACATGCTAGATTAAATAAGGACATGTGCTCAGGGTTATTTGAAAATGCGAATTAACTTACTTGATCCACCAAATTTTACTGGTAATTTTCCTAGGCGTTGTTCACATAATTTGACACATGGCCTTCAACATGGTCCCACAGACAACACTGGCACAACTTGAAAAGCCAGGGATCTTCTGTATAGGCCTGATTCAATTATGAGCATGAGTTTGTACAGAGTAGGGAACAGTTTAATGCATTGGTGAATACAACAGGATAAAAATGACAAAAACCAAATCTTTAAACACCGATCATGCAATGAACTGTGCATACGAAGATATTTACATCCCTTACGATTGCTGTATGTGTGACAAACTGATGATGTATTTTTAGAAAAATCTGGGACCATAGCCTACACTTAAATGTAAAACCAATATACCAGTATTTTAACACTAAAACAGTCAATTTTATAAAATTATGTGGGTTTTTTGTATCTAAGACTTGAACCTATTCAAAGCTACTGAACTCATTTAGAAAAAAAAGTGTTTCTCATCAGAAATAAGCTGTGAAAAGATATCCCAAAAATATGAATGTTGACAGAAGGGACCGCTTGCTGTCAGTCGAAACTTTCCTGTCTGAATTTCTCTTCTTCCATAATTACTAACTTTGGCCATTCTGGCAGTGCTGCAATCAGTGGGAACTTTAATAATGACTCCCATGAGCTGAAGATCAAGACCTATATGTGATCACAGGATTATCTCATTCTCTCCTCAGCAGTGATTTGAAACATTTGAAATATATCACTGCTTCTTTAATCATTTTCACTAGCCCAGATGAGAAAAAAATGTATTCATTCTTTCAAACTGAAAGCGCAACTTGCTTTAATTTCTAATGTCTTATGAACGTGTAGAAAATTATGATAGGAAATCACTAGATTTTTATGAAAAAGTGATAAAATCAAGAGTCTTCTGTTTAATTGCAATGTTCTTCTGACCGTCAAAAAAGTACTGAAGCAATATTGAAACAAGTACCCTATGTACCCAACATTGTTTTATGTCACAGGACATGTCACTATCATGTGTCTGGTCACTAACAGCCAGGAGAATCAAAAATGAGTTTTAATTAAATGACTAATTACAAACCAAAGGTAAGTGAAACAGGAGGAAGAACATTAGCACTGTGCTTTGCATCAGTAAAGAGAGAAGCATTCTTCCTGGAGCTAAATGTGATTTTATGGACATGCACTCACTGTTTCTGCCTGTATCCAGATACCCAGACAGTGTCTGCTGATGGCAACCTGCAAATGAACAGCTGCAGAAGCTGCCATCCTGAATCACAAGGACATCAGCCACCTCTGCCTAATAAACGCACTAGCACCCTCCATAAACAAAACACTCTCCTTGTCTATATTCATTTAAGGTTGTTTGTGTCTTCACCCAAAACTTGTGCCCTACTTATTCCACGAGCTGAAACTGACTGAGTTGCCTTCTGTTTGTTTTACATTTCTAAACAAGTGCACAGGAGAGAAGAAATCACTTTGGATCCTATGTACAGATTGATCCTTCTATTAAGCAGGCAGGCACAGAGATGCCAACGAAATGGAACTCATGCTAACAATACCCAGACAAAGCCAGAGATGAGCAGTCAACTTCACTGCTGAGCAAAATATGCAGGAAATACAACATTATAAGCAGCCATGAATTAATTTCTTGTCAGTGGGTAACCCACACTGAATTTTTTTGTAGATGACAGGAATAGCATAAGCCACAATTTAGATTCCTCTGTGTTCATGGAAGAAAAGGAAAGTAACAGACTCTGAGTAACACTCGGAGAAATCCTGTAATACATGACCCTCTTCCAGCAAAGAAAAGCTGAACTTTCTCTGACCAATATGACAAAAGATGACCTTTCCAACACATCACTTCCTGAGTGGTGAAGAGCTGCCCACTATCCCTGTACACTGGGGGGAAAGAAGCACAGAGAGCAGCTCACTGTGCATCATGGAAAGCAACTGTAGTGAAAAGCCACTACGGTTCTGCTTCAGGGAGAGAGAAACACTAATCAAACAGTAGTTTGTCTGCCAAAAGAGCAAGAAGAATCAATGCTCTCTGCATTTGCAGTCACTGTTTATATAGCCAAAGACTAACTCAGAGGACAAAAAGCCATATAAATGTAGCAATAAGAATTTGCTTCCCTTCTTGTAGACAGAAGTGGGAACCATATTAAATTTACTCACATGCTCTGAATGCAGCACAATGGGCACACTGTATTTTAGAAAAGGCTTTGGTTGTTTTCACAGCAGGACTGAAGGTCTTGCCTTCAGCTCCAGTGTTAATACCCACGTTCATCAATTAATTCATTCCTTAAATGTGCAAAAACTATCTTATCATA
>JAOWBP010004023.1:2141190-2162527 GCA_028571105.1 Tragopan temminckii
TAAACTACTTTTGCATTTCATCTGCAATTCCTGTTAAAAAGAAAACCTAATCAAAGAGTGCATATATATATATACACACATATATATACACACATCACAAAAGTAACACTGTATTTCCCTTTTATTTTGCAGATCAGCTATTTATTGTATAAGTATTTTTAGTAACAAAAACCTGGCTTGCAATATGCTTCAGATGGAGTGTATTACAAAAAATTCACAGGAATTGTCAGATGATATTTTAGTTAAGAAATATTTGAGGGGGAGGAAAACCATGCAGTTCAGACCTTTAACAGATGTTCAAATATAGGGATATGATCTAGTACCAGGGAAGTCAGGGATGTTTGCCACTGACTTTAGTAATAACTGTCTGTGAAAAACATGAAGTTGTTAAAAATATAACTAATAATCCAAAAATAAACAGCACGGGAAGGGGCAAACAAAAGTGCTCCTACTGAACTGGTTCATTTTAGTGTTGCGTGCACCTAGGTCAAAGTGATGCTGACAGTTCACTAGCAGAAATATATATATACGTATCAAGAACTACTGCTGCGTGTAGATGCTTATAAATAGTCAGTCACAAACCTCAAATTCCACAGTTTCTACTGCAGTACAATGGGTCATTTTCCAGATCCGTACAGATCTTCAGCTTGCTACTTACACCATCACAGCTACTTTTTATATATGTAGTTCTGTACATTGATTGCCCAGCACTAAGTTACCCCAGCAGGGCTTTTTTGCTGTTTCAAGCACTGAAGTTGTAGATATCACATTTTTCTCATTCGTAAAAAAACTGAAGATTTTATGCATCAAAATAGTACTTGTTTAAAAACAAAAATTTTGTTCTAAGATTAGGAATTTCATCATACAAGAAAATGAAACCAGTTGTCTACCTTTGCCAGTAAAAGTAAAAAATGTAAGTCCTCTATACAATTAGGATTATCCATATTGATACTTACAGTAATGAAGCAAGCAGCGTGGCTCACTTACTGGACTGGGAAACAGACCAAATATCTAACTGCTGATGTCAGTAGAATTCCTGGGTTAAATATTGTAAATTTATTTCTATTATGTATTACAAAAGACACCCTTCCTCATTAATTTTACTGAAGTCTCCAGATGGGAAACAAAATATTAATTTTGTTCAGCCTTAGGCATTGTTGACTGTTAAGGTACTCACTAAATCACTGATCTTATACACATTAATATTAGATTTCTGCTATAAAAATTTAAGACCCATGGGTATAAGGTTCAGTTTGTCATAAGTATAATTAATTGTTTTCAGAAATGATTAATTTGTCAAAATGGCAAACATATATATTGAGCAGGCAAGACTCCTGATCAAGCTAACCTACCTTAAAGTCATGGTAATACTCATGGAATTATGCAAATTAATTGAGTCTTTCAATGTTGCATAAAATGCTACTACTAGTACAATGCATGGAACATTAGGCTGTTCATCCAACAAAAAAGTTGCATTTTAAAGGCAGCATCTTTACAAGAGAGTCCTTATGGCTGAAGGTCCTTAGAAGTGCAATCTATTTTTCTGCAAAGTGATAGACTTTCAACCGTTACACAGAAGTTGTATTTTTTATTACAATTTTTTAAGCAACCCTCAAGAAAAGAAAAAACAGTAAAATTCCACTGGCCTTGAGACAAAGGAACATATGAGGTTTGTAGTCAATACTGGTGCTAGGGGGAAATGTCCTAGCAATAAGAGTTTTACTAGTAAAACCTCATTTACAAGCCTGGGAACTCGTGATACACTACATTAAAATCTAAAAAGATTAACTTAATTATGCAAATTAAATTTACTGTTTATCTTCTAAACAGTAAAAGTCACTGACAACACTGAAATAGCCAAGTTATTCTAAATGCACTTCTTTCCCTTTGATGTGAACCACACATAAAAGTGAAATTCCTTAACTATTATCTAGAAAATCCATTCAAATATATATTTATGTTCCTCAGTAGCCAAAAATTTTGGTTTTACATCTATTAGGAGTGTCAGGTTATCAATGAACTCTACACATCAATATAGCAAATAAAATATTTGTATCAAATGTAATCACTTTTGGTATACATGGACAATTACAACTATGATTAAGTAGTCCTAATAAAATATTCCCTAACAAATCACATGGAATTTCCTGAAGGTTCATTCTGCTAACTTTATTTCTTTATTCCTAAAAACAGTAATTTGGAAATATTTTCAAAGGTATTTCGAGGACTGAATGCTTGAACACAGGTAAGATGTGAGTGCAAAATCCATTCTGGCACACAGTAGAACGATGCAGGGACATCAGACAAATTAACTAGTGAATCAATTATTATGGTTTAAGGCAACAACTTCTGGGCTTGGCCTAATAGACAAGTAGTAATTTCAATCTCTCCAGTGTCGACAGTCTTGCTATTAACATATATATCAAATACACAGTTATTATGACAAACCTAGTAGCCTTTTTTTTCCTCACACCCAATCACACTTCAAATACTTTTATTTTAACTTCAAACTGTACTTGAAAATGTATGACTGAATGCAGACACCAGCTGATATCTTGCAAATCAAAAATAAATACCTGCCATTCAGGTTTTTTATGCAAACTTATCCTAATTAATCCCATATTTGATACATTCACTTAAGAATTAATATTCAGGAATATTATGTTCTGAGAAATATTATGTCTTGTTCCATAAATTCCAATAAAACTTCTTTTTTTCCTCCGAAAACTTGTGCTAGAGTATATATTTATAGATGGTCTTAAAGAATAAAAAATGTAGAAATTCCAATTCAGAAGGAAATTCAGTTCCTAAGGCTACTGCATAGGGGGCACATTGTTCTTAGCTTGCAGGTTTTACCTATGATCTCTAGTAGTAGCTGCTGTACATGGAGATGTCACAAAGAGTTTCGGTTTTGGTTATGTGGGAGTTCAGGGTGTCATGATGTCAGAGGAGCTGCGTGGCCATAATTGGAGATATGGAGCTGGGGCTTCAAGGACAGAAAAGTTGTGCAGAAGGGCTGAGATTGCAGTTCTTGCTTGAGAGAACATGAAATAGAATTAAAGACAGGTATATCAGGGCTTTCTCTGGCATAAAGTGATTAAACATTAGTCAGTAGTTGTACCCAAGAAAAAATTTGTACACTTCTCCGTTTAGAACTTGTTTGGGTGTTAAAAAGCACATGACAACAAATGAAGAGAGTAGAAGAAAAAAAGGCAGCAGCCACCTAGCCCCTTATAGAGCAAGAGCAGAGGAGCTCCTCCTATTTATTTTGAGAATGAAATATGGATTACAGTAGAAGGTGGACATCACGCCTCAGAATTCATGTCTGCCTAGGTAATGATGGTCTCTGCTCAACCCTGCAAAATTTAAGGCAATCTTGTACCTTGTTACAGAGCAAAAGGAAGAAATGCTGAGCTGCCTGGGCACGCGTGTGCATTAGATAATTTAGCTGCATTTCTTGCAGTTCTAGTGCAAAGAGTACAGGTGACAAATTCATGGAAGTCTCTCTCTGCATATTCCCAAAGACAAGCCACAAACAACCACAGAGTTTCACAAAAAAACCTCACTGAAGGCATTGATTTGCATGTGAATTATTAGTACAATGCACAAACCATTGCTCTTGAAAACAACTGCACTCATTCCATTCAGAGAGAGGATTAGGTCGTTTGTTTCATTTGAGATGTCTGTTGGAAAGAGTGACCTGATAGCCTAAGTAACATGGTCCATAAGGACCTGCTGTACCCTACACTGCCCTGTTAATTTTGTAGGCCGTTCGTGAAAACAGTTATTAGGCAGATCTAGAACAATGCCTTCTGAGTAGTTTGCCTTATTATTATTACAGTATACTTACTAGGAACTTCTTTCAGCTGTGACACTTTGATCAGATACACAATATACAGTCAGATATTAATCCTGCCCTGTTTCCATTGAACAGAAAGTCCTGAGGCCACAGCGCAGTCTTGTTCCACTGCACAAGGGTAGAGGTGGGATTTGATCAGGGTCACACACAGAGGGCAGACCCAGAGGCAGACTTTGAAATGTTTCTCTGTTTTCCTCCTGCACAGCAAAAAATAAGAAGCACTGGAAGGAGAGGGCAAGAGGATGGCCATTATACGGCTTTTCACTCATCCTGCTATAGGATAAATCTACATCTTCTTTCCATCTCAGAAGAAAGATTTTTCTTTCCTTCCATTGCCTTTCTACCTACCTTGAACCTGGTTAACTGTACTCAGTTCTAAACACCAATCTTATAATAATCAGGTCCTAGATTTGCTCTCATTTACATGAAGGGAAGAAGGAACTAAGACTCTAGGCAGCGTGTGTTTCTAATAAAATGTATATTATGATTTCCTTAATAGACCACAGTGTCTTAGATGAAGTCCCATATCTGTATGTGAATTAAATATTTAGGTACTCTGTTTGAAATCTATTTTTTCAGTGACCCATCATGTAACAATTGTGTGCATTTTGGCAGGCTATCATGTTGCACATGTGCAGCAAATATGGCTAGTAACAAATCATTGCAATGTCCCAAAAAGCACATGTTAAGCTTGCCCCATAGTCAGCACTCAAAATACAATATTTTGCTCATTTTACATTTCTTCTTTGGTCTGAATACAAAAAGCAATCAGATCTCATTGGGGAGTTAATCACTTGTGAGCGCGAAGCAATGAAATTATCTAACACAAAAGGTCCTTTTTTCAATCCTTAAAATCACTGGTGAGCCTTTACACATTTATTCACTGTTGAAAATGATTTTGTAATTATTTTGAAAGCATCATTTTGGGAGGTATGTGAAATGACTTCAACAGAAATACTCACATGAGAAAGCATTCAATGTAAAGATGACGTAATAGGACTCACAGTGTTTTTCGTATTCAATTTCTGGGAAGACATTCACTTCCAACTACTTAGTTGCTATTACTTACAGGTTATATGCTACATTTCATAACAGATATTTTTCACAGCCAGATCTATAGGGTGCGATGTTGTGGATGACAGAAAACATTCCATATTCAGGTGCTTTTGTATTAACAAAGAGTCACTGTGGTCAGAGTTTATCTCGTCTCTTGCCTAAAATTCATTTAGAGCACAAATCACAAGTAATACATCCCAGTAACAGCTTATGCCAATCAACTACTCTGGTTTATATCTGCAATTCATTTTTACAGGCTCTGAGAAATACTGACATATGTACTTCATGCATGCATTTTTGTTACAGCCAAAAAGGGGGATGGGCACTTGTACAATCAGCTTTTATAAAAAGATATCCATAAACATGCATTCCAGAAACGAAATTTTCTTGTTACTATGGAGCAATAAATCATTGACATTTCCTATGTGATAGAAGAGTAGAATTTTTATTTCATATTAGAATACATCTATATAGTAACATATATTGTGGCGTGACTGCAACCTGGAATTCACAGGATGCTTCAGAGTTTATAGAGTACCCTAATATTAATATAATTTATCAGTATTTGAAGACCTCAGCATTCCATCCTTAATCTTTGCAGTCTGAATGATCAGCATGGGCAAGCATCAGAAAATAAAGATAATAAAGACAATGCGGGATTAGTGGTATGCTGCAGAAAGAGAACCTTTCTGGCACCACATGCTGAGATGATGCTAACATTATGGTAAGAAAGCAGTCTCTTTGATTGCTCTAACACCACTATATTTCTGAAATGGTTGCTTTTGTTACCATCAAAATCAGAGGAGGCAACTTAAGACTTCGTTTGTTCTGTAACCTACAAAAAGGACTTCTCAACATCATAAATACTGCAAGTTTATTATTATTATTCCAAAAGGTTTTGCTTTCCACTATGAACCTTACGTGATTTGACTGCTTTCTCAGGCTTCTAGTTTGGACTTTCTTAATGCACTAATACAGGTATTTTTCTACTACCAAATTAAAAAGTCTAAACCAGAAAAGTATCATATCTATGTCACTGCTTTCTATTTTTTGTGTCATTTTAAAATCTTGATTTTTGTTTTTAGTATACTGTCACCAAATCAAAACAGTTACCTCATTCGAGATGGCTTTAATGTAAAAGAATAAGTATATTACAAATGAGAACTGATTTTTAAAAAGTTTTCTACTGAACTTATCTACACAATCGATCACCACTCCAAATTACCTCGGCATTTAAAAATAAAAAATAACCAAGCTTCAAACTTTCTCATATATTAAGTAAAAAAATAAAAACTGCTTCTATATATATTTTTGGGGGGGGGGGAGGAGGGAGGGAAGAATAATTAAGTAAAACTAGGCCTTATAATAATATTCTGCATGGGATTATATAGATAATGAAACCAAACCATCAGATGTTTTTATAAAGGAAACACAGTTCTCTTCCATTCCATTAATGACCCAAAAGTAAAGATTTAAGATCCAAAAACACCCATTTCACTACATGCAATAAATTGTCTACATTTGACACTAATACCTTTTACGTTCTGAAAATCAGAGTGTTAATTCTACTCCTAGTTATTCTGAGGATATGAAAACTTTGAAAACAAAGAATTCATTCCACAAAATTTGTGATATCTTTTGTTTGGCCAAAATTAAGTCTGCTGTCAGAACGCTCCACACTCAGATTCTAAAGCAAACACTTCTTTTCTTTCTTCTCATGTAGTCATCAACAGTCTTCAAACACATTTGAAATTAACAAGATATTACTCTACTACACATTCTTGAACTTCACTGAATTTGTTAAGGAAAGAAAGGGTTTGTGTTATTTTCCCCTCACATCAGCAACGGCGTCATTATGGCTATTTAGAAAAGTTGCTGCGCTGCAGTTCCTGTGGCACATGGGACTGAAATTTCCATTACAATGCACTAAGTTCGCCTCAGGTCCTGGAGACTGTGGGTATTATTTTTTTAAATGTTAATTTTTATTTTATTTTTACTTTATATGTAAAAATCTGACAGCACTTAAATTTTAATCATTCAGGAGCTTAATCCTGGATTTCTTTCAAAGCTTAAAATTCCCTGTAAAGCCAAATTCCTTGATGTGCAAGAAATGCAGAATCAAACCCTAGGTAGCTGGATCCGAGCTTTGTTTTATCAGCCAAGAAACAAAGTTCTCCTGATTTAAAGTACTGCACATAACATTGCTAAGATAAGGATTTAGTTTCCTAAGCCCAGCCCTGATCCTTTAATGAGCAGTGGGTAGGCTCACCCACATGCACACTGCTGGAGTCACACTGGCCCCACTTCCAGTAAGCCTCACTATGGGCCACATTTCCCCATTTCCCTTCAAATTTAACAGGAGAGAAAAACATCTTTTATACTGTCATTTCATTATATTTTAAGACTCCCTCATAAGCATTTATTCTGAATTCAGCAGGAGTAGGACTTTACAAGGAGCAGCCTCCTTTCATTTGATTGATGTTATTAATTTAACTATAAGGATAACTGAAGAATACAAATTGTGAGATTTCAAAATTTGGTTTCATTTTCTAATAGAGGCACCTACATCATAATAACTCCAAAACTGTCATCATTAAATGATGATGTATTCACCTGAAAAGGGACAACTTTATTCCTTTGATCAACACTCCTGCAACATTAAAAGAACTGTCCAAACAGGGATATTCTTGGAGTACCCTTCCTCCAAAATTCACATACCCTGAGATCTTTTCACCATAACATATTCATTTGCATCAATACACTTTTAAAAACATATTTATTCCAAGAAAACTTCATTTTGATGGAAAAAAATGTGTATCTGTGACACCCGTAATACTATTTTACATATCTCTATCTCATCATAGAAATTGAAAAACATCTTTATTACTTTATCAACAAAACTGGTTCTAATACTGTATCTCAGTAAATCCAAAGCCATTTAACTGCTTTGTGATTCTTCTTCACGTGTCCAATGAGACACCCACAGCAATATCACACTAAGGCTTTCCCTGTAAAATATTACATGAAAAATTTCATGTTTTAAATCTTACACAATCATTCTGTATTCATCACAACGTAAAACATTCATAAAATACAAAATGATAGAAATACGACAAAACTTTCATTTAAAAAAACAATGCCTTTAATTTTTTTGTAAATTACTATAAAAGTGGAAACAAAATGCCAAGAATTATATTTATATTTGTTACATGTTCTGCAACGTTCTGACAGTTCAACTCCACGCTTTTTTTTTCTAAAAGAAAACAGTGCTTGTTACAGAAAATGGGACTCATTTATAAACAGCATTCCACATAGCAAGTATCACAGATTATTTACAATCAGATCATTTTATGGATATCCCATTGTTCTGGCAATACAATATGATGATCCTCACTATTTCATTTCATTAATTCAACACTTTATGGAAATCCATTTGGCTACAAACAAGCATCTACCCACTGCAGTGTGTTTAATTCTGACAACTTTCCCAATCTAATACATGGAAACATTGGAAAGAAAATATCCTTCACCTTTAAAGCAGCTCATAAAGGAACAGAAGTGACATTCTTGCTTACTTTTGGCTCACAAAGAACAGATCACTGACCCAGCATATTTGCACATGGCTAGTAGCCAGTGTTATTCCTCTGGAGCCCAGGGCTCTCCCAGTCCATGTACCAGACGGGGCCCCATTGGCACCAATACCAACAGAGGACACCAAGAGACAACAACAGAGTACGGAAACACTGCTGTGGAAGATTCCCCACAGATCAGCCACTGCCATCTCTGAAATTTCAGTTGCAACTCCTCAAAAGATGGTCCTTTGTTGCAGGGCAAAGTGTCATGTTTGGTCTCCAAGACAAAATCAGACTTGTTTGTAAGTGGCATGGGGTCCTGAATCTGAGAAACTCCCCACCTGCAGGGAAATCTGCTGCCTAAAGCAGGAGAGGAGCACAGAAGATCTATTCAGAGAGGTGCAGTCAGTGATGCACCCTTAATTTACAGTTAGTACAGTCAGACAGCCCTTCTTTCTGTCTTTGTGTTTAACTTACTCTGCTGCATCAGCGGTTAACAGGAAAACCTAATAGCCGTAAGAGATATATTCAAGTTACAAACACATTCAGTGAGTCAAAATGCACCTGATAGCCTGCAACTTTACTTAACTTCACCACATCCATCTCACTTCGGGAAGTGAAGGGGATAGCTGTGCTGCATGTATAGCATAAATCAGTAAATACTGAGCTTTCATAATGGGCTCTGCAGGACTTACTGGTTTTGATTAGCCAGTGTGCTTCAGCACCCTATTTTCAAGACACTTCTTTTCCGCTTCTAGTCCCAAGTCAAGTGATTTTGGGGTACATGCCATTAGCCTGTCTGTAGCACAGAGCTCTAAGTTGGCAACATCAAAATGAATTTGTAGCATTAGGCTGCAAAAGAAGGCTGTCCTCAGACACTTCTCTCAGTCTGATTCAATTTGCAATGAGGATGCATGGCTTACTAGTACACCGGTTAATAAAACTCATTTCTTCCTTTAAAGAGACCAAAACAAGACCTGTTCTGGGAGACTTGAGCAGAAGTTCTCACGTGCTTTATAAATGCAGAGCAACGTGCAGTGAGTAGGTCACATCACATCCCATTCAGGAAACAAAGTCCTGAGAGCCATGCGAAATAGCACATCAACACTTCAGTTGGAATCACAGCCATGCTAGCACAAACTGTAGACCCATACCATCATCCTAATGCATGCAGACGCGACATACAGGGACTAAGCTAATGAACAAACAGCAGAGCCTCAGGTAGCTGGATACTGATCCACTTATGCTGATTTTTCCCTGACTGACGCCAGAAAATTGCACACCGTGTTTGAAGGACAGAAACATACCCCACGCACTGAGCACCTGCACTGCAATTTTGGGCACCTGGTGGGGTGCTGGGCTGCAGCAGTGGCAGGAGGTGATGAGGGCAGGGGAGAGCTGACCCTCTTGGCTCCCTCAGCACTGCCATAAATGCTTGGTGCAAAAAGGCAGCCTGATCCATGCTTCTGACTTCTATCACACCAGAGTATGTGCCAGGCTAGACACACACACATCTGCTACATTGAAAGATAAGACAAAACACAGCCTCTCTTTTGTTGTTGTTTTTTTTTTAAAGGAAAAATACATGGGCTTTATTATGAACATCTGCACAGCACTGGCCACACTTCACACCTTGAATAAATAACAGCTCAGCTTCACAAATTGCTCACAAGCCATGCAGTTGCTGAGACAGACAGCACGCAGCTCTCCACAAATGCATATGGTATGAACCACTGCTTGTCTGTATCTGAGTAAATGCAATATTGTGCTGCCTTGGAGATCCAAATGGCCACTCCAGGGCTCTTTGGAGCCTTTGTGAAGAGGCCCCTCCGTTCCACCTCAGGAGGAGCCACTGCCACAGCCAGCTGGCCAGCCCATGGCTGGATGCCTGCCAGGGTGGCTCGTAGCCAGCGCTTCAGCCCTGGAAGCTTTGTAGCAGGAAGGATCTGACAGACCATCAGGGATAATGGTTTTTGTCTATTAGGTAACTGAAGCATAATTTGATAAAAGTTATTCAAAAAATTTTCCAAAAAAAAGCAGTGCATAAAAAGACAGTTGTAAAGTTCATGAGATTGAAGACATATAACTGCTTCTGTAGCTTGTAAGAGAGAATAGTAACACTCTACAATACATGGAATGTCGGTGGCATGACCAGTACATTACATTCCAGTTTTGGTCAGGGCCCACTATGTGCAACCTGTCACTTTATTCCCACAGCTGACATTCTTTGCAATTTACCCACATTCTATGCCATGTTCTACAAAATTTTCAAAATCCTAGACCATTTCAACTCCATTAAATTAGATAGGTCTTTCTCTTTCCATTCACTTTAAAGAAATTTCTAATCGTGGGACTGCATTGTAATCAACAAAAGTATGCACAGTGCATTTTCATTTAAGTGAGTGAGGGAATAAGATGGCCAATGGCATAGGTAATAGAAAAACTAGCAGTAGAGAGAACACACTTTACCCGTAGAGGTTGCAGTCCTGAGGGCACCAAAACCTGTCCTTTAGAAAGTTATGCAGACTTGACATACAAATGTCAAGCAATGGAGTATTTCCTGCAATTCTGCATTCACTGTTCCAGTAGCTGAATAATTTCTCTGTCAAACACATCCACCTGAAAACTAATCTTCAACTGCCCAGCTTCAATGTCCAACCACTCCATCTCACAGAGCACACTGTGCCTGTACTCCCTACCTGCTGCTCAGTTTAAGCATCGGTTGTAAACCCCTTACAGCTAGCTCTTTATGATGTGTCTGGCATAATGGGATCAACATGCTACTACTACTACCACCATCTACTACCACATTAATCTTCTTAACTAGAGCATCTCAGGAGCTCGCGCTCATGTATTTATCCACCACATTGCTTAAATCATTTTCATATTCATTGTTTTCAATTAAGTTTTCCTTACAGGATGTGTGACTTACATGTCTGCAGATATCACAGCTGAGAAAAACACTCCTACCACAAACGTGTTACAGGCTAACTTGGGATGTTTTCACTGAGATCAAATAGCAGATTTTCCCACAAATAGTACAGGGACGGGGGCATCCTCTGCTCTTCAACACGTAGTCTTATTGTCTTCAATATGTAGGTCTTATTTTATAGCCTCACCTTGATCCAGATGTATTTTAATGGCCGTAAATAGGAATATGCATATTTCTAACAAGATGAGAAATTAACCTTTAACATTTGCTTAAGCAGTAAAGTGAAATTCAATTTATTTTCATGTAAATGCCCCTCTCACTCCATACTGTACATCATTCTGTCCCCTAAAATGCCATGCAGAAACGTACAAAGAGCTTATCTCGGTATTACAGTGACCAGACCTTGAATTTGCTTCTGGTTTTCCTGTGCTTCCTACTCTTGGAGGTGGTCTAACAGAGGGACAGTGAAGGGTAGATTTGAGGGGAGAAAAATCCCCAACCCTGGACCTACAACCATGTCTGCTGGTTTGGTTTTGAGGACTTATCCTTATATTTAAGAAACTCTGCTAGGTAGGTAAGCTAGAGATGGAAGTACACATCAAGTTAGAATGACATTATGATTATCAGCATGTATGCTACATTAGCTGTGATTAGAGAGAGGACTCCAGAGACTATATGGGTTTGAATTCCGCATCAAATGTCCCCTACTTTTTGGCAGTGATTCTTCGGACTGTTGAGAAGAGCTTTTGTGGCAGCACTTCTCACATTCACTTATGGGCTGAAAAAAGCTCAAGAGTGCTGTGGGTGGCTTTTGTCATTTACAAATATCCTACTGCTACTATCTAAAAGAAGCAAAAATGCATATAATAATAATAATTAAAAAAAAAAAAAACCTCACACACTGAAAAAATAATGCACTGAAAATCCATAGATATTACTATGGTTACTAATCCACGGGTAACTAACATTTCCTGCCTTTTCTTACTTTGTGGGTTTATCTGTTGTGCTTTGTTCACAAGAAGAGTTCAATAACAAATTATCCTTAATTTACTGCTACTAACGATGTAGGCAATTTTTGGTCCCAAAGCCCCAGCCTTAATGCAGGCAAAACAATCAGTGAAGTAGACAGAACCTTTGCCTAAGTAAGACAGGCAGGATTAGGCCAACCTTATTATACAGTTATTTATTACAAAATGATAATTAACAAGAGGTAGACAAGCTCATTTGTTTAGCAACAGCAATCCTAGTTGAGATACACTGTTAAAAAGTGCTGAGCGTAAGTACTAGGAAAAAAATGCTTACACAACAATAATAAAATGTATGATTGTGTATTCTATCACATAGCTTAAAAACTGCAGGTTAAGCAAATTACCACTGGCACGATGTATTCATAATTCTGCCGATCACCTAAATGAATGATCAGGTATGAACCTTTCAATTCCAGCAGCATTTCTCTCTAAATATCTTGCTATTTAGCAGCCTAAAGGGAACCAGCACATCAGTAGCGCCTTCTATGCACTGTCGAGTCCCAGCTTGAGCACACCAAACTCTGAGGCCTTTTGAAATCTTTAAAGACAATCATACATAAGACAGTTCCTATATTGCAGGGCTGGCTGGCTATACTGCAGCACAAAACAATATTTCAAGCTTTCTGATATACATGTGTCACCTCTATGTGACAAATAGCTTATATTAATTAGGCACTAGACTTGGTGAGATTGCTGTTATTAACTGAGAGAAGATGGGTTGAATTTAATTGTGTGTGACATCAAAGTCAAGTGACTGATATTTCAAGCATCATTTAAAATGTTTGATATTGGAGTCATTGTATTCACATAAAGACTGTCTAAAAATATAAAGGAGAATGATGAGAGAGGAACTGAAATGCATTCATACAATCCATCTTATGAAGTGAATTTGACGTAATTTTGCTTGTATTTTTGACCTAGTGTTGACAATATTTATTTATTTAGTTGTATAAAATTATTACTTTGAAGAACAGTTTATTTTTCTCAGTACTAATTTTGGAGACAGCTGGGAAGGTTTGTATTGGTTCCAGCATCAATGTTCTCAGAAATGCGACATAAGGAGGAGAGAACATAAAAGATAAGCTTGCACTGGGATTTGCTTTATAGCCATTAATGAACACTGTTTGGAAAATGTTTACCTAAGAAAAGCAAACTGCACATTATTTAGGCAAACTTCATAACAGCCTGGAAAAAGAAAAAGAAAAAAAAGGAGGAAGAGAAGAAAGTAATATTTAAAACTGTGCATGAATGAATACGTACAAATGGTAACACACTAATCAGTATGTGAGGAATGTCATTTTAGGCTTTTCATATTTAACATACTGATCAAAATCCCCTCCAGTTTGCTGGCACAGAATCATATCTGTGATGTAGCATGATAACATACCTGGCTTTTTGCTAAAATTGCATAAAAAAAAACAGCTGCCCCAGAGAATATTTCTACATAACGCTTCCACGTTGTACCAGTCCCTTTTAGTTCTTTCTTTAAAAAAGAAATAAGATAAAATGAGCTACTTGCCATGAACTGCACAAAATAGTCCAACCAAAATCAGTTTAATTAAACTGGAACAAACTGCAAGCAAACGTGCATCCCCTAAGTATTCCCTTAGTAGAGAAATGTGAAGAGCACAACAGCCAAAAGTTAGTATTAACATTTGCACAAACCCAGAAAGACTATTCCTCCATTAAGGCAACAACTGCACTGGTGCCCCAGGCTGACACACTGTGGGGCAAGGTGGGGGTCAGGCTCCCTGGAGTTGCCCTTCTCACTGTACTCTGGGAGCCAGCAAGGCAGCCAGAACAGAACTACTCTGGCATACAGCACAGGCACGAGGCTAAACAGAGAACCAGACCTAATATGTGTTGACATTCATTTTTATATACGTACATACAAGTTATATTAATATTTTGCATACGTGCAAAACTGCCCGTATAATTTCCTTTTATATATATACATCCATGCATATAATCAGAATGAATGCACCTGTAATCACAAACTGGACCAAGACTAAAAGCATACAAGAAGGATATAATCTCATCAACAGTGAAATTCATTTTTCAGAAGGACTTTGTCATCCCAGAGGTAGCATATTCTTGACTGACCTGGGAAACTGTTTGACCATGTTGTTACCTGGGACAACTATTCTGATTCTGATGGGAGAGCTAGTGTGCTCCATGACAGAATACAATGCACAAACATCAGAGCAGCTGAATAGGTACTGGCACCTGCTGGAAGATTCAAGGATCAATTCTAGTTCCTGAAAGATGGTAACTTCCGTTTTCTTCCCGCTTTTCCCAACAGTGTGCCAAAAACCCCTCTGAAATTCTCCAAATTCTACTGTTCTCAGTGGTGTTACAAAAATGCACCTTTCCTTACTTCTGTACAGGACTGGTGTTAGCCTCAGATTTTAACTAAATCTCTGCTAAGATAAAAATTATTTCATTATAAAGTAAGTTATTCTAAAATAACTTAGTGTGTCAGATAGCAGCCTATCTTTGGTTAGCTATAGTATCAGTTGAAGTATAATTGACAAAGTAAATCATATATTACCAGGCTAATTTTTCTACATCTGTACAGTTCACAGGAAGAACTCTAGATTCCCTGCAACTCTTCTGTTATTAGCAGCTATTTAGAGAATCATTACAACAACCTCTCACTGCTCTATCCTTCAGCTGACAGAAGACCTGCTAATAACATTTCAAAGAAATTGATAAAGCCCATTTCTACTATTTGGTAACATTTGTGGAGCACTCTGTATCAAGTTACAGTAGCATATCTGTAATTAAAGGTGTACTCTTTTCAAGTGTATATAATATTCACTGTTTCCACAACCATTCTTGCCAGAAAGTTCATCTGCCTGGAAGAATATTCATAGAATCACAGAATGGTTTGTGTTGGAAGGGACCTTTAAGATCATCTAGTTCTAACCTCCTGCTATAGGCAGGGACACCTCCATCTAGTTCAGGTTGCTCACAGCCCCATCAAGCCTGCCCTTGAATGCTTCCAGGGAGGGGGCATCCGCAACCTCACTGGGCAACCTGTGTCAGTGTCTCACCACTCTTATAGCAAAGAATTTCTTCCAAATATCTAGTCTTAAACTAATTTTCAGTTTCAAACCATTTCCCCTCATACTGTCGCTACACGTCCTTATGAAAAATCCGTCCCCAGCTTTCCTGCAGGCCCCCTTCAGGTATTGGAAAGCTGCTATAAGGTCCACCTGCAACCTCCTCCAGGCTGAAGAGCCTCAGCTCTCTCAGCCTGTCCTTGTAGGGTGGGTGTTCCATCAATCTTGATCATCTTCATGGCCCTCCTCTGGACCTGCTCCAACGAATCCATGTCCTTTTGTTGGAGGTCCCAGAATGGGACACAGTACTTCCACAAGAGCAGAGGGGCAGAATCACCTTCCTTGACCTGCTAGTCACACTTCTTTTGATGTAACCCAAGTTACAGCTGCCATTTGGGGTTGCAAGAGCATATTGCCAGCTCATGCTGAATTTTCCATCTACCAACATTCCCAAATCCTTCTCCTCGGGGCTGCTCTTAAGCCATTCTCTGTCCAACCTGTATCTGTGCCTGGAATTGCCCCAACCCAGGTACAGGACCTTGCACTTGGCCTTTTTAACTTCATAAGGCTGGCATGGGCCCGCCTCTCAAGCCTGTCCAGGTCCCTCTGGATAGCATCCCATTCAAGGGAAGCAAATATTAAAGAGTACGAACACAATCAAAGACAGTTTGCTTAAAAGTGAAAACATATTTGCAGAGTATGTTTTGTTTCCTATATCAAGCTTACACTGAAACCACCATAGTTTGATATTGAATAAAAAATAAGAACTCTTCAATTTGCAGTAAAAAATACTTCATCACTGAACTCATACTTCATATTCTGTCACCACTGATATCAGCCACTCTTTCAGAAAAATTATTTCTGGGACACTGGTTATGTGATAGAAATGTGAGAAGCAAGAATTATCAAAGCAAATTTCAACTATTATAACCCTGTGCCCCAGTACAGGCATATGTTTAAATGTAGTTTAAATATATCATTTGGTTCTGTAATTAAGACTCCTCACAAAAATGAGAAGGAAAAAAAAGGAGATAACAATCTAGTAATACTCTTCATATGCCTTCAGAAAAGCAGCGACAATCTTAAGGCAAGGTTTTGAAAAAGGTAGTGCTACTTCTACTTTCAAGTTCAAAAATTTTTTATGTATCAAATTTGACTGTGACATTAAAGTTTCTGTTGTAGAACACAAGCCGAATGTATTTGCTATTTAAACTCTACAAGTATGTTGTTGGCTGGAATGCGAACTTTGTCAAACTGCTTCTCAAACATCATTCCAGTGGCTGAAACACCAGTGGCCGCCTTTTGGACAACTCCCAGGCACTCTGCCTACCTGCCTGCTGTACTGCTACAGCACAACACTGTGCTCTAGGCAGTATTTTTCTCTCCTGGCAAACACACGTGACTTTCAATTTTTGCAACCATTTGTAGTCCACTGACTGATTTATCGACCAGGAAAGTTCATGCCTCCACCATGCTGCCCAAATAGGCTCCGTTTGTTTTGTTCGGTTTTCAGCTGGGCTTCTACCTGACCTCCAATATTGTAGGAATCATTTTACATCTGCAATTAAATGCTGGAGTAGTTATTTGTAGCTTGCAATTGTCCCCATTTAGAAGACTAACAGCCCAATTGCAATGCTTCTAAATGGGTGCAATTGCAAGTTCAAAATGTTGGGCCTACTTGTAATTACGGGCACAAAATTGGGCTCACTTATATCAGAGGTTTCTGCAGGAGACCACCAACAAAAGTAATGGTTCTTTCCCTGGTTGCTGTTTTGTATTGGTTCGTTACAGGATGAGAAATGAAAGGAAAAATCTCTTAGTGGGTCAGCGCAGGAAATAAACACTTTTAAAAGATTTGAGACTAGAAAGCGATCAACTGGACACCTGAGACAAATGGTCCTAACTGTCTAATAGCTGATCAGCCATTTCACACGCAGCTTTATGAACGAGCTTTGCTCCCTTTCACGGCTTTTCTCTTATTGAGGCAGGCAGCAGTCAGAGTGCTCTGGCCCAGGTACCTGACACAAGGACAAACAAGCTGCAGGATGCCACTTGCCATTTTAATCCATCTGTTGCACCAACCGCTGTCTTCCTTTCCTCCACTTGAAGGAGGAAGAAAACGCAAGCTGGAAGTTTGTCCTCCTCTCTCACATGGTCGAACCGCAGCTACAGTATGACTGCTGTCCCAGAAATTGCATCTCACTCATCCTAATCCATATCAGGAGAAATTTGCCACTGCTTTCTCTTCACTGATCACTTCCCCAGGTAAAAGCTCACTTTTGGTGCCATCATAATCTCCTGTGTATATTTGACTCTCTGTCCAAAGCATTTTGCTGGTCTAACAGTAACAGCTTGACCGTATGAGTGTGTACACCCAGATACAAACACATGAGGTGCTTTACCAGCTCTTCATTACCGCGGCTGAACACTACAGCACAACAGAAACAGCTCTGCTGCATCCACATGAGTTACTTCATAACAGTCTACTCAAACCAGCACTCCTAATCAGCTGCTGAGCGTGTCAAACCACTGCTGTTCAGCTCATCTGCTGATGACATGAGACACATCTGGGCAACAGAACAAAGGGAATATTCTAAACACGCTTATGCTAAGAAGAGAATTAATATTCATCCCCAAAAGATGCAACTGCCAGCCCAGAACAGTAAATACAATTGACTACCCTACAGCCTTAAAGTCTTGCGGACCAGGTTCTCTCAAATCCATCAAAACTAGATTACATCTAGTGAGGATGTGACCATAGAATCCAATACTCAGGTAAAACAAAAATATATTTAAATATAATAGCACCTTTTTCAGCACCATTAGCACTTCAGAGCACATCTTTCTGTTTGTGTAGATTCAACAAATGATATTTTAATGTACATACATAATTTATACAGCAAGCAGTAGACTTGGCTGAATGAATGTCAGCCATTGAAGATCCAACATGGTGCATTTTTACACTTATTACTTGGTACAATAGCAAAGAAGGAAGCATTTAACATATTTATGAACTTGAAATTTCTCTCGAGTCCCACAGTATGGGACTATCACTAATGTTATCACATTTCTTCTTCTATATTCATTATAACAAGTTAGGGATTTATGTATATTTCAATCTAAAAAGAGTTTGCTTAACACCTATACTATTCTTGCAAAATTGTGAAATTTATCTAGAGAACTTTATTTCTATATCTTGTCCATAATTCCTGTTTATCTGATATACAGTAGATAAGACGCACCGTGTTTCACACGTCAATATTCTAATGTATCCAACTAATTTCTGCATAACAATAACAATTTGATGAAAAATAATTCCAGTGGTTTCATGACCATTTTACCAGTATATCAATGGTAGAACAAAATTACCATTTCCCTATTTAAAAATAGCCACAGTACTTTTTTCTTTCTTTCTTTCTTTTTTTTTAAACATCTACACTCTAAACTTTAAATTGCAAGTATGCCTGATGAGTGGAAAGGAATGGGAATTAAGACTCCATGATTCTGTTCTTGGCCCCGCTATTCTTAAGGGATATTTCGCTGAGTGCATTAATTAGCTTTTAAGGTTTCTTATTACTGTGGTTACTCCCATAAGCAAGTCCTTGATTTTAGACAGCAAGAACAAAATTCATTTCATATCAGCGTAATTGCCTCCAATTATCTAGAGCCACCTAGAATTACCTAGTGACTAGAATTGGATGTACTTATTTCTTTCCATCTGCCTTAAATGCGGTTAAGATGCAGGGGTTTCTGTTCAGAGGAAGACATCTCTGCAGCCGCTCTGTAAAGTTAAACTTCAGAGATGAATTACATTCCCATTTCCAGCGCTGAGAGGCCTTTGCCTCCCATTGATTTCAGGAGGAGTCGCCTGTGCTTAATGTCCAAACTAGCGCAGCCCCTTTTGCTGGCCAGCTCTGCTCTCTGTGCCTCCCATCGCTCTCATTAGGCACCTGGAATCTGACCCGTACCACAGAGCAATCACTGCTGCCGTGGTTTGCAATGGCGGCACATCACCCTGCTGAGATAAAGCACCTGTTTGGACCTTTTTGACTCTGAAGATTCACTGGAGAGGAGAACCCAAGTGTTTCTGGAGAGCAGGGAGGAAGAAAATCAGTCTTTCAATAGGCTATCATTAGGTTAGTATAATATAGTCATTTTTTGTCTTTGACAACTGATTTGTGCAAGGTAGAGGCACCATGGGTGACAGCAGGTCAATATGTCCTGTGTCCCCACCCATCTACTTGCGGCAGGAAAGATAAACAGAAGAGGTAATGCCCAAAAGCACCTGGTGACAAGGTGGCCCCTCACTCCTGGTGGGCAGAAGGTCCCTAAGGCACTTTCAAGTTGGTTTGCTTTTTATTTTCCTGATTGTTCAGTAATAAAAAAGAAAGCCAAGAAAAAAAAAATCCTTTAAAGAACTGAGGCTTTGAGATTTATTTCCATTTCCTGGGCTAGTGAAACCACCCACTAGCTTACATTGCCCTGAGGCATCATCTTCCCTGAATTCATCCTCACAGGACACCATTGCTTACAGTTTTTCTATTCTGTGTAAGTTCTTATAGTGCCCTCATCACTGCAGTAACTGAGTGCCTTCCAGAAGTGCATTATGTGATGTGACTAACATCTGTGATAACCAAAGCAGGAGGGAAAAACAGTTAAGAACCCAGTAGCTTTCCCCCTATGTTGCAGTTCACTTCCCAACACTAATAACTTTCTCTCTGTGAATACACAGCTAGATTGTTGTGGTCACGTTTGCAGCCGATCACCAATGTTTCACTCTCTCTAATGCTGAATTTCTTACGTAAACAATACAGCGCAGGGATCGTTCTCCTTTCTTTCTTTCACTGAAGTGCCAAAGTGTGAGAATTCCTCTTTGCGATTCACTTATATTTATCAATTCAATTATATTTAGGTATTTTAAGTAAATCAGCCATGAACACAAAAACATGGTAGGCGAGTTAGTCTTAACCAGTGGCGTTAGGCACATGCTTCAGCAAGAAAAAAAAAAAAAAAACAGCTGTGTAAGAGACATTTAGTGCTCGCTACTGGTTTCAGGGGAAATTTTTCAGTACTAGATTCCACTATTCAAGGTTTGGGGTGGAGGTTAAAGGGGCACTGCGTTCCCCAGCAGTGACAACTGAATATCTCATTGAGGGGCAACACGCATATGGGAACAATATGCCTGCAGATCTTTAAAAAGTATGCAATTGCTTTGCCAGACCAATTGATATGTTGGGGAAGAAACATTGTGGGGCAGGTGCTGCTGTGAGATGAACTCACACTAGGGACCAAGAGTGAAACATGGGGTCAAATGTCAAGTGTGACTTTGTTAGAACCAAAAAATACAGTCACCTCCCAACTGCTGCACACCTTGCAGCAATCATCACCACAGAACGTCACATTGCTTGTGAGTCTAGCCACTGTGCAGTTGCACGAGACAAAAATTTCAGTTATCAATTTTCTGATTGCATTGAATATTTTCCTAAGAAATGTTGCAATATATACACAAGTTCAAAACAGCATTCTTCTTAGGTGTATTAAATGTGTTTGCCCACTGGGACCGTGAGATGGGTGCCACAATAACAACTGGAAAATGATTGTAAATAAACAATAATTCAAACATCATTTTGGCATTTGTACTCATTCTACACAGACATTGTCCCAGAGACTATTATCCTGCTACTTCAGAAAAATTCTTCCTGGCTCTAAGAAGCACTAATAGAAAGTGAGGAATTCAGGAGATCAGAGGAGGATTTTATATATATATATATTATTTTGGGGGGGAGGGGGGGGGGGGGGTTGGGTTGTTGTTGTTGTTTGGTGGA
>JAOWBP010004023.1:2162627-2175123 GCA_028571105.1 Tragopan temminckii
CTGATCTCCATCAGGGAGGGCTACCTCTATGTACCATTACCAAATCTGACTCAGTTCTTAATAACATGCAGGCAGTCTAGGAAGTATTGAATGAGACTCAAACTGAGGTAGCATCCACACCTGTGTGCCTGCAGATCACTAACAAAGAAAGAAAGTTTTAGTCATCGCTCTTTATGAAAGTAATACTAGGTCTCCTATAAACTGAAAAACCAATGCACATTTCTAGTGTGGTTTCAAAAAGCAAATCATTATGTATATCATTTTGTGCAAACACAGTCATCAAGGGAATTTGGAATAAATTTATACTATCATTTTAATAAGTTTCATAAGAAAGAAGCTCATCACATAAAAATAATGAATGATGGACTTAAAGAACCACTGAAAATTGCTAATGTGTTTAATCATCTCAACATCTGTATTTATATATGAGAAATTTGTATGATACATTGAGTACAATTCCAAGTATCTGAGCAGGGTCTGCATTTTAGAATGCTTCACAGACACAAAACCAAAGCTTGCCTTGTCTGCAGGCAAATGGGAAGGCTTCTGACAATTTGTGTGAGGGCACCTGAAGGCCTCCCTTTCATCCAGATATTCAGTTAATCAACCAGCAAAGTCTGAGCCAAAGAGAAAATAATGAGATCAGTGCTATGTAGAAAATAAGGTGAATGCAGGAAAAAAAAAAAAGCTGTACAGTGTAATAAGCCTTGACATTTTTCTGTGACCTAGAACCACACCTAAATAACATTCCCATTAAGCTAGTCACTTAGATACACTAACAGGTGCCAAATTCAACAGTTCATACACGAAAGTACAGGCAAATACGGTTAACTCAACACCTGCTGTAATCCCAGCAACCTCTGTTCAGTCATCTTTCTGCACTGAAAGTTTTGAAGTACAAAAAGATATTTCTGACATTTGTGTTTACCAAATGATTGTCATTCTTTTCCCTTTTTCTCTGACTCATAATATCTCATGTCTCCACCCTAAGCAGGACTGCTCTACCTTGCAGAAAACAATGACAGGGAAAACACATGGAAAGCACAGGAACCAAGAGTAGAGCTGGGAGCAAGACATTGCACATCAGCATTTGTCCCATAAAAGGATCCCTGTCCTATAAAAAGGAGGCAAAATCTCCCTCAAAAATCACTTGCCCAAGTGCAATTCATTGTATTTTTCAGAAAGAAATATATCTACAATCATAGAACTCCAGTGAGACTGCTGAATTTTTCATCTGGCAACCATAAACAAATGGCTAAACCTCAAGATTTCCAATTGGAAAAATTGCCAGAAATAAAAAGATGACACTTATAAAGAAATGTGGCCCTTTGGAAAGGCTTTATTCTAGTTTATTAATGTTATCATAAAATGGCTTGGGTTGAAACAGACTTCAAAGATCTTCTAGTTCCAACCCCCTACCCTGTGCTGAATGTCCCCCTACCAGCAGGCTGCCCAGAACCCCATCCAGCCTGGCCTCGAGCACCTCCAGGGATGGGGCATCCACAGCTTCTCTGGTAGCAGTGCCAGGGCCTCACCGCCCTCCTGAGAGAACCATCTCCCTGACCATCTAATCTAAACCTCTTCTCTTTTAGCTATGATATTCCCCTGGCTGATTTCACCACCAGCTGAGCATTGATCTTTGTTTTAAGCACCCAGCTTCAGGAAAGTGGCCAAAACCAGAGCTTCCAACAAAACTTTTGCTTGTTTTTACAGGCACAGCAGGCAGGGTGAGCAAAGGCAAGAAAACCTGCAAATAGGAATCATGAGCAGAAATATCAGAGATAAGGCTGTATGAGGGTCCTATTTATAACTGACCAGATGGCAACCGATTTCCTGGTGCTCACACAGAGCACCTCCGTGACTCCAGCCCCCTATGCTCCTTCCCACCTCACTCTTTTGCCAGGTTTATTTATACTTTTCCTCAGCTCTAAAGGCAAATCAAGTTAATTGGCTATTACATGAGATTAAACAAAACAACTAAAGGAATCAAGAAATAATATAGTTCTCTGATTCACTGTGCATCATTCTCTATGGGAATTGTGTAATAACACGATAGTCTTTCCTGCACAAAGCGAGGAAGGCTCCATATTTATGCTGAATTCAGAACTAACTAACAGTGAAGGTTTGTACCTGTGTAACTATTCAAATGCTTATTCTCAAACAAAGTTTCACACAACTTTCCATTAAATTGGCATTTCAATTTCAGACATACTTAGCACCCCAAAACTAAACAATCATATTAAATGCCTGCCAATTTTGCAACTGCACGATGAAAGAATAATTTTTTTTTATTGAACACTCTGCAATATTAGTCCGTTTGGAATAGAGATAAGAAATTAAAGAGCCAAAAAGGCCTTTCCAGTCAATGATCTAAGATGAAGAGATGCCTGGGGGAAAAGAGACAAATTTGGAGTGTAGGAAATGAAAAACAATTACAAGAATTAAAATAATTGTATTTTCCATGAGGGGAAAATAGAGATATAGGGTAAATTACTAAGATGGGTTTCTAGAACAAACAGTGCAGCATTCAAAATGGTAATAATGGAGTTTCAAGTAGAGCTATGAGAAAATCTGCTTACTGAGCATAAACCCAACTTAAAAAAAAATTCTAATCACAAATGCGGTGAACCTAGGGAGAGATTAATTAAGACTAGCAGAAACAAAAAGGCGAAGGGCAAGACCCACTGCAGCAGTTCTCTCCACCTTCTCAAATTTCAAGCAACTGTAAACAAAAGAATGTCTGCAAGAGACAGGGAGTGCAAGAGAACACAATGCTATCTTGTACCCTTGTCCCATGCTCAACTCCCTTCCCAAAAATATTAGGTGATGTGATCTGCATGGGGCACCTGTGCATTACAACATTTTTATGAGCTACAATTCTTTTGAAAAGGTGGTGTTTATTTGCCACTCAGAAAGAAGATGAACATTTTGTAAGGTGAAATTTATTGTTAATCAAGTAGCACATAATGGATTGGACTAAGTAGTATATTCCCCCACTTTCTCTAGTGTTAGAGTTCACTCTGATTTTTTCTTCCCTAAACACTAAAAATAAGCTGAGAATCAAAGAACAGCATCCTACCACACACTGTCCTAGTGCTTAAGCTCATTTCCTTCAAAACTCCAATCCACTTCGCTGCAGATCAAAAGTATGTGCTACTCTTGTCTTTTCATCATATACAGTAGGAAACCCTTAGAGATTTGGGAGAAAAAAAAAAAAATGAGAGATTCATCACTATCTAGTTCAGATTTCTCTCTTTCAATATGCAATATCTTACCTCAAAGATATTTCAATATCTTTGTCTTGCCTGCTTTTATAAGGTAGGATGCTATACAACTACATAGCAGATTTCATCCATGTATCAGTATCTCAGTTCCTTGTGTACAAGGATATGCATCAGAAAAAAAAATAATAATCAGAAATTTCAATTACAGCAGTACTCACAGTAATATCTATGACTTAGTTTTGGAGACTAAATATCCCAGAACACCATGCATCTGGTATGAATAAATGCTTTCAGTAGACTACGTCATTGTCTGATCTACTAAAATAACATCAGTAGAACGCATCAGTTGGTGCTAGGAGCCTATTCTCATCACTACAGACATTTAAGGTGGGGTTACTTCCAACCAGCACCTGTAAACTCATGGGGTACACCAGCACAGACAGCTTCTCCATCAGCACAGGCCGCCAGGGACCATTGCACGTGGCCTTTGTTTCAATGACTATTTATATCACAGCAGTTTCTTCATTGTTTCTTAGATTTTCACTGCAAGACCATTACTATCAAAATTAAGGAGATAAGAGAAATTAGTTGGTAGCTTGTTTATCATTGCTCCAGTGTTGTCAGCTTCAGTTTTTCATTCATCAGTTTATGATTTCAATTCTAGCACTCACTTTGAAAATTATATATGTAGAGTCCAAAACAAGTGGACATAAAATACCAAGGAATTCAAGTTGCATTTATACTTCAAGATCTGAAAGCCACTTTTATTATTTAAGGAGAACAAGTTCGTTTCTCTCCTACCAAAAGAAGCAGAAAAAAACAACAGGATAGATTGTCTTGATCTGCAGTAGCAAAGCAGGAATCATAAACAGAAGGCTCTACTGTCCTTCTCCAGTCTTAAGATGAATTGCATTTTCATAAATATTTTAATGCTCCATTCACCTTATATCCCTTTGTCTTAGTTCCTCATCCTGAGTTTTAATAAATGACTCATTAACTCAGACCTGCCAGTTTTCTTTTGGTACATAATATTTCAACATTTAATGCAGTATAAGAGAGTCTCCACTAGCCAACTTGATTAGTCATAGCCTCATCTTTGCTTACCATGCTATTTTATTTATTTTTAAAAGAGCCATCTTGACTGCATTCCCTGCTCTGCTTCATGCTGTGTTGGTTTGTGTTGGAAATCCTGAACAAGGCATGTTTTATTTGTACTAATTCTGGAATGACCTAGCTTTAACCAAATGCTGCAAGCACTAAGATTTACACTTTATTTGAACTGCACTAACAACTCCATGCCAGCTGTACTAATGCACTGAGCTATCTCTTTCTGTAAAGCATATCTTTAAGAGCACAGACCCGTTCCACCACAACATACAGGAGTACAGCAAGAGAAGCTCTGCTGCCCTCTAATCCTCTAGATCTCTGCTGTCACATGATCCACAATATATCACATTCCCCCAGAATTCCCAAATCCTTTCAGAAAAAAAGCATGCTTTTTAAGATTCTCCTCTTTCCATATACTACCATATGGATTTCAGATCACTTTAAAAAGAAAAACCCTTTTTTCCTTTATTAAAAAGGACTGTTTTGAGCTTACCTGAAAATTTCATCCACATTAGATGCTCAGTCTCTTCTCACAGATATTACTGAATATATTAACAAAGACAAAAACATAACATTTAACTTGAGTATCCTGTACCTCTCTCTCAAACTAACAATTAAGCACATCACAATCCACCTGCTATTTATCTAGCCAATACACCCACTCTGTATTTTAACACTTCTGACTAAAAACAGCAAGGATAGAAGATCCCACAGCTTTATTACATTCCTCATATAGCAAAGTGTCACATCCCCAAAAGTAGTTTCACCTGCTTTAATTGCTTGCTAGTTGAGCCAACCTGACTACATCTGCAAGAATATTTTTGTTGTAATTAAGACAGACGTGGTTACTTAATGCTGAAAAAAGTAATTACCCTACCACTTTCATTTACAGAATGTGCTGTCTCCTCAGAAATAATAAACCAGAGAGGTTTGTTCATCATTAACCTAAAAAGACTATACATGGAACAGGGCCCATTTGTAATCTGATGAATGTTGGGTCAAATTAGAAAGTCTTGTGAAGAATCAGTTGAGTTAACAAAGGTTTTATCTTTCCTACTACTTACTACTCTCAACTCTTTTTTTTTTCCTTTGTACCTCAATATATCTCCTATAAAAATGAATTTTATCTTGTTTTTCCCCCTCCAAAAGCTACTGTGTCTCACTGAAATTCTTGGGGATGTAGTTGTGAGTCACCCATGATGAAATTTGGCCCTAAATGTGTTTAACAATTAGGATTAAACCCTGGTCTCAATGAATATAATGGCAGGGGTCGTCTTCACCTCAGTTGGTTCAGGATTCCACCCTAGGTCATATGGCAGAATTTTACCCTCTGTTTGAGGAGAAAATGAATTAACTGTCACATGCTAGACAGATGAACATAAAGCAAATTAATCTGTAACCAGAAAACAAGCCACAGGGAACATCACCATCACACACAGCTCCATACATCAAGAGACCTTCTGTTCAGTATTAAAACTATGAAGGTGCCTCTTTCTCCCTCCAGTTCCACAGCCTGGAAGCCTTCTTTGAACCAGCTTCAGGAGGCATCTTTGCTGCCAGCTCCTTTTCCATGAAGCAAGTCCAACTGCAACATCTCCTCGATTCTTGATTAATTAGTGGGCTGTCCTGCACACTCACGATGTGTATTCCATGCAGAAGAGGGCTCTGGCACTGGTCCAACCCAAAGTGTAGGAAGCCGAGTGAAAAATTCTCACCAGTAATAAAAACAGTTAGGGTAATGGAGCTTTACAAAAAAGGAAAACATTTCATTTGCACTTTACATTTTTCTTCCAAACAGATGGATGTTCTGAATGTGAATAAATACTAGAATGGTTGAAAAATGAGCATATTTTACTAAGAGTTTTTTAAAAGTTTTGCTCCTTTCTAAATGAAAAATATTTGTCAAATTTTCTCAGTCTACCTTGAACATCATTGCAAAATGGCTGTAAAGAGCTGAATCTCACGTCTCTGAGTAGTCCATACTGGAATACTTTACCACAGGAACTATTTCCAATACTAGTAAAAAAGATGAAAATCACACTAAACCTGCTCTGATAAGGCAATAAACTTTTAAGAGTAAGGTCAATACCTTAAAAACAGCTCTTATTTATGTGTCTTCTAAAAGTGAAAATGAGGGCTGAACTGGCCATAAAATAGCACAATCAATTAACCAGGAGAATGCAGCAAAGTTGCAGAGGAGACAGTGCTCAGTAAGGCTGCGTTTTACTTGTTTCTCATGTCTATTTCCTCTCTCCTTTCTGTGTACATCAAAGCTTGATCTATAACAAGTATTATTTAAATAGATGAAATTTTGATCTCTTAACATTCCTGCAATCTAAGGAAAATAAACACAGGAGCAGGGATGTTATTATGACAACTCCTACACTCCATTAAATTCTCTCAGGAAAGTATGAAGTGTAATCAGACAGACTGAAGAAAATGCCCTAAAACCAGACAGCGACTACCAGAAAATGGTACAGCAAATAGCCAGAGTATGAAATTGATCAGCGTTGATGGGACAGCCCGCTCTGCCCAGAGGCAAAGGTGTATGTTTCCCCACTGCTGAATCACCACATGTTTTACCCCCAGCTGCTGCACAGGTCTGTTCTTCAGTGAGAGTGGAAGGCAAGATAAGGCTTTGGTCAGGAGAAAAATGTCTTGCACACACCATGGGTGGTTTGCAGGGACCCAGCATCATCCCTTGGTCCCCAGCTCCAGAGGACCCCCACCAGCAGCTCCTTCACACCTCTCAGGGTAACACGAAGGGCTCAGGCTGTGGGGCTCTTGTTCAAGTTTAGTATGTCTTTTTTCCCTTTTTTTTTTCTTTTTTTTTTCTTTCTTTTTTTTTTCTTTTGAACAATGACAGAATTTTTAAAGACTAGAGGCACATCTAAATGCTGTCAGAAAAAGGGAAGGTTTTGATTACAGTTAGTTATCTGGCACTATCTGTTTAGAAATGTCTGAACAAATAACTCCAATGTCAGATGCTCTAGTTCTGGCAGAGTAAAGAAATACGATTAGATCTGGCTGCCCAGATGTCCCAACATTGAGAATAATATTTTTAAGCACGAACTCATGTACGGCTGCTGTCATGTAGTTCAACAGGCTTATTTTGTTCTCATGGGCTATGAATTGTAATAAAATTGAACCAGATTAATGGTTATAACTGGTCTCTCTTCTGTCATACATTAATTCAATAGAAAACAAGTGTCTTTATGGGTACATAAAGCCTTCTTCCATGTGCTGACCTGCAGGTGCTGAACAATCTGCCCTTGAAGGAATATCCAGAAATAAGACCTCCTTATCTCTGTTTCTTTAGTCTACTTTGAGTGCACATTACCAACTTCCATATGGCTCTTTCTAATTACATTTATATAGATATATTTATATATGTACTTTATATACAAATATACAAACTTATTAATTTATTGGTCTTGCTGGGTTTATGAAATTCTCACTTTTACTTACAATAGCAAGTGTTTGAACATAAGTAATGAAGTAGATTATGGCCTTCTGATTTAAGTAAATAGGTTTATTTGAGAAAGCACTTGAGGATATGTGTTTTTTCTTAATAATTATGTTTCTTTTTTTTATTAAAAGGAAAGGCAAGTCCAAGACATGGAAGTAGATGTCCCATTTTTCCTAAATCTTCTCCTAGTTAGAAATTAGTTTCAGCTTTATTTGCACATCAGAAATGAACATAGGGGAGTGAACTTTACAGTGAAAAGTTACAGCGAGATTGCTTGTTCTTGGAAGGAATATGCAAAAGACTGCTTTTGCTTTCTCTTTAAAATTGTTCACGGGGGTCTCATTATTTTCAGAGAGGTTTATATAATTGCACTCACTTACATGCTTTCAAAAATTGTTTTTTTCCTCTCTGTTTGTATGAAAAAAGACAAGTAAATATATTTTTTTTTTCTTAATGTATAGCAAGAAAGTTCAATTACAGCCTCTCTACTTATAAAAATCATACAAAGGCTTCAAGACTCAGCATGTTCTGGCAGTAAAGTGCAAACAATCTTGTGGTTACAAAGGCTACTTTACTGAGCCTCATTCCTTCTTCTCTCTCTCCCACCAGCTGAATAAATGAGAGACATATTTAGCAGCTTCAGTAGAAACTATTTTCTCATGCTCCCACTAACAAATCAGGGCACGAATGGCAGTAAGTCACAGGGTAGGAGCAAAGGACACAGAGAAAGAACTGAATCGGAATTGATAAGGCTGAATAAATAGGATAAAAGTAAAAACAAAAAAATTAAAAAAACACAATCCCAAACCCTAAATGCAGGCAGCAGATGAACTCTGAGAAGCACATAAGGAGCAGACAATGGTAGAATATCCAAAATATTAAGGCATTACAAACTTTTAAAATCATGTTTTCCTTCATAATCATATTAGTGGAACAGAAAGCAGTAGTATAGTATATCTTGTAAAATTAGCTTTTTTTTCCATCATTTCAGATTCCTTATCCAGTATATGATATCACAGTGTGGAGAGAGTATGACAAAAAGAAGCAAGCTACAGTACTCAGGCACTGCCTTGGTTAGAAATGCATCACTCACAATGAGTAAAAGTTACTAAAATCTCAGAGTATAGCAGTGTGTTTCTCATGCTTTGGTTCAGGTTCATATCTAAAGGAGACTAACCCTTTGCCAAGCACCCCCAAGTGCAGGACCACATCTGGAGGGGGGACCAGGTCTCCCCACCCCTGAAGTTCTCAGCAAGTCCTGGAGCGACTGCTGCAGGGAGAGCCATTTCTGGAAGTCATTGGTCAACTTCCTATCGAACAGCTTTACACATTTGCAGGAATAAAAAGTCAGTCAAAACTAACATCACCCCATGGCAGCCCCCAGCAACTGCTCTCCAGATGGAGGCTGCTCTTTGCTGTGTGGCCCAAAGAGCCTTCTCATCCCCTCCCCAGCAGCAGATTGCCTTCTGGTACTTGCTCCTTCTGATGATAAAGAAAATGACATGTGACATATTTTGAATTAGAATGACTAAAGATTTTCCCCCAAACAGTGCATTTAAATATATACAGGTCTCATCCCAAAATGGTACAATACAGGTTTGATTTCTATGACCTTTACCACAGGCAATAAACTTCAGACAGAAGACAGGGTGAGGTAGACTGTCTTAATTGCTCTGTGTAGCCACAATTAATCCATAGCCTCACTACCGGGCTTTAATTTGCAGCAGAAGCTACCTCACCACATCAAAGATAGTGATTCACCTCTCCACTAATCAAAATTTGAAGAGCCACTACCAATAGTAATTAGAGAGTTAAGTCCAATCATTATGAGACTCAGCATTAATTAAACAAAACCAAAGGAGTTTTCATTTGGTTCGCTGAGTGCACCAAGAATTTCACCAGAATAGATCTCATAGATTTTAACTATTTTTCCAGGAATGTTTTGCTCAGTGTAATTAAGCTCACTCAGTTTCTCAGTAACTACAAAATTCAACGCAGCCTGTTGTTATACAAATGGTACTGATTTGAAAAGTTTCTCCGTCTTAGCAATGATTAAGAAAAAAAAGAACTTTGTCCAGCTTTGTGCTTTTTAGCAGTTAGATACTTAAAGAAAAAGTGACATAACAGGAAGCATACACAGATGCTGTAAATCATGTAGGTCTACTGACTACAGGCAGTTTAGGATTAAGGAAACAGTTTCTTAAAAGCAGATGTACCAGTTCTGCTAACATCACTATGACGCTCTTCAGTGACTCCTATTCTATAGCATTTACACAGGGTTTTATTTTAAACTTCGGTCTGTCTGTTGTTGGAAATATCATCAGCAAACTGGAGTTCAGCAGTTTTTCATGAAACAGGTTTGGGTAAGGAGACAAACACCAAATCCTCACCTTCGATAAACTGATCAAATGGAAACACAGCACCAGGTCACAGTACCTTAATATCTGTCTCTGAGGATGTATACATGCAAAAACTAGGATAAAAATCCTACCAAGCATTTTAAAAATGCAACAAAAATCACAATTGTGAAAATGCAGAATACTAAGGATAAGAAAGAACTCAGCCTGGTAAAATAAATGGTCTTGAGCTCTCACGTGATCTTTGTTTGCAACGAAAAATCAGCATATGATTTGGTTTAAAAAAATGTATTATCGCCCTCTCTACTTAGGACAGTCTGTTAGGAGATGGCACAAACCAAAAGGGAGACATCAGTGATTTTTCATGGAGTTATTCATTGCTTTAAGTACCCAGAAGGAACCACTCTATGAATACCATCCAGGTAAGTGGGGTGAGGGATTCATCTGAGTCAAAAGAAGTCAAAGCAAACCTCAGAGGATTTCAGCTTGAAGCTCCTTCCTGCCGGCTCAGCCCTGGAGGTGCTGCTGCATGACATCCTGGGTAGCTGAACAAGAAGAGTACACCATGAATAATTAGCCAGCTAAGGCAAATCTGTTGTGTGACTAACACCCAGGGACTCAAGGAGATCATAACAGCTGTGTTTCAAACCCCAAGTTAAGCTCAATTTGGACCTGAGATCCCTTCAAATAATAATTTGATTAAATCTGCCAGATATTTAGCTATAGCTACAGCTATGGAAATTATAAATGCTCAGATCCAAGTGTATATGTATGTTCTGTTCCATTTCCTTCTTTTTACCAAACCTTTCTCCTTGTTACTTTGTATTCTTTAAAAGATGGCATAAATTATACGCATTGGGCTGCAGAGCGGCTGCGAATGGCACTTGTGCTAAAAGGAGGATACAGAGGGACAAGATACAATAAAATATGAGCTTCGAAGTCTATCTACGTGTCATGGTTTGTTTCATAAGGAAGAAGAAAACAATGACAGTACTCAGCTTCAACTCAAAATATTTAATTGCCATGCCAGGCTGTACAAATGTTGTCAATGTGTAAGAAAGTAGAAACCTTGGGTAACTGTCAGCAACAGATACAACATAGCATGCATCTGCCCAACATTTCCCAGTGTGTTTGGGGTTTTATCCCCTGTGTCCATTTGTCATTATTGTCCGTTTCTGAGTTGGTGGCAGGTTGTTACATAGCATGATGCTATCCCTGCCGTCTCTTTCCTTTCTCCTAGGGTTATGCACAGTTTTTCCTCATTGTTTTTTAATGGAAAGTCTTTTATCATTTCTGGTAATGTAAGCAAATATCTTTCTAACAATGTCTTATACTATTCATACTGGGAAAAAAAAGTGCATTTTCTCTAGTGTTGACTTTTTTGTGGGGCTGAACAATCTCCCTTGTTTGAGTTCTCCTTTATAGTAAAAGAGTCTGTATTTTATTAGGATCTACCTTAGTTTTGCTTTTTGACTGCAATCAGTGGACATAGGGAATATCAACACTTCTCTGCATTATCTCTGATCTGCAACTCTAGGTTTCCTGTATAGTAACCCAAATGGTCAGATATGTTGGTGAAGACTGATGTTCTATAGGACTTGGAAGAAAGATTTGGTTTGATCCTTCTTAGAATAAGTGCCTGTGTAGCTTGTTAAATAGCAAAGTAATTTTGCTCCAGTGTTCTAAATGGTAAAACAAGAAGAAATTGATGTGATAATCTAATCCAGCCTCCTATACACTATGTTGTACAAGACAGTGGCCTTTATCCAGGTGTTTTACTCTTATTTGTATGTTAAGCCACTTTCCAACATACCCAATGATCTAGCTTTTACACACACTGGGGCCATGTAACCATGTGAAATATTGACTTGTGCTAGAAGCTCAATTATCAGCAGCAGCACTGGTACATTTGGAATCCTTAACTCAGGAATCACCTCTTTGTTGACAAGATTACACTATACTCAACTTCTTGGCAGCACATATGAATCAACAGCAGTGGCATCCATGCCCAAAGCATAAAGTAACATTTCAGATGTCTGGCTAACCAGAATAACAGAGTGGCTATATAAAAGGAAATAACAAATATGTTTACATTTTATCCTGCTCACAGTCACTGATTTACATTTCACAAACTTCTGAAAATGCCATGGCAGATTCAGAAACCTGGCCAAAACTTCACTGCAGATAAATATGAGGACATGACTCCTAGCTCTGCTAAGTTACCTCTCCTAACACAGATGTACACAGAGGTGTTAATCCACGTTGTCCATTATTTTCAAAAGTGACTGCCTGGTAGATGCCTGTATTTCCAAGTGCCAAAAAGATTCTTGTTTTCTGGT
>JAOWBP010004023.1:2175223-2200249 GCA_028571105.1 Tragopan temminckii
TTGTCCATTATTTTCAAAAGTGACTGCCTGGTAGATGCCTGTATTTCCAAGTGCCAAAAAGATTCTTGTTTTCTGGTAACAGCCAAGAGCTTCTCCACAGTCATGGCATGTGTTTGCTGTGGGCAGAGAGCTCTCATCCCCTCCTCCCTTGAGTTCATCTAATAAAACATTTTGTTCCCCTTAGACTTAGTGTGGTGATGAAAGAATGCACATGTTAAAAAGTAAGAAATAATGGAAACCATTGCCAAGTTACCCTTTAGTTTGAAAAACAATCTTTTTTTGTTGTTGTTGTTTGTTTGTTGTCATAATTCAACACTGGAGAGAGAAAAACTGAAGAAAAGGCTCAAATATAAGGAAACTGAACTGAAATGGTTTGACATTGGTTATGTAAGTAGGTTTTTCAAAATAACCAGTTCTCCACAGCAATAAAGAGCTAACCCTGTTTTCACAAGATCCCATATGTTTTTTGTATTCTTTTTGTGTGCATGTTTTATTTCTTGCATCAGTGAGTCATAAGATGCAGTCAAGGAATTAATTTGAAGCTTGAAATCTAAAAGGAAAAGAAGCCGATATGTGTAGTTCTGCAGCCTCAGATTCTTGTATGTAACTACATAACATATTTTCTTTCCACAGGAGGTAGTTATGACAAATTAGAAGTCTGAAAATTTTCTGATGGTGTAAAGGCTCCAGCTGTCACTAGGGAGATAGTGATCAGATTTCATAGCTGCATGGTCCCATGGCACCACTAAGAGTTCCATATGGTCATCCAAATGTTTCAACTAAACCCACAAAAAATTTCCACGATGGCTTTTGCTTTTAGAAAATAAAACTCTTCATGTAGGAATTTTTCATGAAATGCAAGCATTAAACAAAACTTTCTTGATTTGGTTGTCTGAGAATAAAAACATTGTTACACCAATTCTCTTTCTTTCAGGTTCAAGTGAATAGAAATAGCAGGACATGTGCCAGACCTCTAACTTTTCAATCTAGCACAACTTACATAACATGGAGTAGGCTGGTAAGTGGACATGCAATGAATAATTAAGGTGTGTATATGTACATGGTGACAAACAGTAATTTCTTCAAACTGCTTCCCTTTTTGTATAAAATCACCTCTGTTAAATTGTTAATGCTCTTACTGTGGACAGAGACTCTTTCATTCATGTCAAAGATGTCAGCATAAGCCTCACACAATAATAAATGACAAATGCATAATTTATTGATTCTTAAATGGCTATGTCCTTGGATGTATTTCTTATAACTAATTTGCTTGGAGACACATCTGGCTTCTGAAGATAGCATCTGTTTTAAAGAAGGTCAGTGCTATATTTTGAAGGCAGAAGAGCACAATCTTTTATCTGCTTTGTTCCTCTGCTCTTTTAGCCTAGAAATTCAACTAACTCTCACTCAATTCTATCTACTGATTTTTGTATCAAATGAAAAAATGTACAATCTTTTGTTCAGTTTTGAGAAAGTGATAAAAGTGTGCATATAAAATGTGCTAACAATCTAAGTATATTCAGAGAGATGTACAGGTTTCAAGTGCCTGCCTACTGTATTAACTAAATTATTTAGAAAAGGAATTAAATTGAATTCTGATACTATATTGTTTCATTAATATTTCTTTTCTATACTGGTTACTCAGTGTATTTCAATAAATGGTGCTTATGTACCCAGAGTTTATTTTGTTCAGATGTACTCCTTATGAGAATAAAACTAAAATCTTGCACAAAATCTGCAAACAGTGAATACTGCAATGTTTACTCCTCTGTTGAGGCCACAAACCATGACTTCTTCCCCAGTTATTCTTGTACATACAAAGCCCAATCCTGCACATCTTTCTTATTTCTGCATGACATTTATGCACATATATACTCCATGTGATTTCAATCTATGTATCTTAATACATTCAGCAATTTTTCACTGAATTTTAGCTGTACATATTTTTACTGGCCTTTTGGAGAACAATAACGTATAAACTAATACTTAAAATCAGCTTGAAGTTTGCATTTAAATAGGCAGACACAAGTATAAGTGATATAGCAACTACCACTTTAACCCTGTGATGAACAGCTAGGTACCTTTTGCTTTTATATTTCACCTTGCAACATACACAAAATGTTTAATTATTTGAGGATTAATGGAGGTAGTTTATAATTAAGCTGAAGTATGAACTGATGTCATCATCTCAGTATGATGATATACATTTTTATGCCAAAGCACCTGTTGTTTTGGAAGGAAGCAGCTGATATCATTATCTACCCAGCCAGATAGCCTAGTTTCCTGCTGCTTAAAAAATTATCCTAAGGGTTACCTAAGTTGGGGTAATACAGCGTTTACTTTTTCATGCTCAGGATAGGAGAGAATGTATAAAATGACTTTATCCTCAGTTAAAGCTAGAAGGGGGAGCAGGGTGGGATGGATTAATCTTGCTAACACTGTTAGTATTTATTTCTTTGGAATATACATCTTCCTTTTTTTGTGCATGCATACAAATGCTTAATGGTACTATAACGGATACAGAAATAAATATATGATTGGACAAGAGCCTTTTGTATAGCACAAAGGAGCAAATCCTCTGCTTGCTGTGGCTGTTTTTCACCATATGACTGACTCCAACCAACACAGCAAAGGTTAACACCAGCTGGGGATTTCTCCTGCATAGAAGCGGTCAGCTGCCAATCTGTCCCTCATCCCTGATGTTAAGAGGGAAAGAGGTTGCCACACTGATTTGGAAAACTATGATAGAGGGACTCTTATGGCTGGTATTTACAGCCATGAGGTCATTGCAAGGTCTTATGTCAATACTGTAAATTAAAGTTGTATGCATGAGGATACACAGCACTGATTCAAGGATGTGCAACCAGCCTTGGGAGACCTATTCCTCCATCCATCGAAGCAGTGGTCTGACAGAACATGGAACCATGCCCAGAGAGTTTTTAGCGTGCCTCCAACTATCAGGCTTTTCTCCAAATTGTGGCTCTGTGCCAGAGCTGTTCATTTGGGTTCATGTCAACCTACACTATTATAAGAAAAGATAATATGGAAAGCTAGAGAAAATGGCTCTTGGGAATTTTTTATCTCCCTTGATGGTAGTTTTCTGGCTTTCTGCGACTCATGACATCGCATTCACCACATTTCCCTTCACAGCAGACTCTGGTGTATAAAGGTAGCATCAATACATTCTACTTCATATTCTGAGTGGGTGCAATATACATTCTCTAAGATTGGTCACTTACATAAAAGAAATAGTTGGAGAAGGACAATAAATATTGAGATTTGCTGTTTTGCTTAGTGCAATCCTATTTCATGCTTTGTTTTTTCTCATAGTCATTATCTTTTCCCAGCCAGTTCTCAAGTGCAGGCTAATAGGAGGTAGATCAACCACCCTCCACATCTTCTGGAACATCCTTTTGATTCTGAGATCTTCCATTAATAATATGAATAAAGAAACTTTTGACTGAATAAGTTGTGACTGAGGGAATCTTGCAGTCTTTATCCTCGCATCTTACATTCAGTTTTTCTCAGGGCTTGTTTTCTGTTGGTTCCTCCATACTTATGTTAGAGAAAAAATGTTTCTTGAATATAATTACTTAAGTCTTGCCAGGAAGAGGAGACATTGGGTTTTTGTGCTGCGTTTTATCCTTCTGCACCCTATCTCAGTTTTGAAGTTTCCCTATTTCAATATCATGAATATTTCTGTGTCTTTCTGCTTTCCTCCTGCTCTTTTATTATGTCCATGATTTTGCAATTCACATTTACAATAATAAGAGTAATAGTGATCGTAGACACTTAAGTAATCTCCAGTAGAAAACAATACAAATTTGATATACTGCCTTAGTGCTTTTACACTATTTTACCTCACTGGAGTTAACATGATTTTCTTAGTATTAACTATCATTATAAACTTAGCACTAGTTTGGAGACTTTGTATTTGTATTACAATTTCATATAATCATAGAATTTGTATTATATGCAATAGATTAATCAACATTTTTATTCTTAGAGAGTTTCACGTCAGGTGGGAAATAATGTGTAGTAGTTTCCTGTCAGAGGAACACTTCTTACAGTGTTTTATAATGAGGGCATGCTAGAGATCAAATTATTATCCTAATGGGCTGGAGTTCAGTACCGTGACCATTGTGATGTTGTGTGCATTAGCTTTGTACGTGTGTGAAGGAGAAAGACACCTGTCTAGATATTTATAGATATTGAAAGTTACAGCCATCAGTGTTGAATGAAGTTAAGTCTTACCCTAATCTTCTTCCTCTCCCTTTCAGATTATATAAAGACTCTTTAAATTAGGTTTTCAGAAAGTTATTTAATAATACAGAAAGCTATACTGCCACACTGACTGTACAGTAATTGCCTGTGGGTATGAAGTATATTTACAGTTGGTGCATTCTAAGCCTTCAATGCTATTTTTCTATTTACTAGACTTCAAAGAAACTATGGTTTGCTGTTTTTCATGATACCCAGCACTGGTATCTGACCAGCATAATGAAATGCTGACCATGGTAACAGTATAATTTTTTCTTTCTTTTTTTTCCCATGCTACTATACACGGTTCCTGAAAGATTAGTCAAGGTAAAAAGAAAGATGAGAACTGAAAAGACTGAATTTATTTGCAGAAATAAGAAGTACATTTCTGGTTCATTATCAGTGACAATGTGTCTATTTCAATAATTAAAAAAAAAAGTTAAATATATCCTGAACTTCTAAGAATTACAAAATTAGTTATGAACAGGATAAGAATAAACTACAAATTTGTATCCAATCATTTAAATGTCCATGAGTTTCATATTTCCTCTTTTTTTCCCCCAAAATAACTTTCTTTTTAAAAATCTGCTTTTAGTGTAAAGACAAAACAAAACTAGAATTGAACCTTCATGTTGAGATAAAGAGAGAAAATCATGCATGTATTTTTAAAATGTACTTGGTCTGTTTGGTCCTGGAATTACACTGACTTTTCTTTTACAGACTTGAGTGCATGACTTCTACCATCAGCACTTGTTCATTTCTGGATCATTAGCTGCATCACTAATAACTACTCAACTAATGTTATGGTCTTGAACATTTCCTTAAAACCTCCTTTGGCATTGCTGTTTCAGGAATATTTTGTGTGTACTAATCTGTAGCTCATATTCTTTGATGAAATTTCTAACATCTCACCCAAGAAAACTTTGATGAGCAGTTCTTTAATCTTTGCTAATTGTTTGCTTCTGTAAAAACTAAATTCACTGGATCAGTTAAAGCTTTACATAAAGACTTCCTGAATAAGAGACTCTTCAACTTAACACTAAACTGAGCAAGTTCAGAGTGATAAAAGTCTTCCATATAATGAACAATCTTATTCAAATTCTTAGACTTTACTTTCTTCAGGGTTATTTTTCTTCTGTGCCCTAAAATGTGATGGTAACAAAGAATATCTGGAATCTGGCCACCAGTTTCTATTTCATTCTGGTCCATCAACAGTAGCTGAAGATACAGAACAGCTGCAACAACACAAGAGCATACAATATAATGCTGGATCAAGTACAGCAATTGCCTTTCTGTTTTAACTGTTGAGGATGTTTGTTTTGTGTTTTACTTTTATGAAGATGATCTCTTTTTTAATCTAAAATCTACATTCTGGGAATGTCTATACTTGCATGATATGCTTCTCTTCTTCTGAACTAAAAATAAAATTATTTGACATAAAAGCTTGGGAAAAAAATGTGAACCAAAGTGAATCATACGCCATAGTGCTCTTTGGAATATTAAAGTTCAATTCCCTGCTGGAATAAACTGACGTAGGTCTGTTGAGTTCAATTGAGCTATTCTAGCCCACATGAGCAAGGAATTATGGAGCAGCTTGGTTTTATTTTATAAAATCAATTGATGTGTCCTAAATAACATGGCCACCAATTAAGATATGGATTGTGTACGGTCTGATTCCTGTGAGTACAATGAGTTGTACCTATGTGATTGGAGTTTATTTTTTTATTTTGTATGATAATATTATGAAGAGGTAAATAACACTTTGTTTCTTTGCGGTAATGGAAGAAACGTTTTGTAAGGGATAACAACAGTCCCAAAAGGGACATCTACCTGTTTGTCTGGAGAAGAAGTTAGGTAGACATCTGCAAAGAAAGGAAGTACCTTTGGAGAAACTGCTTGTCTCAGAAAGATGTTGGATCTCATTCAAGTATAGACAGAAAAAAAGAAGCAGATGAAATCTTCACTCTGCATTGTTTTTAAGAAAAAGAGTATGCATCATTTTCTCACCTGCCACAACCACCCCTCCAAATGTTTTAAGCCACCACAGAAAGGACTGGGCAGACACAGAGCTTCCACTAATAATATATCTGCTATGAAGTGAGCTTCCAGACCAAACTGTACAACCTCTGTGTAAGCCAGCTAGAACTCAATTTGAACCAAGATGTTTTTCAAACTGCTATTTTAACTTCATCCATCTGATCTGAATTGCTCTGTTTTAAAAGTTTTTTTCTCTATCATGTTAAAATACACCTAGCAATAGGGCTGAAAGACCTTTTGGTGTCCTCACTGTAAGAAAAGATACAACCAGCCCTGGTTCACAGCTATAATTGGCTTGCTGTCATAACTGTGTATCCCAGTAAACACTTGGAAAGCAAAGAAGGATGAGCTTTCTCCTCCTGTCTTCAGCTTTCTCTATTGTACAGATCTGAATCCTTCAGTGTCCTGATTGATAACTATGTCTTTTCATGGATATTTGAGATAATCATGTGGAAAATCAGTGCAAATGATGCATGCTTAATTTAGGCACTACCAGAAATCCTGCGTATCTGTTGACCTCTCTGGGAGAAATCTGAATCCATTCTGAAAGTCAACCAACAATTTCTGGCAGAGCTGAAGACACTCTTGCCTATGGTAGCAAACAAGTAGCATACTTGAAGCCCAGCAGAAATGTGAGCCATTCAAATTACTTGTGCTTCTGTAAACATATGACGAAGAATCATACTAAATTACATTTAGTGCAACTATTGATTGCTAAAATTTATTATTTCTTCTGAATGAATCAGGAGGGATCATGAAGTGATCAGAGCCTAAATTCCCAGTTGGCATAGGTTATCTGCATTCTGCTGCTTGCCACAAAACGGGCTTTACAAACTCTTTGTGTCCTTTGTGAAAACAATCATTACAAGCACCAGCCAGGACTACACGCTTCCTCGATTTTAAACTTTGAGCCAGAGTGAGTTGAGAGGGAAAAAAGAAAACTCCAGAGAAACCCTAACTGAGCATTGTCTATCTACTAAGATTAAAGGAAAATAAGTAGCTATTTAGAAATTAATTAGCTGTAGGCTGAGCTCTATGAACCTACCATATTGGTTCACAGCAAAATATTACTCAGACAAAGCAGATATTGTACGTTCTGATCTTCAATAACATTGCACCATTGTGAACTGTTAACTGTTAACTGTTAACCTACCTTTTTGGTTCACAGCAAAAAAACATGATGATATCGTCTGTACTACAAAAGCTCTCAGAAGCCACACCAAGAAGACATTTGCTATGTCCCCAGCCGAGCGTATTTCATCATCAAGTCATTTGTGTGCTTATTAAAAATACATTGTTGTTTCTAGACTACTTGTGGCAACAGGTAAATACACTTATGGCTAGGCGGAGCTGCTTGTTTGCTGAGCCTGTCAGAACGCTTTAGTGTCAGTAGACAATATACGTACACAGCTCCAATGGGGATCCCTCTGCTGTGGTACCTTGTCATTCTGAGAGCGCCTTGCCCCCATGTCCTGCGAGCATTTTTTATAGTCAAAATCAACGTGCCTGAGTTCTTGTTTCCAACTTTCAGTAATGTTTATTATTGTTTGTCAGCAACTCAGCTCTGCTGAGAAAAACTTCCTTCGGTGAATAATGAAGTCATTCCCACAGTGACTGCTGGGTTCCAAAATTTTCAGTACTCTACCTACGGCTATTTAGCTGTACATGTGAAGCGCAGAAAGTCTTACTTTTCATGGCCCATAAATAAACACCCAATCCAACACTTCAGCACATTTCTAATTGTAATGCAGTGTGTAATGTTTCAATGCATAATACAGATGTTTTCAGTTATTATATGAAGAGGAGACAATGATGGTTAAGTATGTGTTTGCATTATAGTCACGGCATGAAATCATTATGTTCAACTTTCCTGATCATTTTCTTCACAGAAAAAATAAAATTCTGTTCAGCCATGGTTCTCTCCCACATGGAACAAGTTGCAGAAAAGTCAAAGACATCCATTTATAGCCCACTTACTTGTAGCAAAATAAAAGGCAAAAGCTCTATTTAAACATTGGACTCTTCTCTGTTCTCATATACCACTTAGTTGAAATGAGCCCAGGGGGTACCAGGATGTAAGTAATAGCACAGTTGTCTCATGGGATTTTTATTCTCTGTGATAAGAAGCAGCTGTCTCCCTTGGCTCATCTGCACTGGGGGGTTTAAGAGGCAATTGTCTTCAGCAGAGCACCAAAGCATTCTTTTGCAAACACCAAGGTATTACTGAGTCTATTCCTTTGATACCAGTTCTCATTAGCTCTTCTCTGCCTTTCTCACAAACCTTTCCTGTCCATCTATGTCACTAGTCTTTTGTAAAGTTAAAAACCATCCAACAAAACCTTCTGCTGTCATTTCCTTTCTGATTCCAGAGCTTTCTCCCTTTATATCTGTCCCACTCCAATAAATTATTACTTGATGAGAAAAACTTATTATTTCACTTATAAAAAGGTCTGATTTCACAAACAGATATTTTTATGAGTTCTATTTGTATAGGCATAACTAACTATTTTGGTTATATGAAAAGGCCACATGGATACAGATAGGCAATAAAAATCTGGGCAACTCCAGATCACAACTTGAGACCAATTTAACTTTAGAAAACCAAACCTTAAATGGCAAAAATTTTGATATTCCTAGATTGGCAACACTAGGTTTGTCTTTTCAAGAAGACTTATGGTTTGAGACCATTTGTGATACACAAATGTAGATGAAGTAACAGAGGAAACAGTCCTGACTATATTTACCATTTGATCACAAGATACTGATATGAAAACTGAATAATCAGAAACAGTCCAAAGCCATTGGTCTACGGGAAGTGGTCCAGCAAGTCATACAACTAAATGAAGTAACCTTTAAATCTTCTTGTTATGCCTTTCTGCTCTGAAAGTATGGAACCACTGTGAGAAACCAAGCCAAACTAAAGGAGATGAATTGGTGGTATGGTGCAGAAAAATCTTGATTTTAAATATAGTGTATACTAAAACATTTGACCAGGTAAATAATAAAAGAGAGCAGAATGTTGCATGTATCTACTGAAAATATTTCAAAAGAAAATGGAAGGCTGATGGGCTCATAGACAGAGAAATTAAAGAGAACTTTTACTTTCAGATGAATGCTGACATGAAAATGATCAAAACTTCAGATTTCAAAACTAGTGAGATTTCCAGTACAGTGAAATTTCATATTTCATTGATAAAATGATTTTACTGCAAGCACAAATTGTCCCATATTTGAATCTGCATAGGTGTACATAGGTTTAAAATTCCAATCTTGATTAAGTCTGGGAAAAGAAGTTGCAGCAGTTAAATGACATGACTTAAAAGCATAACTGAGTGAGCTGTATTGGATAACTATAGTGGATAATGTTTTTCAATAGATTCTGTATGATTTCTTGTTATACATTACTAACAAATGACTTTCTAGATTGAGTTTATTTGAAAATATTTCACGAACTAACTATGGAATTTGTTTCAGCCTACCATTGATCCCAAGGCATGGTTCTTACACCTCTGTGCCATGTGTTGCTATCTTTGGATGACTGGTTGTGTGATAATAAAAAACTGTAGAAACCTTAACCCAATCATTTCTCCTTCTTCAAGAGGCTTCCAGCAGGAGAGAGTTCTAAACACGAAGAGAAGCAATATTCAATGAGATTATAATCCATATCAAAATAAGATTATTTAAAGTGGCTTTCTGAATGTGTTTCTTCTTGCATTCAGCAAAAATCAGTTACTTTGCATAAGTAACAGTCATTACAGTGGAACATACAGTGGAACTTTTTCATCAGCAATGAAGATAGTTGAATTCCAAGCAGTAAATAGGGTGAAATTAATACTTTTTCTTCATACAGTTAAGCAGTAAATTTTGAATTGTTTTCATTTTTTCTCCTTTCCCTAGTATTCAGAAAGAAATAGCTTTTGTGAACTGTCATGTGATGTGGGTTTTTTATTTGTCAAAGTTTTACTTCATGTTGATGTTCTTTAATTTGGACTGTTAAATTTCATTATAGTGTTCTTGTCACCTGACAAAATGACAGAAGAAAGAAGTATGTCATTCATACTAGTTCCTGTTTAGTTAAGAATATCCTAATTCATATGTGAACATATTTTCTGAAGCAAAAAAAATATCACAAATGAGAGGGAAAAGTGCAGTAGAGAATGTATTAGGAAACTGAGTTGCATATAAGCATTTTTGTGCAGTATGGGACAATTTGTCTAGGTGCATGTGCATATTGAAATCTTTCTGCTCTCTATTCCAAATAGTTACCTTAGTCCTGCAGCTCAAATTCATTTGTTCTGATTGCATGTTAACTCAGGAAGCAGTACTTTAAATAAGCCCCTAGGATTCACTATACTTCATCTTGCTTCACGAACTTTGTATTGTAACAAGCATCTTTATGTTCATATTTAGTAAAAGTTAGGATGATTAATACAATGTAAGATGCCAACTGATTTTGAAGTACAACTATCTAAATAAGTGCTTTTATCAAGGTCATCAAGATAATTTTTAACACTGAGATTCCAAAGTAAAAACGGAACAGCCTTACACAAAGTAAATATTTGGTCTAATGCATTATATCCAAATTGAGAATTTACCTTATTTACTTTCAGGACTTAATGTGCCTTTTTAAAGAAAAGAAGTCTAATAATCAGGATAAGACGACAGAGCAGAAAAGAAAATAGAAACATGGTTTAAAAGTATGATAAGGCAAATTGAATTTCTGATGATAAAAGCCATAAATAACTTCAAACTACATCAGACAACACTCTTAGGAATATGTTGTACATGCTCTGTTGTACAGAATAAAAAGACAACCAAGTAGAGGTCATTTCCACCGCCAGTTTTTGGGGCCAGATAATATCCATTTCAGAACCAAACCGCTGGAGAGAAACAAGCAGAAGAGCATGTCTTTATGCTTGACACTAATATATTTAATCAAAATATGTTAATGGTCAGCTTTCAAAATGCCTTAATTATAAATTAAAGGTCTTTTTATTTAAAGATGAAAATTGTTGGTGAATTAAGAATATACTGCTGAATATGCATTCCTCACAATCAACAACTAATAACAACAAGAACAACAACAACAAAAACCTGGAGAAAAGCAGCCAAACCATCTGACAAAGCCTAGGGCACATGTAACCCCATCACTACAAATGACTGCAGAGCTTACAAAACGAGCCAGATGCTGCTTCTGGAAAGATTTCATCTATAATACCCGAACCGCATGACAGCCTATCACAACTCATGTTTGGCCTAAAGGTGTACATCACTGGTGGAACAGGCAAATAATGAAAGGGAACAGGAGAGAAGCCTTAATCCTTATTAAGGAGGTGTGTTGGTGGTGGTGGGCTTTTTTTAGGGCGGTTGTTTTTTGTTTTGATTTGAAAATTGCATTTGTTTTACCTACAGTCATTGGCACAGATGGTGCTTCTAGAATATGCTGTTACAATAGAGTGATTTGTTTGCAGTGTTGTATTCGTGTCCAAATTTTTGTCCAAACGTATTGTGTCTTCTATAGTGCTGCTCTGATTTGGGCTGAACGTAGAGAAGATGAGCATCTTCTTGGTATGCAATAAAGACATTTGTAGCCCCTCCAGCAGGTGCAGCATGCTTTCTCAGCTAGTCATGTGGCTGGGTAATAATATAATTGCTGAATGAATAGACCTTATGACAGGGTTGAAAATACACATAAGAAAACTGCATTTCACAGAGGATAGGGGTACTGGTAAAGGTTTTATTGATTCTGGCTTTTTTTTCCCACATTGTTTCCTCTGCAGAAAGGCTGCTAAGCAAGGCTGGAGGCTGAGTCCCAGAATCCACCCCTCATACCAAGGTTTGGGTGCAGAGATTTACTAGTAGCAACTGAATTTGTTCAGTGTTGCTCCTATTTGTCTGGTCTGAAGGTATTTTTATAAAAGCTTGCCCAAAAGTCCTGGCTACGTCTAGCTTCAGTTTAGTCCTTCCATCAACTTACAGCGCATTCTTAACCTACACATACCCAGTAATACTTAGGAGGATTATTTATATTTTATTAAATTATTTTGCTGGCTTATGACTCTGGATTTCTTTTTTTCAGGGAAAAAAAAAAATCATTATGATTCCTAAAGGTAAACGAAATAATTCCAATTTTGTGACATTCATGAAAGCTATTTCAACTCATGTTGATTATCAATACACCATCACCAGGAACACAAATAAATGTGTGTTGCCTCTTGATAAGCCAAAGCCATAAAAAAATTAAGAAATTTCTAGAACACAGGATTCCTCATTCAGTGAAACTTCCTCAGGAAATATCATCATTCCTACATGTACCCACTTTTCTCCCTTTTTTTTTCAATTTTTTCCTTTTTTCCTTTCCTTTTCTGTTAGCTAAGAGATCTTTGAGTCCTGGTTGATGATGAAAGGTCTTGAAGAAGGTTCACTATCCTGCACGGTATTGCTGTTAGTTCACAACAATAGAAACATGGCAACATCTCACAAGCACACTTAATGAAAGATCTCCAAGTTATGACACTGCAACAAGTGATTCTTGCAGAAAAGTGTTTTACTGTCTTAATTTTGCTGAATAAAAACATAGAGGAAAAGAAAGAACCAGTGGAAGAATTGATTGCTTTACAGAAATAGTTTAATTCATTTAGGCAAGTTATATTAGCTGGCATAGGTATAAATTTTCCATCATGAACTGCACTGCACTAGCTTATTTCACTTGTGTATATCCCAGAATAGACAATGTCTAAAATGACTGGCACTATTCCATCTGAATTAGTTGTTGAATAAATGTTAAACTTGATGCAGAGTGGGGATACCATTATGCAGTGCTATCTTTGGGTAAGAAAATAACAAGCAAGCAGACAATAGAAAAATCAAGGCCTTAATAAGCTGGAATCTGTACCATGCTGAAACTGGTAAGTGCTCTATTTCAAACATGGTGTTTGCTGAAGAGGTTGCCTTGTACAACACGTAGTCAGCGTGACCAAAATAAGTAGAAGAGATGGTTACCAAGTGGTAATAGTTTATTAATAAAGTTGTATAGTTTGTCCGTGAGCCTATGAGGAACAATGTGAGATAGGCCACAAATTTTGTATTGCCTGTGTTGTTCTTCCTTCCTGGATCCCTGTCTATCATATGTATAATGTAAATCACTATTGGAGAACAATGCATAGCTATTAATCACCTGATCTTAACCTGCAGGTTGTGGACTGTGCTTCCTGTGAGACACTCCCCATAGATACAGGAGGTAAAAGTGCCTTTGAGCGTAAATATGACATAGAATATATGCCTGTTCTTCTTCCCTGTGAACCAGCATAGGATAGAGATCACTGATTCCATGTGCATCTACTGTTCTGTAGATTGCCTGTAAATAAAGACTTCAGTGCATGTGAAAAGAAGGGACAAAATCATGTAAATCTGGATTTCATAATATTCAGTTTAAGAAATCCTTACCATTTGAAAAGCAATTACAGGCAGAGGGATTAGGACAATAGAAATGCCCTGACACCTCACCTAAACTACTGAAATATGGCACTCATAATGCATGTACACATATCAGCGCATGGTTGTTTGTTATTCACTCTTTTCATGTGCTGCCTGATGCATCTTTTTCATGATTCATTATTCCTAACAGCTATATCAAGTGTTGCAATTACAGCACAATACAGATTTAAGCCTATAATATTTCTAGATTGGAGGGAGAAAAATAATATATTAAGTGCTTGTGATATCTTTATGTATAAGTTTGAGAATCATTAAATAGCTGTCATTCTTCCTTCCTTCTCAGCATCAATTACTCCACTCTGGTTTTACTTACTCCACTCTGTATAATGAGTCCCTAGAGCATGTTTCATTGCGGGAGAATGAACACATTCTTCACTTGCGGTCAGTGGGATGTGGTTAATTTGAAATCACTTAAACTATTATATCTGTCAAGCGTGGTTATTTTATTTTCAATTCGCATCAGTGTTTTAGTATGCATGTTGGTTACTGGGTTAAACTGGCAGATTAATTTTCAAGCATTCTGTTATAATGCTCTTCATCACTGTCTTTACATGTAGGCTCCTGTTGAAAGTTAACGTTTCCATTAGAATTTAGTTCAGAGAAATCCACCTTTCATATAAACAGTCATATCATAAACATCACTCACTTCTGAATGAAAGCTGACCAGATCAGTGGACATGCAGATGTTCTCATGAAAATGCAGAATGCTTGATTTTTTCATTCTTCTGTCTTAACTTCTTCTGGAAATACAATTCATATCATGGCATGCATTTGTGGCAAAAAGTAAAAAGTTCAGTAACCAAGGTCTCTTTGTCTTACGGCGTTTTTCTGATGTTGCTATAGATCACATTTTTCAAAAAAGCAGCAGGCTTTAGTTCAGTGCAAACAGATTCACAATCCACACTATATAGAATTATTTAGCTTTGTTTTTTAGTTTTTTATCTTTTTAAAATATTGTAGCTTAAAATTTATAGATAACCAGAATTTGAAGATGCTGAAATACTGACTTACACAGCTACTAATAACAGGGAGCTCATACAGAGAATTAGAAGAACCGCCAATGGGCTTTTTATTAGAGCAATATTGTACATATTACATTAATAAATTACATTGTTGCATTATGCAGCTGCTGTATCATCAGTTTAGAGAGTAGACTGCAATCCTAAGTATACGGGGATGGAAGCTCATTATCTCAAAATCCACTTTAGTTACAGCCACAATAGAACCCAAGCTAAACTGCTTTCACATAACGTATTGCATATACCTATGTGTAATCAGGTACACGGCTCAGAGACGGACTGATGAGTTTAGCTGTCTAATCAAATTTTCAGAAAAGAGTTTGTTTCTCTGAATCAGACAGAATCTTTCACTTGGAAAGGTTATTAGGAAAACTGTATTACCCATTTAAAAAAAACCACAAATCTACATATGTTTTGAAACATCAATTTTGATTTGAAAGATACTAGTGGAAAAATATGCATTTATGTAATGACAGCTCTCTCAGTGTAAAGAAAGAAAACCTACCGTAAAAAAAAAAAATCTGTTTTCTCTGTATCTTATGATGATGATGACAACTGCTAGTGTGCAAATGCTGCTTAGGCACTTCTTGAAACTCAGTTGTTTTTATTCTCTGCACATTGTTCTCTCATCCCATCAAATAAAACACAAAAGTCAACATTCTCCACAGCTGCAAATGTTTGCCTAGGACTCATGGATTCACATTTACATATTTTATATATTGATGCAAATATCATTGGCGAGGCAACTATGTAGTACACTACCAGTTCCATTCATTTTGCTGAACATATTTCTTTTCATTGCTATTTTTTACTTTGGCAAACTTGTGTTTATTTTTATTGCTATTGTTATTCCACTGTTCTGAAAGCACATCCTTTGCATTGCCCACCTGGCTTATTGTGTCATTACTTCATGGGAAATCCTATGCCTGGAGAAATCAGTGGAGGTTTTACAGCTAGCTTTAATATGGACGTTTTTCCACTGGGCTCTTGCCAGATGAGGCTCTTTGTTGTATGACATTTCTACAGAGCTTTTCTTAAGTTGTTTCTTTAGAAGACTCCTATAGGATATTATAACCACGGAGTTACTAGTGGTTAAGGTAAGGATAAACGTGTAGAGATGTATTCTTTTATCACATCATAAATGCAGATGGGAGAAAATTGCACACTTTCAGTCTAAGAAGTTTTAAAGTAGAAATGGCCATGGTTTAAATCTCAGATTTGGATGCTACTGTTTTATATATCATCAAGAGATTTATACAAATGGAGACCAAAGGCTAATGTACCATATTTAACATAATGCATTACTGAGGACACCTAGGACTCATTGGTACACCCAATGAAGACTGTTGCCCAGTACTGACAGAAAGCAGAATCAGATTTGTCACCATCTCTCCTCTATTAAAAATCATAGAATGGTTTGGGTTGGAAGGGACCTTAAAGATCATCCAGTTTCAACTCTCCAGCTATAGGCAGATACATCTCCCTCTAGACCAGGTTGCTCACAGCCCTGTTCAGCTTGGCCTTGAATGCTTCCAAGGGAGGAGACATTCACAACCTCACTGGATAATCTGTTCCAGTGTCTCAGCACCCTCATAGTAAAGCTTTCCTTCCTAATATCTAGTCTAAATCTAACTCTTCCAGTTTAAAACAATTTCCCCTCGTCCTGTTGCTACCTACCCTTATAAAAAGTTTCTCCACAGATTTCCTATAGGCCCCCTTCAGGTACTAGAAGGCTGCTGCAAGGTCTCCTCAGAGCCTTCTCTTCTCCAGGCTGAAGAGCCCCAGCTCTCTCAGCCTGTCCTTGTAGGGGAGGTGCTCTAGTCCCCGGATCATCTTCACAGCCCTCCTCTGGACCTGCTCCAACAACTCCAAATTAATCTCCTATTAAAAATGGAGATACTCTTTTTCTTATATTTATTTACAAGTATGCTTTCTCTATATAAGTATCTATTCATATTCTAGAGCATTTAGACTTCCCTAAACTTTAGGCTAAGCCAGAACGACTTCTGCAACTTTGCTGCCATTCCTAAAGTGCTATCAACTGTAGTTCTTAGCTACTCAGCAATCATGCATCCTGCTGAAGATGAGAAAGTGTATATGAATCCTAAATAGTTCTACAGCAGAAAGTAAAGACACTATGTTAATATTATCCAGTCACATGATTTGGTCCTGCTGTTAGGTCTTTTTGGTCTATAGGTCTGCAAGTGAAGAATACAAATTTGAATACAGTCTATAACTATAATGGACTCTTTGCCTTTTGTGACTTACTGAAATCATATAATACTGTTTCCATTATCCACATAAAAAAAAGCTTTAAGATTGTCAAAGGACATTTTTGTGTGGAAATGTGCTCAACCAAATGCTCCTGGAGAGAAAGTAGGAGGGGTGAGAAATGCAAATTTTTTTTTTTTAACATGGTTGGCAGTATTCATGCATTTCTGTGAAGATGCATATACCTGAAAAGAATGAAAATTCATCCTACATTTATAGATAAGACTGTCAAGGACCATCACTAGTATACTTCTAAACCTAAATTTACTTCAGAAGTCAAAGTAAAGATCTCAGCTTTCTCTCAGATGACACCTAGGATTTTTAGGAAAATAAGGAAACACTGAGTGGACAATCTATTTTAATGCTTTCATAGAAAAAAAAGAGCTCATTTTTCTGTTAGTGATTCTGAAAACGTTCTGTCTATATGACAAAACACTATTTGGGGGGGAATATTAACATTATTACATCTTTAAAAATTAAAAGGAAGTTATAATTGAAAAAGGAATTATTTAGGTGAAGACCATCATATTAATAAAATATGTGTGTATAAGTGTCATTGTAATGATACATATATATGTGTGCATGTATCTACAAAAAGACACCTATGCATTCAGCAAAACAAGTTGTGGCTCTTTTGTTTGGTTTGTGTTTTTTTTTTCTTCATTTGTTTTTAGATTGAAAACCTGCTAAGCATGTTAGATAACAGCCACCTTTTTGTGACCATGTTCATAAGCAGATACGAAAAATTTTGATTGCCAGGTTTATTGTAGGCATTCTTTCAGAATGTAAATAATTAGGCAACCTCAGCTTAAATTTTATCACATACAAACTAAAAAATCATCTCAATCATAACGTCTGATCTCTGCATGTCTCTTTGGAGTCGGTCAGTAACCAGTACTCTGAGCAGCTGTAGAAAGTGAATTTAATTTTGCTCGTGTGTATCTGTGTGAGTATAAAGAAAAAGTAAAGCTGACCTTTTTTTTTTTCAGTTCCCAAGCAGAAGAAAAAGTTGGCATACAAGTTGCCTGTGGTAACCAAGGTAAAACAGTTAATGTGCAAGGTTTTCCTCTCCCAAACTGTAGTGAGAGATTAAAAGAACACATATGGACCACTAGTACAAAGAAAGCAGAGAGTAACAGGAAAAAAAAAGAAAAGAAAAAAGAAATAAAAAGAAAAACAGTGTGTGTAAGGGTAACAAATAAGATTGAAAGAACAAAACATCAACATTGTTAGTCACGAGGAACAGACAGGAGGGAGGTATTGCCTGCTGACCATGTGTACCAATGCCAAAGAATCTAAAAAGAAAACCAGCATCTGTGGTATGGGATGGTCTCTCTCTAGATCTGAAAGACAGCAGCAGATTGTTTTTATAGAAAGAAAAGGTGTCAGCAGAAAGGAAGGAGCATGCACACATGGAAACATTTGCTGTAAGAAGCCACTTGAAAAACAACCAAGGAGCTGAGTGGAAGAAACATCTGTGAAACATGCAGAAAGACCACCACTAGTGCCTCAGGGAAGAGGTGGGAACAGAAGGGAATACACAAGCATTGTTGGACATAGCATCTTGTCAGAACAACAAGGAAATGCTGTCGGTACTTTCAGAAAAATCCAGCATCTTGTGATACTGAGGGGGAGAAATATTTTGTCCTCCTTCTAAGGGAGTAAGAGTATACTTTTATACTTACTGAGAAGCAAACAAGTCTATGCTCATTGATCAAAGTCAGCCAAGGGGCAATACCTTTAAAAAGAAATTGCACTTTTGAAGGGGTATGTAGACAGTTCTGCCTACCAGGCTGAGGATATTTTGAATTCTTTTCCATAGACTTGTTTCTTATTTTAAAATCCCTAAATGTGCAAAGTTTTGATCAGTATTAGCAAACGACCACCAAGGAACAGAGTGGCTGTGCAGTTACAGGGCCAGTGAAAGCAGATGTGATGTATGATATTGAGAAGGAAGAAGTGCAATTACCTTTTAGTTATCTGGCCTTAATTCTGTGGTTCTAACTTTTTTTAGTTGACTGAATGAAGCAAACACTTCATAACAAGGCCATATCTGAATTCAGTTCAGATATGCCTCATTAAAACTACCAGGCTAGATGCAAAATAACTCAATTTTAACCCAAATGAAAGAGAAATCGATCAGGAGAAATCTTCCTTACCCAGGTTTATGCAAACACATTAATGACTATTCAGCATTGTAGAAGAATGGCACAGAAAAGGGTATACAGCTAGACAACAAGTGCTACATGTAATTGTATGGAAAGCCCATGCGCTACCCAAAGGCCTCTTGAGGAGGTCACATAAAAGACAAGTCATAATGTAACTGATTTCTACCAGATCATCTCTCCATTTGCTCTCTGCAGACAAAAACAAATTCTGGAATGTGAAAGCACTTTGAAGTGACTGATGATCTTGCTGCTTATTAACCATGCTGAACGTGACCTTAGTAAAAAGTAAAGGAAGGCAAATGAGAAGTAGAGACTGGATGGCTCTTTTAGACCAGTGTAAAGACAAAGCAAACCTTTTATTCTTCATTAAGAGATGTGCACTTATTATTACATGAGATGCTAATGGTAGCTGTCAAGCAAAAGCTATATTTGGAAAGGAAGACTAAGTTTTAATCTTCTACAAGATATATACTTTTTTTAAAATAAATTCAAAAATTACTTCTCTTAAAAAAATATGATGAAGTAAGCAATAACTGTGGTTTTTTTCCCCCCCTTTCTTTACCTCCACAGACTAGTGAGTTATGTATTTTTTCTGTGAACCATGGAAGAAATTCACTTTGTCTCGTAAAATCTAAATAGCTATAAGAATACAAGAAAAAAATTCCAGAGGAAAATATTCCTCAGGAAGAAGCACTAACTACAATAAATTCCATGCAACTTTTCCAGTCTCAGTGGCTAGCTAAGATTGCTTTTAATGAATTACAATGAGCTTTCTCATTTTTGAGAATTTATGACTGAAGGATTTATGACTGAACAAAAACTTTCATTCTTGTAAAAACTTCCTAAAATCACTTGTCGATGACTTGTTATGACATTATCAAAATGGTTCTCAAAATATGACTTTGTCCAAAAAAAATCAAAAGTCTAACCTGACAAAAACAGGCATCCTCTGAGCAGAAAGTAAAAATTAAATTTTAATTTCCTGGTATTAGAAGAAAATGTTTTATTATTTTATTTTTCTTAAAATTATATTTAATTAATGTAGCATTAATTAAATTTCCTTTCACTGATTTTTATTCTATAGCTCATATCCACACCACATTCTTCAATACTCACACAGACTGGAAAACTGAGAGCCTGGTGTACTGCTGTACCTGTGCTCAGTGAGCCTGTATGGCACAGGGAGGTCCCAAGGTTCTTGGAGCATGAGACCAGTGGTTGTGACTTGCTAAAAATCAGTCCTGCACTAGGAGAGAGGTATGTCATCTCACACATCTAAACCTTAATCCAAATGCCTGGCGGTGCATACTGGTCTTGACAGGTACTGAGCCAGCTTGCCACTTGGCAGATTAAAAAGGACTGCCTCCTGGAGATTAGATGGCTTGGCACAGTGAGAACACAAAGGTCAAACTATGATGTTTGCCAACCAAAAAAGATCCTCTCATTTTCCTACTCTATCGTGGCTCCCTGGATAAGCATTTTTGGCCTTTTGCCTCGATTTGAAGGCAAGACTTGCTAGGATTTAGCCTGAGGGACATGCTTTACTGTTGAAGGTCAAGCTAGATTTTTGACTGTTGTGAAGCCCTGATATGGTAAGGTCATATTCGTTCTCGTTAGGGCTGATCTCTCAAGACTCTGGGTGACTCATGGGACATCATCAAGAATGGAAATTATTCCACACCTTGCCGAGACCAATTCCTGAGGATTTTTGTGTTCCAGTTTCATGAAATATGGGCAATTTTCCCTGATATTGCAGCAGAACAGAACATTGACATTTCATTTCAGAGAGGATTTCAGAACATGAGCTTTTGGATTTGTTCCCAACAATATACTTTGCCTTGACTCCTACACATATTTGTGTATCTAATCTTAATAATCATATATATTTTTAAACCAGAAATAATTACATTCTAAAAATTTCAAAACCAGACTTTTCGTAAAGCATTTCATTGGCAGCAAAATACCAGAAACACCACAACTCTATCATCATTTTTCTAACCAATTTTTCATTATATGCATCAGTAGTTGTTTATAGTTTAGCTTTTCTGGAGCTAACATCAGTACTGCAACAGTGCTTTTGTTCTATGGGCATACTCTCAGCCTCTTTGCTACTCACTGGCACATCATCTATCTATGTTACGAGTTTCTGAGCACCCTACTCTTCACTAATAAGGTCCACCGTTGCTTTTGCATGTTCCATGGGTCTTCTCAGAGCCAAGGCATTAGCAGCCACATAATACTGCTTTTTCACAATTTCCTGGCTGACGCAAGAGTCATTTGGGTATTGTCACAGTGTAATATAACTTTACCCCTTCACAAATCAGGTGTTGTGGGGCATGTTATTTGACACTCAGTTCTCACCATACATGGGAGCCTTCCTCTTTTGTGTGGCAAAGTGAAAAGAGAATATCTCAGAAACAGCCAGATGTTTTGAAGCAAAGTGTAAACAAAAATGTTGAAATGATCTCTACATATGTTTTTACTCCTATTCTGTCTTGTTGTGACAGACACTGTAATAGAGTGAAAGTTTTACCTACCATTGCACTCAGAATTCACCCTGACCTCCAATAAGCCACTTCTAACTACAATATATGTCAGCTGCTCAGTTTCTCGTCTAGGTAGACTTTATTGGAATAAAAAATGTAGTTGCTCTTCCAAAAGCATCACATACAGAGTCCTTCTCTTCTCAAACATCGGTGCAAACAATATTTTCCAATGTTGAAGTCAAAAAGGATATCTTTTTCTTCAAAATTAAGTTATACCAAATTGGCACTTGACCTGCAGTGAAGTCTTTGTTTCATTTCTCAACCTTCAAAACTTGCTTACAGAAGTTTTGACTGAGGATTTCTTGACTTCCATACAATTCTTTCTTTAACAGACTGAGCAGCAAGGAGCTTCTGTCACTATAAAGAAATCATTTTCAATCTCCTGCTCTACTGTAAAGCTCACAGTAAAAAAAAAAAAAGTCAGCAACCTAAGGATACTGCTTGATAAGCTACTAAACAAAGGGGTAGTTCCCACAGTTTAAGACTATTTGCATGCATAAAGACTTTTCATAGCTGTAATTATCCAATGTCAGACCAGATGCTTTTGTTTGTTCTAATATTTTTAAATAGTCTACAGTAGCATCAATACCAATACTGATAAGAGTGAATTCACTGTCAGAAAGTGAAAATCACTGTGATTTTACTGCCCTTGTTCAGTATTGCTCAGTACTCTAAGAAGGTTTGAAATTTCCACACTCATTTACTCAATGAACTCTCTCTTTAATAAATCTTTAAAATGCCTGTATCTCCAGAATTGTTTCATTCCATCCCATTGTGTCTCTGATATTTGTTAATATTATTTAACCTAGGAAAATATTTTGTCATCAAAAATTTAAAAAATTACTTATTGCAAAAAAATAATTAACCAAAATCTGTTTTCAAAAAATATTGAAAAAGAAGAAATTACTGGAAAGATGGCACAATTACACCTTTGAGAAAATACTATTTGTACAGAGAGGAATACTAGAAGTATCTGCAACAGTAGCAAATCCAGGAAATACATGTGTAAAATTAGTATATGAAGAAGTATGTCAGGATAGGATTTTTTCTCTTTTTGTGAGTGACAGAGAACATCATTGTACTACAGAGAAAGCCAAAATGACAGAGGACACAAGGATTTCAGTTATTAAAAAGGGTCAGACAAACTACTATCTCTATATATTCTTTAAGGTAGAGAAGATTAAAAGCCAGATAGGGGGCTCAGAAGTCTGTGAATCTCACTGAAATCAATGGGAGAATGTACATACATCTGAAGGCAAGATTTGGCCTGAGCAAGGGACCTCACTGAGACAAATCACTCTGTAAAGGCATCAGAGGGATCAAGGCTCCTGCAATCCTTGAGTCTGTCAGCCACAGAAAGGGAGAGCAGAAAGTAAAGCAAAAGATGGTCCAAGCACAAGAGGAATTGAGGTGGAATGTCTCTGCATGTACTGTCGCTGAATTATGGAGAGTGGGAAAAGTACAGATAATGTAAGATCTTAAAAGGAACATGACAGCTTTCAGAGGAAAAAAGCTCATTTTGCACTGTACAGCTGCTAATGTAAAGGATGAGGTAAGACTAGCGAGGCATTCCATCCTCCTTATGTCAAAAAAAAAAACCATCCGTCTCCTTGTATCATCAGCATTTTATCAGGCATTAAACATAACAACTCCAAGCTATTTCTGTGTCTCCTCTAGATCACGAAGGATAGATTCTGCGTTAACTCAACACTGCACTGAACCAGCGGTGCATTGTGAATGAGTCAGTCTCCTCAAATTAGATGTAAAGGTGAAGAGACATGCTTAAAATGCTACGGTGTCCGTTAGGCGAATTGCTGCGGCTGCGGGACCGATGCAGCGACCGAGACTCTAAGCTGACATCAAAGCAGAAAAAAAATCAGCTGAAATGACAGCAGCAGCTGCAGCATCCGCCTCTAAATTAGGCTGTGTTTCAAAGTCTGGACTCAACTGCTAAGCAGTATAAAGACCCAGGAGGAAGGCTGCCCAAGAAAAAGAGTTAGATTTCTAACCTAACACATCAAAGTAACACATGCTTAGAAGAGCAATAAATGCATATGGCACACATTCACATGCTGCCTAATTGCAGTGGGCTCATGAAGCCAAGACAAACCTTCAGCTGATTCCTACTTTTAGAGAGGATTTGAGTTCTTTTTGAATGCAGAAAGCTGACATAAATTGGTAGCAGATTAGAGTCTGGCACTGTGATAATACATCCCATAATTTCAAAAGATGGCGTTTTTCATGTCATAAAACACCTTCAAAATACTGAGCTCCTTATTGTATAACTTATACATCTACCAGATTACAGAATATCCATAACAATACAATAAATTACGAAAACCTTTCTCGGAATTCAGAAACAGAAATTCAAAAATAGAAAACCAGCAATTGTCACTGCTAATTTAGTTACATAGCAATTTAATCATACTAGGTAGGACATAATTAAATGAAACGCAATCCTGAGTTTTCTAGCAGTAAAAGACATTGATTATGGAAAATCATCCATGTTTTGTATGCATTTTTATTTTATAAATTTAGGAAAAATATTTGCAATGTTATTGCAAATGTTGATGATGTATAGTTTTGTGAACAACTAATTGGAAATAAGCCTGAATGTGTGGTTAATTTATTAGTTATGTACACCAAGAATGCTTAGTGCAAAAAAAAAGATATTTTCATAGTTACAGGGATATGATTTGATTCATTTGTTTGCTTTGTACAATCTACCAGAGATAACTAATTTAAACACTTGAGATGTTTATTATAACTTCTCTGAAACTGTAGTGCAACTGCAGATTTGTGAGTTAATTCGAACTTACACTATCTCTGCTTGTTTTTGAGAATTGTAAGCTTATTATAGAAACACAAATAGAAAACAAGTGTAATTCTGTACAAATCTCTGAATCTTGTTGATGAGTTTAAATTAACACACTTTTGTAAAGGATTAAAGTTGCAAACAACAACAAACATGAATGCACTCTGATGAGCTGTACATTAAGAGAAAGAATTCCACCAAAAATGATGCAATAACCCTGGCATAGTAGCATTATTACTCATGATATAGATTTTAATGCTCATACATTCCTACGAGTTTAAATGGATCTATTCACGGTCACCAGCAAATACAGTGGTAGTTATTTAAACAATCTGAGATGCTAAAAAAAAGAAAAAGCTCCTAAATGTGCAGTACTCAAAGGAAAGCAGAAGCACAAATGTCTATACACATGT
>JAOWBP010004023.1:2208971-2221210 GCA_028571105.1 Tragopan temminckii
GCATTGAAAAACGAATACAACATTTCCAGTCATGTGGCCTTCATCTCTTTTCAAGATCCTCTTGAAGTTGTTAGTTCATGAGATTCAAGAAACAGGTCCCAAGGCTATATATCACTTAATCATATTCCTCTGGCTGGAGTTTTGTTTTTGCCAGATGGAGTGTGTGTACCTAAGTGGAACACAGCTCGATGGAGTTGTTGGATCTGGCCTGTAAGGTCAGTGCCATCCGAAGGATTTCAGGCTGCCAGATAACATAAAAGCCATGGTTTCTGCTTCTCAAAATAGCGTCCATGAAAGTCATTTTGAAACTGTAGTGCATGCAAGAAACTAGGAACTACTATCAGTGTTTCTAGTTTGTCAACTGAAGGCAAAGTGTTTTAATCCCACCCTCCTAAATAGCACATTGATACTATTAGCCCCTTGGGAAGCTTTTCAAGATAATAAAAAGTGATAAGTGAATCCTATCCTTCAGACAGGAACATTAAGGCATCCCTGTAGATTATTAATTTCATCATTGCCATCACTGTGGTCAGTTTGACAGTGCTTGTCAAAGGAGGAGCATCAGACACCCTGCACAGCATTGCAGTGGCAGTATGCAAAAGCACACTGAGCAGCACCCTAGCTAGCAGGGGACTAACCATCTGAATGGTGATAAATCTATTGCTAAATATTTACTGAGACATGGGGGCTTCTTAAATCATTATATAAAGACAGTGTGAAGTATTAGTATTGCCACAGGCTGTACACATACCCGGTTTGAAGGCCCACCTCCATAGAGAACTACTCTGGCTTTCCAAGTCAAAGAGTAGAAATCACTTGCTCACAAACCAAAATATAATCTTAAAATTCTACCACACTTGAAGCAGCCACTAAAGCCAGAGAGAACATTATGATGCAATTTCCAAAGGAAAACAAAGGCAAGATAAAGGCAGAAGAAAATCCCCTCTAAATCACAGAAACCCAAGAAAAGTCATTTACTGCTTTGGGCAAAATCTCAATTGCAGCCTCTTTTGCTACTTGGTACCTTGTATATGCTTTTCCAGATTAGAGTCAGAGGATGAAGATTCCCATTGTTTCAATAAGAGCAGGCCATTCAATCATGCTCTTCATATCTTCCTTCTGCTGTTCATTAGCAGCCCAGCTCGCTGCATGTCAAAATGCATTTGCTCTGTTGAGTTATTACAAATGTTTCTCCACTCTCTAGGATTTAGATTGAAAATGTTGCAATGTTTCTGCTGTTGGAAAAGAAAGAAAGATCTTTTTTTTTTTTTTTTTTTTTTTTTTTTTTTTTTTGCAACAAAGGGGGAAGAGGGGAGGCATGTAGCGAATTAGATAGCTCTCCAACATAATTCTAATGTTTTGTTCCCCCTATGCTCTAGGACTATAATTGAGACATCTGATGGTGCAGCTGAATATAAGCTTCCATAAACAAGCCCTGTACATTTGAACACAACTGCACGTAGGCTATTCACACACTTTTTCCACTCTGGCTGTTCCTTCCTACAGGCAATTGGGGAAGATATTTTGGCCACAACTCCACTGTAGATTACTCCACATTTTAGTCTGATTGGAGTGAGGAAAAAACTACTGGTTAAATGTTCATGATTTTCAGCCAGCAATCCCTCTCCTTTTAAAGGAATCATCACTCCCAGGCTGACCTCCAAGGCAGAGCTCTGCTTGTGAGAGCGTATACCCTTTGACAGTGAATTTACTAAAGTTATTGAATTTTTATTGGCTCTGATTGCTTTTGATCCAGTGCAAACAGAGAATACTAGGCCAGGATTTGCTTTACAATCACAATTTATATCATTTACTCTTTCTTTTTGTCCCAGAGAAAGCTAACCTTTTTCCCAAGGAATTTCTCTGAAGTGAGTCACAGAAGACAGTTGTTGCCCAAGCACTTACAGGAAAGATGGATTTACATTCTATTTGCATTTTTAGGAAAACTCTCCTGTCACACCATACATCTCTATGACTAAATTAGGTCATTCCTTTCCTTTTTGCCTCTCTGCATTGCAGAAGAGAACAGTCATGATCTATCAGTCTGTCATCATGCAAGGTTGATTCTGAGTTTGTCCATCCACTTCAAACTCCACACAGACTTCAGTCTGTGATTCCCATCAGTTTGGGGCTCCATAAACAAGGCATGACTGGGCAGAGAAAGGCTTTGATATTTCAGCAAGTAAACATGTAAAAACACCTAATTTAGATGATGAGTGGTTGACAGCAAGGAAGAGCAACTCTCTGTGATATGGTCTCCTCCTAGCCCACTGAAAAATATTTGGCAGTCAGCAAAGATTCAGAAAACAGTTATCAGCAAGGGTTTGCTCCTCCACATATATTGTGCCTGAGATGGCTGTCCATGACAGGTCACTGGGAGACAGCATTCATCACTGTTCAAAGCACTACAGCCGTGCTGCACAGCACCATTTTCCTCTTCAGGTGCCCCAAGTCTTCCCCTGGCAGCTATGCTATAGGGAATCCTGTGCCTTCTTAGTCTTATCAGAGGATGCAAATACTGCTTTCACATGGTTGATTCCTTTAAATGTCTTCGATAGATTATAAATGTATGAAATAAATTTTTAATTTTGCACTAAATCTCATCCAGGAATCGCATACACACACTTCAAGCCAAAGTTCCCTTTTGCACTGCCAAATGCTCAGTTATTAGCAAAAGACTAATGGAACTCAGCTTAGTTACTGCTCTACAGGCACATGGATCTCCAAGAAAGAGGCCACTGTCTAACTACATCTGCTGAAATCATTAATTCAAGTGTCATTATTTAGAGAATTCCCTGACATATGGAAATAGTAAAAACCTAAGATGTGGGGTTAAAAGGAATGTAGCACTTTCATAATTCTATTTGCTTGCTTTTATTATTATTTTTTTGTTTGTTTGGGGGGGGGAATCATAGTTCTTACATTCTGATGCAAGAAGAGGTATTTGATCGTCTGAATATCACTCACAATATTCCTCTTCCATACCTTTGTATCATAGCCAAGAACATGAGTTATGTTAACACATTTTGGTCCTCAGCAGACTAAACTATTGATGCCACCCTGACAGCCTGTCAGCAGTCACCAGCTATTAGTGGCATTTTGTGGGAAGGCATCTGCAAATACCTTATCAGTACAGCCTTACCTCAGCAGCAAAAAGGGCACACAGCATCAGTTCTCATGGCCTGACCAGGATGGATATGCCATGTTCTTCCTCCTGGCTGAAGAGAGAGCACTTTAATTGGTATGAATAGCTCAGGTGGAGAGGAATGTAATCACCTCAAGGAAAGGATGAAGGTCCAGGAATTGTGACAATTCTCTACGTACCTGTAATCAAGTAGCACCAAAGCGTATCTCCAAGAAGAGCGCTCATCTTGCTCTCTTAAGTGTCCCAGGCTGCAGCTTGATTAACGTGTAATTCCAAGCTCTGTTACTTTTAGCATCATTCTCCTGTTATCCAGTGACAGCAGGTATATTGAATTTTTAAATAGTCAGATACTAATCTTAAATTTATATTAACTTAAAATCCCCAACTGTGCCTAACAGAAATATTGGTGTGGCTGGGTCTGAGCTGAGGCTAGGTTTTCTCTGGCCTGGGCAGTTAATTGCCTTTGACTTTGCTGAGCTCAGTAGGATTTTGAGGTCAAACATATTTCATTAATGTTTATACCTCATTACCTCTTTAAAAAGATAAAAATTCAAGTTTTAGTGCTCAGTTCTGTTTGCAAATTCATTTTCAGTTTATCTGACAGTGAAAGCATTTGCTGAATTTCACTACATAACTACTGAATTGCTAACCCCAGGGAAAAAACTACTTGCTGTAAAGATTTCATATTTGCAGCTTAAGAGGTGCTGATTAGTTCATGTTTTACTTCAGTACTGCTTCGTAGTAGCTCCCTCAAATCATACATAACCACCGATGAATTTCATAATTTATTTTTCATAAATTTAACATGTACTTTTGCATAAACTGCTTCTGCAACTTAATGCCATAAATTGAGCACAGACAGAGAACATAAAGTGAGTTGATTTATTCAACAGAGATTTTACCTTCCTGTCTCTTGCTCTGTTCTCTACCATGGAAATATTAACTTTTCTTTTTTACTTTCTTTTTCTTTCCCCCACAGGAAAATATGTGCTGCAACACACAGGTAAGTTCTTGTTCATTTCAATAGCTGGCTTTATTGCTTGGTGCATTTTAATGTTAGCTCACCACCTCTCATGGCCTTTCCAAAGTTTGTTCAGTGGAAGGAGAGGACAGGGCACAGTGAGCCCTTGTCTGTGTTGAACAACTTTGCTTGTATTTCTTTTCTACCCAGCCTGGCAACAAGCAGAATACAGACACAAAATGCCGGCAAGCTTAGCCTCAGCCCATTGAATGGCTTACGTTTTCCAGGAGCCACACATTCTGCTTCCTGAAAAATGAGAAATTTGCTGAAACAATAAAGCCTTTTGCTCCATTGTACAGCCATACTCAATGGGATTTTAAAAAGAAGAAAAAAAGTACTGAAGTCACTGTTGTGCTTCAGTTAAAAAGCAGGACTGCCTGCAGTAATGGAAGACAACAGGATTTAGCTGCTAAGGTCTAGGTTTCTGGCACATGTACACAGCACCTGTATAATTAGGATTCATTTTGCCCAGGCTCCCTGGGCGAGGCATTGCTCTGTCTCATACCACATGACTGGAAAGCCACAGCAAAACCTAGAGACAGCACTCGAGCTGATCAAGTGGCTGGGAAAGGTCACAAACAAAATGCAAAGGGTGTGGAACTGAGCTCCTCAGTAGTGCACACAACAGCTCAGGTATGGGATGGGCTGCAGTGAAACAGAATGCATAGAGTCATAGAATCATAAAGGTTGGAAAAGACCTCTAAGATCATTTAGTTCAACCGTCCATCTATCACCAATACTGCTCACTAACCCATGTCCCTCAGTGCCATATCTACCCTTCTTTTGAACACCTCCTGTGGTGGTGACTACACATCTTCCCTGGGGAGCTTGTTCCAGTGCCTGGCCACTATTTTGGAGAAGATTTTCCTAATAACCAAGCTGAACCTCTCCTGGAGCAACTTGAGACCATCCCCTCTCACCCTATCAAAGCCACATTCATGCAAGCCCAGTTACTTTGGGAGGATGAGCTAATGCCAGCTGTGCCACAAAGTTCCAGCACAGATGGAATTTAACAGTCACACAAAAAGGACTGTACTTTAGAGCAGGAAGATGCAACTAAGGTATCAGCTACAAAACACCATCGGACTGGCATCTAGATGCTATAAGCCAGCACAGCCCCATGTTACAGCTGCTTGTGGCCATGTACCTCCCATCCAGCACGGACAGCCCCTGCATGCTGCTCACCTCAGCAGGGCCTGATTGCTCCTCAATAAACAGTAATCAGTGGAGAAATATTGACTTCCTCGTCTGCTTCCAGCTGCTGTGGTTCAATAACTAGGTCAGCTAAAGGTTAAACCAGCAGAAACACTAGCAGCAAGCTTAAATACCAACAAATAAACTAAAAAGAAAATGACAGCTAGAGCCTCAGGGGCAGCCGTTGGCCTGGCTTGCCTCTCTCTTGTCCACTTTCACAAGTGTTCATGGCCCTGGGGCTGCTCAGCCTGTGTCATGGCTGTGTCTTGTGTCTAAGGCCCAAACTCACCTCAAAGGTAAGTCGATGCCATTACACCAGCAACAAAATCAGCCTGACTCCTTTGATGCACACTGCTGTGACACATTCATGACTTTTTGCAAAGCTGTGAATTATGTCAGAAATCACAGCCCAGACCCAAATTCTTGCATGTACTATAAGCCTAGTACAACTTTAAGGGCATTACACAGTTTTCGGCAGTGTGTTCTCACATGCTTTCACGTGCATTTTTTATTTGCCTAGTGGCACATCATTCCATTTGCAGCTGAAGATGTCGAAGCTTTGGTGGGAAATATCTAGCTTTCCACACACATGCAGGGAATACATACTTCAGAGATAGCGTAATCTGCAATTCTTCCAGAGAAAACCAGAGGGAAGCTCACGGTGCTGGCCTTAGGCTTGCAGCTGCCATTTCCACGCCGGCACTGCCACCTACTGTACGCGGGCCTGCTTGTATCAGCGCTAGCAGGAAAACCATGGAAACAAACCTACCCCAAGCGTCGAATGTCTTTATAGAACACAGGGAAATGTTTCTCTGGGACAAAATCTGTAAGGTGTCTTTCTTAACTTGCAGATGACACTCAGGATTCTTCAAAATGATCACAGAAACAAGGTTGGGAAAAGTCCTGAGAAAAATAAGGAAGTATCAAGATGCCTTACATTTTATGTTTTATATAAAGGCGGAGGTTTGGGGTTTCTTCCCTTCTTTTCCTCGCCTTCTATTCAGAACCAAATGCATAGAGATAACCAGTCCACTGGCCCAAAGATTTTCCAGCATTTTTGTGCACTGGAGAGGTAGGAGGCCCTGGGAGGCAGCTTTGCTTTGTGTTCCTGCAATATTGCTGTCAGCAAACAACAGAAGAAGAGAGGATGAGAAAAAGGAGAAAGCGTAAGGAATGACGTAACATACTTTTCCAAAAGGAGCCTTATACCAAATGGCCCAACAGAAGCTTTAGGTGCTCAGCCTACTTGTTTGTAACTTTTCTACAATGCAACAACATTTAGTTGATCATCCAGTCAGCAGAAGATGTACAAGTGGCATGAAGGTTCAGAAGCAACTTTTTGAGGTCTAGGCTAGGTTCAATACTGTTGCTCAGTTTCGGAGGGGGACTGTAAAAAGGCATAATGTGGAACAGGACATCCAAATCCTAGCGTGATCCAACCCGGTACATTGGCACAGCATATATAGGCATGTATCATGACAGTGCGTATAGAGAGCTTACATAGCCCTGATATAAGACAACACACCTCTCTGCTGGCTAGGTTCGTTGCTGCACCCCAGAAGGACAGCAGATTTTGTTGTTTGTTGCTTATGTTTATTTTTTAATCTTTCTTACCTCCTGTCTCACTAATTCCAAAATCAGGTCTCATTACATGACTGCTTTTTGACTGAAGTGGCTTCTTCATCTTGTGGTCTAGTTTTCTCTCTGCGCAGCAGGTTTCTGTTTCCTTGCCCTGGCTGCAAGAGTTCCCCTTATCTTTGAGTCCTGCCAGCTCCACAACTTCTTCCCCAGCATCTTCCAATCACCATTCACATCAATTCCTATGTATTTCTGTCACACAGCATTAGCATTCTTATTCACACAACGCCCATTAGCAGTCAAATATTTATGCCATGAAATTTTGTAATACATTTCCTTGAACAAAGATTTTCTTTATCAACCCCAACATTCCCAATAAGCTATACCCAAACTACAGTAAATGAGCTAAATTTCTCCAGAAGAGGCAGGAAAACCAACTGCTTTTCTCTTTCCTAAAAAACTTCTATTGTTCAGTCTCTGCTCCCGTTCTCAGTTTTTCAGCTTTGGGGAAAGTTATTCTTACTAGTAAAACCAGGACAAGGTATGTAAGGCATGTATGGACTGGCTTTGGGTCTACAGAAGCACCTTTATAAAACTCATCTGAATTCAAACATCTTTAGAAAACAAGCTGTAACATGCTATACTTTAGAACAGAGGCCCTCCTCTCCTCCAGTTTGCAAAATTCTCTTCGATCAAGTAGCAAAACCCCAATTTTGTTTTAAGACTTTGGAAGGGGTAGATGATTTTTTTCCCCTCTTTTTTATAATTTCATTTTCTGAGAAACCCAAACTATCTACACAGTATTTTACTGAGAAACATCATATAAATTATGGTTTTCTCTGACATATAGACCCTAGGGTTTAAGTGACTGATTTCTGAACAGCTGGAGATGAAAAACTTACAGGGATGATACAGATGGAAAGGTCATTAACAGAACACGAGAAATCCATCTGCAAATCTCACTTTGTAAAGGTTTTATGTAACAGTTTTCTCTAATCTAGATGGAATTGAATAACATGCAGTGTGCTGAAAAACTTCTCATGTTTTCCAAAGCCTGGAATATGGATAAGGGATAAATCATTGTATTGCTTATGGTCTGATAGATGAAAGTGGGAATTTCTAGAGCCTGTTTATTTATTAAATGTGGATGCTTCTGTGGGTTCTTCAAAATGAAGATGGACTGCTTAAAGAATGATCTATTGTGCATTTAGCACAACCAATTTCAAAAACGCACAAGCAAACACACCTGTCTCTTGAAGTTCTTGAAAAAATAAATGAATAAGCATTCCGCAATTAAATATCATCAGGAAATAGTAAAAGATTATGACAGTGGTAACATACTGTTTGGTGAACAAAAGAGTTATCCCTTGGTAGCTTTAGTTATGACTTCTCGAGTCATATTTTCAGCCTCGCAGAAAACTATTGTGAAGCATTTTACAAGGCAAAAGAGCTGTGGAACCAGCACCAGAACTACCCAGTTAGCCATCTGATGGAAAGTGGCCCTAGTCCAGTGGTCCCTGTGTGCTTTAATGAATCAAGATTGTAGAAGTTCTTTCCTGTAATTACACCAGTTCTGGCAAATCTGTGAGGCTTAGGCAGGGTTTCTTTCTTATAATAAATATTTTCCCTATATAGTTTGATGTGAGAGACAGATGTGATTGTTTTTATCTAATTTTGCATGCAGGTTGGACTGAGGGTGCTTTCAGGCCTTACACTGATCATCTAAGCACAGCAATACACACAAGATTTTGAGTTATCTGGAGGAATGAATATAGGCTCCCAGTTATGTCCTGTCAGCCCAGCGTTCCTAATACATTGCTTATATTTGCATTCACTCTTAAATTGGTCCCTTGATAAAAAACTGATGACAAGATGCTTTTCAGCAAGTACTAGAAACAAATGCCTGTGACAGTCTCCTCTAACTTTTGTTGGTGAAAATCAAAACCTTATGTTTCAAAAGAACCAAAATTAGGAAACTGTTACACTAAATGAATCATATGACAGCGGACTCATTACTAGATCAATACAATTTTTACAGTGAATTTTGATAGTTCTGTTTGTTTAGATTACTTGTCTTTGAAGGTATATACTTGGTAAGCTAGAAACAACAGAATACCAACATCAAGCCAAAACCACCAAAGAAGGATACATAGAAAATGATCAGAACCTCTTTAATAGGCTGACTACTTACATTATTATTAAACAAAGAAATAGATCTCTTTTTTAAGAATTAAGTTTTTAATACAACAACTCCAAATTTATTGGAAAAAAGGCTGCTATATATTTCTATATATTACAGTATTGATCTGTACAGACAAAAGGTGCTTATTAGAATACAACAGTGTCATTAGATTACAGAACCAGAAGCTAGACAATAAAGCCTTTAGTTTATAGAAATATAGTTACAAGTGTAAGAGGTCCACTTCTTCCACTTCTCACATTCTCACTGGAGCTCTGTAATCCACTGGGAAGTGGGTGGTTAATTTTCTTCCTTCTAAATACAAAGTTCTAGATTTCACTGCCACACTCCCGCTCGCTGTTGGCTGTCACCAATACTCTCAAAAAACATGAAATCCTATTAAGGAAATAAAAAGCAAAAAAAAGGAAACAAAAAATCCTTTTAAAATCTAGATCTTGGTTTGTGGTTCTTTTGCAAGGTATTCAAAGCAACTCCCCCCAGAAAGCTCACACGATGAGAAGCAGCTGAAGTATCTCTTTCCAACCTAATCCCTGAGTCTCTTGTAGAGAAAACAAGGCATTCACAAAAAGAGAAAAAAGTGGTGGAAGACTGAGATGTTTAACTATCATTAGCAGAAGGCATGCTTCCTTTACTTAGGATTTCCATCCTAACTTCCTTCAGCCTGACTCAAGTCCCTTCAGTCCTACCTCAAACTGGAGTCTACCATAAAGGTCACTATCTTTACCTTACATACGGGAGCCCCGAATTCTGTTCCTGAAGTCCTTGCTTCTTCATACTCCCTACGCTTCTCCTACATCCTTGCATCTAAACATACGCAGCTAAGAAAAACCTGGTAAATATGCAGGGCAATAAAAGCTGAGTTTTACAAACTCAGATACTGTATAAGCCCATTTCCTCCCTTTCTGGAGCCTGACCAACACAGAAAGAGTGCACTTTTGAAGCAGTATCTGATGATGAATTGCATAGGTTAAGTGGAAACACAAGCATGGCAGAGTCAGTGCTGATGAGGATGGTATGAAGTTAGATGTACTTTGTCCCCGCAGAAGTCTCTGCCCATAGAAACGACCTTTCTGAGAGCGTTTAATCCTACTCATCTTGGTGCTTCATGTATTTCCAAGAAGGAGGGTCAGGAGGAGCTGGATGCATCACCTATCTGTCCAGTCCACCACCTCAGTCAGCTGTTCTGGCATTGGTTGGGCCTCCTGGCTAACGCCGTTCTGTACATTTCTGGTCTCACCACCCACATAAACATGCTTGCCTATGAGTCTGTAAAGTTGTCTTTCACAGGGTTTGTTAATCTGATTGTGTATAAAGTTCTTCTTAATATAGTCAGCACTTCATGTAGCCTAGAATAAGATTATTATCCAAAATATTCACTCCAGGGTTAGTTTTACACACAAGAAATCCACCAAAAGCTCTCAAGCACTTTGAGGAGCCCAGAATCAAAACCTTTATCAGCACAATTTAAACACTGAGATGAAGTCAGTTCATATACAAATATCAGTAAGCTAGAAACTTACGATAAGGAAGCAAGCGCCGAGCATGACAGCTTTCATTTTTACATCAAGGTCCATTGGAAATGAGACTCCAAAGTTATCAGTGTCTGTAAATGCTTCTTTCAAAAACCCAGACCACTGCTTAGAAATCCTCCCAACATTAGAAACCTCATCCAAAGACTTCACCTGTTTTAACAGAAAATTAAAAAAGAAGTTATTCAGGAATCCCCAAATTCTTTTCATTATAGATCCATTTGAAAGCTTTAAATTATGTTATTAAATTAAAGCAGTCACTGAATGCAACTATTGGTACTGAAAGACAATCCAGATCACTAGAAAGTCAAAGTGAAGTAACACAGGCACCAACTTAATTCTAAATCTGACTGGAATTCAATGTTTTAATGGTATTGGAAGTCAGCTACTGCATGCAAACATGCACGCATACATGTACACACACACACTGTTGGGAGTGTTGTCTTTTAGCCAACAGAGTGAATTAGTATATCCTGCCATGCACCAGGAACAGCTCAAGGGAAAAGTAAACATTCTCTTGTTCCAAAAGAGAGGTTAGCCCTTTCTTAACATTGTTTCCTAAAGTTACACCCAGTGTTCATAGTTCTATGAAAATGTAATCTCCCAAAATAAAATCAGACTAAACTTGCTTCAGCAATTTACAACATCATTTTAAACAAAGTTTAATTAGTTTGTCTACTAGTTAATTTGTATGAAAATGCTAATGCATTAATCAGTATTGTTTTAAAATAAAAGCTGTAATTCTTCAGTCATTCAACTGTGTATTTTAGGTCTAAATTAAGACTTACTTGGTTAGTGAATGACTATTAAATGATTGGATGAGTGGTTGTGGAAAATCATCATAATAAACAGCTGATACAACTGATAATAACTTTTTTTTTTTTCCTGTTAGGGAGTAACACCATGGATTAAAAAAGATTTTGCTTCCAAGTTTCCATTAAGTGATTTGCATGCAATCACGAGGAATCAGATCGCTGATGAGTGTCTTTCATATGTGATTTCTGGAAGTTTGCCAGGCTTTTCCAGAATGATCTACCTACCAAGAGAACTGAATTTACTATACTAGCATTAAAAGATTATATTTTAATTATTTTGTACGTACCACAGTATAATTGTATTGTAATAAGAGAAGCAACAGACTACTATCAAAATACTGTTTGAAAGAAGACATATACAAACAATTCTTAGTGTTACATACCTCAAAATTAACATCCTCACAACAGCTGCAGACAACACAAGGGCCACTAATTTTCAGCACATCCATTCTTTTCTCATCCTGAATAGTAAACTTGGGCAAGCAGGGATGCCAGTTCTGGACAACATAACCTACTGGTGTTCCTGGAGGTGCTTGAATTTCTATCTTCACAGGAAAAAGAAAATCCCCACATGAAGCAGTTTTTTATGCTTTAAGGTGTTCATTAGACAAAAATCCACACTAATATGCAAACCGAACACAACTTATTCTTCCATAACAACCCAGCCTTCCAATGAAGCTGCACTAGGTTTTCTGCAAACAATTTCAGAAAGCTGCACACATATTCCAAAACCAATACGCAACTTCTACCTTCACTG
>JAOWBP010004023.1:2226482-2237420 GCA_028571105.1 Tragopan temminckii
ATTGCCTTTGCCTGCTGCACTCCTGCTTTGTGTATCCTGAAACCATGCTCAATTCGTTGGAAAGCATCAGTTGCTCAACTGCAACACAGGATGACATTGTGCAACTATCCAAAGTCATCATGCAATTCATATGAACGAGTATAACAGTAATTTCAGAGCAATTAGTTTAGTTATCGACGCGTCCAACAAAACCTGCTTGGGTAAATCCTGAAGCAGCTGCCACTAACCAATCTCCATGCTATTTCACTTTTCAAGTGGCCCTGCTAGATATTATACATGAAGACAAAAACTGTATATATAAGAGGTGGGCTAGCATGTGAGTGAGCATCCACAGCAGACTGCCAGCAGCAAAAGGGCCGGCTGTTTGCCTTTTTCTATTGTTCTAGGGCTTCCAAAAGGAGTTGAATAAGCAAAAGAATGTAGTAAAACCTAGAGATATATTTTGCCTGTTACAGTTCATCCTGCTAGTTAAGTTCAGCAAAGACGCTCATACAAAACTGGGAATTTCATCTGAAAGCAGTTATTTCTTGTTTCTCATTCACACAGCAAAACCTAGTATTACAAGAGGATGCTGAATGGCTGTGGAACAATGTGGCATCCAGCTCACTCCCCAGCTTACACACATCCTCTTTGCGTAATAAATTAGTTTTAAAAGTGATCTTCTCTATATCCTTTTTCTTCTTTACTAGCATACCCTGCTAACAGAAATACCATGCTACTTTATGCATTTTAATTGGATTCTAGTTCAGTATGTGCATAGATTTTAAAAAAAAAAAAAAAAAAGTAATCTAAAAAAATGCATCTTCTTTAAAAATAAAAGAAAAATCTGAAATAATGCATTAAAACTACATAACTTAAACCTTGTCCTTGCTGATGATAATCTGGTGTGTCACGTTTAATATGTGACCATATTAAAATATGCTGATAAAACTTCCAGCTTGTAGGAATACACAAATTCAAGATGATTTAAATATATACATAAATGGATCTTTTGCAAGTTTCAATATATCAGCTCACACTGTGAGATGTTCTGCATACCTGAACTTCTGAAAAGTACTAAGAATTACAACTGAACCCTTTACTAAAGGTCAAGCAGAGACAGAATCATATGATTTATTCAACAAAAAGCCTTTATATTAGCCCAGAATATTTTCTCTCCCTACAGCCACTCGCACACTCCTCTGTGTGGCTGACGATTCAGAAATACTGAGATGTACTCTATAGCTAGCAAAGGTTTTACAAAATTCACCTCCCATTTCACCAGACACAACACTAATGTTGACATTACTTCTTTCACTAACATTATTTTTCTATTGCTTTTCATCCAGACTCCTTCTGCCACCTGTGATTCAGCTACCATGTCACAGCACTGCCAGTCACACCTTGCTTTTCATCCGTGTGATTTCATCGATTGTGAAATAATGTAAAATTCTGAAGTACCAGAGGAACAAGGAACAAAATCTCATTTTTCTCAATTGTATTACACAATAGATTGTTCAGCCATTCTCGTATGCATGGGGAAATTCCCACCTGGTGACAAAAATGTAGCAATGAGCAGACCAGTTGCTTTAAACCTTCCCAACCCAAGTTATGCCAGGATTGCATCCTTCAGATGCCATGCTGGGTGCCAGGAAGCCCCGCTGATGGCACATCCTTGTGGAGAGGAGGGGACCTGGCTGGGGCTTCAGGCCTGCCCACTGGAGCTATTTGGGGCCAGGGCTGGGAATAGGACCATGTGCCTGGAAGACCTCTTTCGTTCTGGTCAAGCACTGCCCTTTCCTGGCTGAGATTCCCATGGGAGTTCATAGCTCTGGGCTCACAGGGGATATAAATATCCTCCCCTGCTGGAGGAGAGACATCTCAGGGTTCAGTTTACCCAGGAAAAAGCAGAAGTGATTTTGCTGGCAGGCTCCAGTAATTACACTCATGAAATGGTTTCTGGATCACTGGGCAACCTGACTTCCACGCAGAGCCAGCCCTGCCACCAAGCAAAGGTGGAGGGGAACAGGCTCTGTGCCCTCAGGAGCGAAAGGGACCAGGCCCAGCAGCCTCACTCACTGCCCATGCCCTGAAGCACTGTGCTGCCCACCTGCCTGCACAGCAGGAACTCCCAGACTTCTCCCTCTGCTCTGACATGCTGCATTCAGGAGCTTCCACAGCTTAAACTCTGTCGACCAACAACAACAACACACCCAACCTGTTCTTTATTTTCTCAAATCATTAACAAGTACCATAGAAGTGGCACTGAGGTGCAAGGCGCTGCATTTTTCCCCTCTTGGGGAAGTTTGAGCCCAGGCACCTAAAATCAGCAAAAAACTTTTGGAAAGGAAATTGTGGAATTATCTTTTGAAGGAAGTCAGAACAAAGCAGTTCCAGCTTAGAGAACGGTATGGGAACACTGCCCTGAGACCACCCCTTTTTAATGGGCCGCACAATGCCCATGCTGCCTTTCCATCCCTTACTCCTTTTCAGAACTGCATTACACAGCCTCAGTTTCTAGATCTTACCCCAATGCACGTCTGCAGCAATGATGCAACTGCTCTCAAGACCCCTTAATTCACTTAACTGCAGGGCTTCTGCTTTCTATCTGAAAAGCAGCACTGCTTCCATTCGTGACCATCAGCTCCATCTCCAACCCAGCTGTGCACAATGCTGCCAAGAGCACATTAACACGTGTCCCCAGACACAAACACTATGCACAGTGTCACTTACAGACCCAAACAGGCCCTTTCTAAGAAAGCACGTGGTTTAGGAGGAGCCAAATAGCCGTAAGGCAAGCATTAGTTCACCCCAGCTAGCTTTATGGCACCTCTTTCCATCACTGCATTATTATCAGTGTTCAAACGCTGGATTTTAACCTTGACTGCTAGGCTTAAAAATCATCCTGTTTACCTAATTAAACAGGTGCTTTTTGTCAAAATTAACAAAATAGCTTTTCAAAAAGGAATTTAGTGACCTGCAAGCTGACTCAAAAATTATTTTCTGGTGCAGTGACGTACCTCCTCCCTTACACAGACACTGCCCTGGCCCCCAGAGCCCTGCAGCACACAGCCCCGGGGACGTCGTGCAGAGCATCCTGGCTCAGCCCCACCCGGGTACCACCGAGCCCCCCGTGCCACCGGGACCACCTCGCACCCTCAGCACTGCCAGAAACGAGACCTCTCCACAAGCCCACCTTCGGAAGAAGTTACTGTGCCACTTCTAACAACCGGCTATCCTCGAAGAGAGAGATTTTCTATTTCACTGCACAATCCCCCAGTGTAAAACGCGGTCCTTCTCATCATTAAGCATCCCCGCGACAAAAATACAGATACCTTCAGAAGCACCCGGACGAAATCCGACGCGACGAGCACACGTCCCAGCAGCACCTGGAGACCGCTCCGCACTGCCGCAGCGCTCAGCGCGGCTCTCAGCCCAGCGGGGCGGGTGCGGCCGGGAAGCGCCACCGCCCCCGAGCAGAGCAGAGACCGGCGCGGCCGGGAAGGGGCACGGCCGGAAAGGGGCACGGCCACGGGCGTGCGTCACGGCCCTGCCCGCGGCTCCCCAGCGGAGCGACCTCGGCCCTCCGCTGACCCGGGCTCGGCGCTGGTGGCGGAGCGCGAGGGCAAACACTAAAAAAGCCCTGAGTATTTCTAGAAGGCCTTGCACGGCTCGAAATTTAAAGTGGTAATGGCTCCCCCAGTGTAACTTCTGGAACTGAACTAACGCAGGTGCTCTTTAAGGAGGTTTGGCTGCTCAGCTACTTGTTTCAAAGGCTGTTTGGCAAAACCAGCTGGTTTATGGGGAATCTTGCTCGGAAGAAAACAAAACGAAACTGCTTTTGATTAGTGCTTATGCTGAATGCTCTGTTTTTGCACGGTTTCCTGAAAACTGAAAAAAAGGCTGTGAGCATCTTGAGTTGTTCTAACAGGAGCACAGCCAGTGGTTGGAGGGCAGTTATTGCACTCCTATACTTCGTAATTCTAAGGTTTGAGCTGGAATGATGTGCCTCGCTTTGCCCCTGACTGCTCTGTGCCAGAAGAACCTTTGTTCCTAACTTTGGACTGTGGTTAGGAGAGGGTCCCAGGACAGTCAAGGCTGCAGTAGTTTGTGAGAAGAGGCAGAGAGCACAGAGTTGCTTCTGCTTGGAAATGAAATGGCTATGGGGAGACCTAATAGCCACATGCCCATATCTGTGGGAAAGACATCAAGGTGATATATGCCCCATCCCTGGAGATGCTTAAGATTGGATGGGCCCTGGGCAGCCTGAGCTGGTGGGTTGCAACCAGCTCCCAGCAGGGGGTTGGAGCTGAGTGATCTTTAAGGTCTTTTCCAATCTAAACCATTCTATGAAAACACTGTTGATTTAAGGAAGTGATTGGCTTGCCTTTAGTTCGTTCTGATGTCTGATAAGTAACACATTAATGCTTACCAATACAATGGTACCAGTTGGAGAAATACAGACAGCACAGAGGATCCACGCTGCTTGGAGAAATGCTGTTCTTAAGTCTGAGCAGGTTGAGAGTACTGGAAACTTTCCTGTAATTTTTAAAGCTGTCCTGAATTCTTGTGCTTTCCATGTAGACCCTGGGGAACCGCTCACCATCCTTAATGCATAAGCAGCCCATTGGTGATGGAGAATGGGGAATCTCTAAAAGAGTACCAGGAGAGCTGCTTATGGTATGTCAGATAAGAGCAGCTGTAGTTTGGGGCCCAAAGACTTTCCATGCCTATATTTAAATTAAAAAAAAAAAAAAGAAAAGAAAAAAAGGAAGAAGAAAGAAGGAAGAAGACAGTTATATTTCATTAAAATGTGTTAGTGGATGATCTAGACAGGAAAGCGTTAAATACTTCCTTACAGCTCAGCTACTTTTATAGAAGCTGCTTCATTACAAAACATGTTGTATGTTCCACATGTTTTCAGGTTAAAGATTACCCAAAGATGCAGTTAACATCAATGTCATATAGATAAGCCAGGGATGTATTTTATTGAAAGGCCTGGTTTTATAAGGGTCATTGTACATAGGTCACTCGAAGTATTTATTTCTGTGAAAACTATAAGAGGTATAAGAAGCACAATAACACTATTTGATAGAGCAAGTTCTCAGCTATGAAACACTGTTTTTCAGCACAGACACCACCATCAGCTGTGCATTTTCATCAGCAACAAACAAGAGCCTGCATGCAGCATACATACATATTTCCATCTCTAGGCTGCTACAATCCTTCTCTTTCATTATACATTCCTACTTCAGAAGGCTTAAGAGTATTTTCAGACAAGTAGTAATAGAAAGTATTTGATGAATCACTGGAAGCAAAAAAATGCATTTTCACAAGAAGGAAAAAGATACTCTGCATCTTTATCTTAAGGACTGGCTAACTGATTCTTAAAACTGATTCTTCAGTGTGTCTAGGATGTAATAAGAATAAGCACTATTCTGAAATATATTACGTATGGCATCATCATCACCTCAGCAGCACAACAGTCACCTCTTTGTCAGATCTCACAGCTCTGAACACCTTTGCAGCACCCTTGGGCCATGTGTTTGTAAGTACAGATAATAACTCCGAGCTGTATGCCCACATCAAAATTGAAATAAATGATAGCTGAAATTATTTTACTTTTTTTTTTTCCTTAGGGAAAAAAAGAAATATATAAGTATATATATATTTATACACACAAACTTGTGTGCTTCTCAGTCATGGGAACAACAATAAAAAAAAGAAAGAAAGGAAAGAAATCACTTGGAGCAGTGTGGCTCATGTGCTGATGGCAGTGTTGGTGAAATCACCTTCTACTTCCTTTTTTTAATGCATTCATGTAATCATAGAATCATAATGGTTGGAAAAGACCTCTAAGATCATCTAGTCCAACTTACCACTAATAATGCCCACTAAATGATAGTCCAAAGTACCACATCTCCACAGTTCTTGAAGACCTCCATGGACAGTGACTCCACCACTTCCCTGGGCAGCCTGTGCCAGTGCCTCACCACTCTTTCAGAGATTTTCCTAATGCCCACCAGAACCTCCCCTAGAACAACTTGAGGCCATTCCCTCTCACCCTATCACCATTACCTGGGAGAAGAGGCCGACTTCCACTGTGTCACAGCCTTCTTTCAGGGAGTTGTAGAGGGTGAGAAGGTCTCTCCTGAGCCTCCTTTTCTCCAGATTGAACAATCCCAGTTCCCTCAGCTGCTCCATAAGACTTGTGCTCCAGATCCTTCACAGCTTCACTGCCACTCTCTGGACATGCTCCAGGGCCTCAGTGACGTACTTATAGTGAGGGCCCAAAGCTGCAGCCTCACCAGAGCTGATAGAGGGAGGATTCACTTCCCTGTTCCTGCTGGCTGCTCAATTTCTAATGCAACCCTGGATGCCATTGGCCTTCTTGGCCACCTGGGCACACTGCTGGCTCATGTTCAGTTGAACATCAGCTAACATCCCCAGATCCTTTTTCTCCACACAACCTTCTAGACACTCTGCCCCAAGCCTATACTTTTGCTTGGGTTTGTTGTAACCAAAGTGCAGGACCTGACACTTGGTCTTGCTGAACCAGGTGGGTTGCCTCGTCATAGGAGAAGATGAGGCTGGTCAAGCACAGCCTGCCTTTCATGTACCCATGTTGGCTGGGCCTGATTCCCTGATTGTCTTGCACATGCCGTGTGATTGCACTTAGGATGATCTGTAGTTTCTGTAGTCTATGCTAGGGCTGCTGGCTTCCATCTGTATCTCTGCAAAGCAAGCTGCACTTAATCTAAAACAGACACATCTAATCACAGTAATTTGTGCATGCATGAATCCCAAGACTGCAAATTAAATCAGAATCCTTACCAGACAAAAGAGAAATGAGTAAATGAAGGTCACTTTGTAACCTTATATATTTTACAGCTGCCCTTTTCTATCTCCCAAAATAAAGTCTTCATCTCAATATTCAACAAAATATATATATATATTCTGGGCATATTTTGAATTTCATCTAGACAATGGGCATGTCAGAGATTTGGGGATTTTATTTTGGTTGTTCTATCAGGTATATAAAAATCTAATCTGGAGTTGTCATTATTCCACATATTTGCACTGAACCCACTACGAGGATTAATACTGGACACCAATTTTTGTCAGAAATAGGTATATTTTCCTATGGTTGGAAAATCAGAAATATATGGTAGTATATGATAATACTTCTCCTTTTCAACAGGAATGAAGTTGTTAGCTCAGTTCATACTTACGTGCAGAGATTTAAATACTCTATTCCAACAAACATGTCTGTTTGACATAGGGATGAATGTTGTTTCCTACGTAAGGATATCTTTGTCCTGTCAAGGAGAACAGCAGCATATCCCTATCTTCCTTTTTCTTTCAGACATTTTTCTGGAAGAAACCTACTCACCTGTAGGGGCAGAAGAAATATGCCATGTTTTACACAGCACAAAATAAATGGCCAGCCTGCCATACAGAACAATACCCAGCTTGTTTTCTTCTCCAACTGGGATCACTGGAGTCACAACAGGCAGTCAGTGCTTGTCTGTTAGATCACATAGTGCCTCTTTATTTGCCCCAGTGAGCAGATTTAATCAATGCCTTAAACATTTGAGAGAAAAGTTGGAATTGTTTCAAAAGAAGTGAGAAAGGCACCACGCTCCTTCTTTAGGTTTATCATGTTTAACTGGAATTAAACATTATTTGTAGATTTCCTGATCTCATTTTTGAGGTATGTTCCATGCATTCAGAGTGCTCAGAATATTACTTCCAGCTATTTCAACCTCCAGTCCTCCTAAACTCTAGCACCTTGGTGGATCCTGTAGTATCCAACCGTGATTATGAGACATCAACCCTGTTGATGAAACATGGCGAGAGTAACATCAGATCACCACCAGTGTGTCAGAGATGATGAACATGTAGCAAAAAGCAGCTTAAATCTAAACATAAGAAAAATAGATAAATTACTATTATTATTTCTCTGGTATGGAACTGGGGCAAGCAGATTCCTTCGCAGCAACAGCTGCGAATGAGCTGATGTCTCCCACGTCCCAGTTGTGCTCTGTTTTTGGTTCAGTAACTAGGTCTTGACTAAGATAATAAAAGACGTATTCACATAACCAGAAGACGCAGCTAACACATTAAATCAGTATTAAAGATTTGTAGCTGTGGTAACAGGATTGTTAGTTTATTTAATTTCATTTAACAATGTCAAGTCAGCCATCAAGCCTGCAGTCTGACTAGTGACTTTCAGGTTCTCCTTTGAGAAGGGAAATGGAGAAAATAGTTTTAATACCATTGCATTTTTTGTTAAATCAGTATTCTAGTAACAGGGTGGTAAGGATAAGAATTCTGAATTGCTTGTTTCTTCCATGTTGACCTGCTAGGTGTCTGCTCAGGCAGACAGGCACGGTCATTTAAACAGGGAAAGTAATTTCCAGAGTGAACAAGCAGGTGTTGGTGTGCATCTATTCTCAAAATGTTTGAACACAAGAGGAAAAACAATAGAACAGTGAAAGAATCAACACAACATACTGGATTTTGCTACTAAATTTTTTTGTGCCAAACCCATTTCTTACTCTGAGGAGAAGGCTAAATGAAGTTTTGCTGCTGTCAGCCAGACAAAATTTTGAATGCCAGCATTACAAATGAATGGGCATAAGCTGCTTTAGAGTAGGAAATCAGGATATAGAGTGGAAAAGAACAACTAGGCAAAAAGAAATAGTCCGCCACAGCTTGCAACATTTAGGATTAACTGGAATACTACAAATGTTAAATGCAGCTTGAGTAAATCCTGTTTTCTGCTGAAGTGTTCCTTATCCTGCAAATAGGTATTTATGAGCAACATTCCCATAGGCATGATTTTTTACCTAAAAAGCGTAAGTAATTTAGGCTTAAGCAATAAATCAGGAAAGTCAACTCCAGCCAGCTCCTGTTCCCTATCCTGCAGGCATACAGTGTGTGTGTCAAAGTGCACACTTTGGCTTTTCAGGCGGTTTAGAGTTGCTTGCATTTGTGTTTAAGTTTTTTTCACCATCAAGGTCTTGCGTTTAGGCTCTGTTGTAGGCAGCCTCAGAGTTCCCAGCACTGACAAGGTGCCTGTGCCCCTGCACGCTGCCCTGCTGCCCTGCTGCCATTCACATATTTCCAGACCCAGCATCACTACCAGTGCACAAACAGGGAATTGCAGCTGGTCAGTTCTGTTAGGCTGCCTGGGGCCTTGAATTGCATTTACCTCCATTTTTGAAAGCCACGTGGAAAAAAAGCACTGCAGACAGAAGCCATCCACACCACATGGGTGCATGGCTGTAGTGAATAGGTTGGTGGTAGGCATGAAGGGGTCTGCAAATGGGTCTCCTCCACTGCCCAGCCTCACTTTGTTCCAGCACAACAAAGAGCATCTGAAAGCACTCAGCCCACACCTGTTTTAATTTACAGTTACCTAGTCTTATACATCCTAGCATTGTTTTTGAATTTGGGCTTCTGAAAAAAACGCTTCACTTTGACTTTACTGTTGTTAAACTAAATCAGAGGACATTTGGACTGGAAATTTAGATATTAGGAAGAAATTCTTTTCTCAGAGGCCCTGGCACTGCTGCCCAGAGAAGCAGTAGATGCTCCACCCTCCCTCAAGGTGTTAAAGGCCAGGTTGGGTGGGGCCTGGGCAGCTGAGCTGGTGGGGAGCAGCCAGCCCATGGCAGGGGTTGGTACTAGATGGGCTTTAAGATCCCTTCTAACCCAAACTGTTCAGTGATTTTATTATATGATGTGATAGTTAATCAGGTGCCATAGGTCAGTAAGGGAGGTGCTGAAACATGGAAGTCACAAATGGGGCTATTAGGGCTGTGCCGTAACATACACCGTGCACTCACTTCTTTTTATCAGCCTGAGTGTGAATTTTGCAATACCTGAACACATAGCCAGATGGAGAACAGTATGTGCATTTTTTCATAAGTGACTCATCTGATAAGAATGTTTTGGCATCACTGAGGATTTCATTAATGAAGTAGATTAATTAGGAGGTTATGAAGATAAAAGGGACACTAGGTCAGCAAAGGTTTGTGATGCAAATCGACAGGTCAGTTAAGAACGAGTTTCAAGGAAACCCAGGACAAGAGCTAGGAGATACAGGAGGCCAGAAAGGGGAAAACATTGGAAAGGAAAACAGATGTTTACATCAGACATAAACTCTATTTACTATTAAGTCTTACTTAGGTGTCAACATCAGGTACAGTGAACTCTCTTATCTCATGAATTACTTTGGATGTGGAGTAATTACACATGAAGAGATTGTTTATCACAGAATCATAGAATCGCTCAGGTTGGAAAAGACCTTGAAGATCATCGAGTCCAACCACAACCTAACCATACTACCCTAACAACCCTCCGCTTGTTTATCAAAGAACCTCTCTCTCACTCTGGGACAGTTCTTTAGAAATCCTGAGCACAGTTTTCAGGAGATTTATATTTAGTCCTATTAGTTCTTAAACCAAGAATGTCAGATTTGTTACTCACATTTCTGATGGACTTGGTCAACACATGGTATCATAAATTGTATTTGCCATCCAGTTCCTGATTCAATTGTTGAGTATAATCAAGCTGCGAGTTGTCAATGATTTTCTTAAAACATTTTTTCTTTCTTCATCATCTTCTCTCAGTGATATTTCTTAAGTACGAAAGAGCAGAGTATTATGGATTGAACAGATCAGCAGTGCAATAGAAAAATGACTTCACCAAGCAGATGTTTGTTCTGTAATGAATCTATGCCATATTTTTTCCACTGAGCTTATATTTTTAAGGATGTAATTAGACTTAACAAGTAGTTGAAAGCATTCTTCTACTTTTGCCATAAATATTTCATTCTCACTGTGTCCTTCTTCACTCCCTGCCTGTTCTGTTCTGTGATGGTCTCAGTCTTTCCTGGAAGTTACACTATTGTTTCACAATTATTCATCTTGGTCGAGTGCTTCTCTGACT
>JAOWBP010004023.1:2237520-2290594 GCA_028571105.1 Tragopan temminckii
ACTATTGTTTCACAATTATTCATCTTGGTCGAGTGCTTCTCTGACTTCCCAGTCATTCCACCTTTCATAACATTGGGACAATGCTAACCAGGGTGGTGACAGCTCAAATTAAACACCTAAAACGTGCCAAACCCAGTTCTGACAAGGGCAGACTGAACAATTGACCTAAAGGCTTCAGAGAAAGCTAAGGCTGCTTGTGCAATCAGGTCACTATGGGGTCAAGTCTGATGTATGCTGATTCTTTCTCCAAGCCATGTAACTGCATCTTCTTATGTTAACAGCGTTCCAGCCAGTTTCAGTACAGGAATCACATGCACACAACTGTTAGAGGAGATGACTTTTCTGTTGAAAAACACATGAAAATCAAGGCAAAATGGCTGTATGCCACTAGTTCTGCTTCCTGCAGCTAAAGCAAACAATTTTAGCTTACAAAAGCTTTTGTGACTTGCATATGTACTCTTTCTTCAGGTGTTACGCTTACTGGCACGCTTCATGTCAGCGTCAGCCCCAGGTTCTCCACTGTTAGGAACAAAGCATGTCAGAAGACACACCCTGCCTGTTTACACAGGCACTGTTCCGTGCAGTCCCATTCCCACCCCCCTGGTCTCTTACATTTTTGTCCTGAATTGTTCAAGTTACTCCCTCACATTGCTTGCTGGCATCCAGCAATTTCTGGCCAGGAAGTATTTCTGTATGGAGCAATGGCTACCAATGGTAGCTTGTGTCTTTTTCTTTAATACAAAACAACTGCACTGCAAGTAGAGCACTTACCTGATGTGGTTGTCACACATTAAAAAAATGTCCCTGAAGTCTCTCAATGTGGAGAAACACACTGAGATAACACATTCTGTTGATATGACTTGTGGCACAGAAGGTTCAATGCAAATCTGAAGCTTTCAAATAGACTTTGAGGCTATCAGGGTACATGAGGAGAGGGCTCTGATTCCTACAGAAATACTAATCCTTTGCCAGAAGAAAATGGGGATGAGAGGTCTCTGTTATCATTTTTGCAAGAGAGTGGAATGCAAGACCTAATTGTGAATTTAGATTAATTTTCAGTGGCAACTCTGGAGATGCACAATCAAGAAGTCACCTACAGGTCTCTTTCCACGATGCCAAAAATTTTCTATCCTTTGAGTTAAAGGAATTGATGTATTCAGGGTACAATCACTAGGCATGCATCAGCCTGCCCATCTGAACTTTATTTTGTGAAAGGTTAGTATTGTGATAATAAAAGAACATTAACAAATATGGAAAAGAAAGCAGGAAATTGTATCTAGCCTGGGCTGTCTCAGTCAAAAAATAAGTATTCATCTCTTTAGCAAACTGATTTCTTAGCTTCACGTGAGAGGATTAAAGGAATAAACTGCTGATAAATAAACAAGTCAGTCTCATGGCAATTGCTAATGGGAGTGATTTGGCTTTGAGGATGCTATTCCTAAGAGAGACTGAGCTTAACAAAACATCTTGCATTCCAGAAAAAACAACAGATCTCCTTTCACAGAATATGGAATAACTTTTCCTAAGAATCTAAAGCTTCAGCTCCCCCTGCCCCCACCAAGGGTGCCACTTTTTAGAAACGTAAAGTACCCTTAAAAACCTGTAGCTGCTCTTTGAATTAAAGTAATATGCATGATTCTAACCTAGAATATATCATCCTAATTGAAAAGAAAGCAATAGAACTAAGAAGAGAGTCAAATACAACGAAATTGGTTTTTGTTTTTGTTTTTTTTTTTTCTCTCAATACAGGAAGCACTTACCTCAATTAGAAAACATTGAGTTGGGATCATTTCAACATTTGTCTACTTATAGAACAAAGAAATTAAAAAGATTTTTTAATTGCACAAAGTCTTCAAAGAGACATACTTTCATATCCCCAATATATTAGATAACCAGAAGATCTCAGAGCTTACAGAGATGCTGTGTTGCCACTCTCTTCAAAGGTACTTTTGTCATCTGGGTCTGTGGAAGTACAGGAGGTTTCCACCCCTCTGCCCCAGGATAGCACACTGCAATGAACCATGACGATATGAGACAGGGACAAAGGTATTTTACCCATAGAAACTCCCCATTCTTCCAGGGAGAACACCACAAAGCAGCTGCTTTTAGACACAGCACTTTGTTTCTGCAGGTGGGGAGTGCCCTGGAATCAAAGCTTTTCCCTCCACCTGAGGAAGATAGAGAGATACTCCAGGTGCAGAAGATAGGTTTGAGGCTGACCAAAGGAAATGCTCTTTCTGACATAGACTGGCTCCTGCCCATGTTACCTCATGAGATATTTGTCACCTGTAATCCAGCTATAAAAAGCAGGCGATAAGGACAAGCCAGCATCTTGCGCCAAAGGTTTTATATCAGGCAACAAAGTAAAAAATTTCTCCAGCTAAGGGAGAATTAAGAGGTTAAAGGTGTGTTGATCTTTAATCAGTGTCCAGAGTACACCTTGTGATCTGTGAAAGCCATTCTATTAACGAACTGTTGCTGCCATCTACTGAGCACAAAAGCTACATATCACACAGATCAACACAGCAACTAGCCATCGAGGGGAAACTAGTTACTTGGCTGAATTAAGGTTTTCACTAGAACAAAAGTATTTCTGTACAGATGTTCAGGACATGCATCTACTTTAGACTGTACCTGTCCTTGGGGGAAATACTGAATTTACTGAAATCTCCTTTGGGGTTTGGAGCCACAAGGGAACTGAGAAATATGAGTTTTGTAAAGAGTACCCAAAATGTGAAATACACTGCTGTTAATAAGAAAGTTTGTATAGCTGCAGGTTTTTTATTTTTTTAACATTAACTTTTCTTTGGTAATATCACACCAAACTCCATCTTTGGTGAGCCTGAATTCTCGTCCTCACATAAGTAGGGAGTTTCTAGTTGAAAAAGCACTGGCATTGACACTGTACTTCTGCCAGGATACTGAGGGGTAGGACCAAGGCCAAGCAGGCTGCCAAGAAAGTTCTCCTTGGTAGCAAGAGCTGTCCCAGTCCCCGTGCTTTGCTTTGTCCAGAGGCTGAGGCAGTCATACCAGAGGCTGCCACTGGGTTTAAACAGGGCATTCATACATACACATATGCAAGTGTTTTGTTTTGTTTTTCTCCAAGAATAAAACAGACTAACGCACAAAAACAGCAACCAAATCACTAAGTGCAAAAACTACAGTACCATCATCTGGTTGCAATATATAAGAAAATGTATGCAAGCACACACTGCTAACCTACAAGGACACTGATTTAGCCCTGCAGGTAAAGACAGCTCTGTTAGATTCAATGTGAGTTGGACACATTTTTTCAAAGATGTCTTTGGCTTGTTAAGGGATATCAGAAGGCTGGAGATTGGGGGTGAAAAGTGGCAAAGAACAGGGGAGCTGCTGGTCTCAGCAGGCACTGCATTTGGCTACACACAGCATCAGTGCAAGAGCATGGTTTGGTGTGAGAAGCAAGACTGTGGCTGGAAGAACAGCTGCTTCTGTCTGAGGTAGTGAAGTGATTTAAAGGGATAAAATAAAATAGGAATCTGGTTCTTTTTCTCAATTTGCATTAGGGGAATTTAGGAGTGAAAGGACTGAATTCAATAGAATTACACTAGTGAGAAAGGCAAATTGGCGTCACCTGTGTCCTTCTGCAAAACCATATATTTCCACAGGAGGGAGCTTCTTGCCCACGAAGCCCACTGCTAGTGCACAGGGAAAGGAAACAGCAGCGCTCCCCGGAGTTCTGTTCTGCCGATTGTAGCCTGGGCTGCTGCTAGGAATTACAGCGAGAGCTGGTAGTGAAACGGTTAATAAATAATGATGATTGTCAGAGCTTGTTAACCGCAGTTATTTTCAAGACATATGTAAATCTGTATAAATACCTAAGTGTGGCATATAATCTAAAACATACTGTTTAAATCTATGAACGTTCCTGAGTTAATTTCACTACGGGAACGTTAGTTGCAGCTTCCTGGATTCACTGTGTTTGAATTCATACCCATGAACATTAAATTAAAATTAGTCTAAATATTTGTTGAGAATTAATCACCTGATAAATTTAGCTCTTTTTCATTGTTATGAATTATTCATCATCTCCTCTCCCTTCCGTTGATGTGTTTGGTTATTTACAAGAATTGAATTACCAGTTTGTGTTACAAAATCTAGCATTCCAGGCGATTTGTAAGGTGTTCCCCTTGGAAACTGCTCTTACCACCAGTATTTTATGGTACTTCTCTGCTTCTTGAAGAACTCATCGAAGTTTTTTAGAGAGGCATAATTAAGTTCATACAGGAAATGCTTCGCAACAAAATGTTTTTCTTTATGTCTTGCATGTATATAATGAACGCCTCAGTCCATCAAACCAGCCTTTCCAGATCCCTCTGTAGGGTCCTCCTACCCTCAGGCAAATGGACACTTCCCCCCAACTTAGTGGCATCTGCAAACTTACTGAGGATGCATCCAATCCCCTCATCCAGATAATCAGTAAAGACTTTAAAACAGGGCTGGCCCCAAAATTGACTCCTGAGGAACATCTGAATTTAACACCATTCACCACCACTTTCTGGGCCTGGCCATCCAGCCAGTTTTTTACCCAGAGAAGAGTACACCTGTCCAGGCTATGGGCTGCCAGCTCCTGCAGGAGAATGCTGTGGGAAACAGTGTCAAATGCTTTGCTAAAGTCTGGATAGACTACATCAAAAGTCTTTCCCTTATCCAGTAGGTGTGTCACCTGATCAAAGAAGGAGATCAAGTTGGTCAAGCAGGATCTGCCTTTCATGAATCTGTGCTGGCTGGGCCTAATCCCCAGGTTGTCCCTAAAAGCCTGTGTTGGCATGAATGCTTAGGAACAGTATTATGAAATACTGTGACTGAAGGAGTGAGCAGTTATGTAAAACTTACCTGAAACAGAGAAAACTCCTATTGCACAGTCTTACCATAGAGAATACCTGAGCTTGCCAAAGAGAAAAGATAATTGTGTTCCAAGGAGGTGTTTGCTCTCAGATGGCCTCAGGCAAGGCCGACTGAGAAGTTATCAACCACCAGATACTACGAAAAAAAAAAAAAAAAAAAAAAAAAAAAAAAAAAAAAACATTTTAATGAAATTTTTGAGTGGATAGGAGCACAAATGCTTCACATTAGATAGTTCAAAACTTAAGTGATTCGTGTGCACATAGGGGACTCTCTCAAACCACACTGCCTGCCTTCAATACAGGCAGCAAAAGTCCAGATTTTCTGAATGGAATTTAAGTTTCCCCATCTACTATTGGGACCCTAATTTCTGGCCACAGCTCATTAAATAGATCTTTGCCATAAAATAAATTGCAAGCAAACATCACTTCCCTTCTTTCAACTCACTGAAATAGATACCATCTTGAACTTCCCATTGGGTGATGTCTTTATATTTGTTGCTTTCAAACTCAGTTTGTTACTATTAATTAAATAACAAATCAGAAAATGACTTCTAAAATTATGAAAAAGCTAAGCCAAATCCCCCACAACACACCCTCATGTGGTTAGTAACTGGTACCAGCACTCACAGAGCATCAAAGAGTTCTTTAAACAGAGACTTTCATCAGTGACGCTGCAAGCCTTCATCTAATCTTTCATGATTTCCCATGCAAAAAGATCAAAAGAGAAAGAAGAGAATAGCACTGTTCCAAAGGAACAGCTCTGTGGGAAAAGTATATGTTTAGCTACAACGCATGTAAAATGTAAGTGGGGAATTATTATTTACAATACATATATTTTAATAAACAACATCATTAGCTCCCTTTATTTTCCTATAAGGAACAAGGATTTGTGCAGTTCAAAATCATGTCCAAAGCTCAAGAGATTTCTGGAAGAAAATGAAAAAGAATTAGAAAGTATCTAACATATAAGTCTTCAAAGCAAGAAGATCAATTTATGTTCATTTTTACTTACTGAAACACATTCTGCATATTTTATTGTTTCTGTCATCTTGTTATAAGCCATCCAGAGAGTTTTCAAAGAACATTAAGTCCTACAAGTAAACAAATAGTGAATGGTAAGAAAAGTACAAAAATGCAACAATTAATATCAGAAGTCATGCTTGTAGGCTTTTGTTACATAAATTAATTAGATTAGTCAATCATTCTCTATTATTCTGCCACTGAGCAATAAGAATGTCAGAGGACAATCCAAAAATCTTTAGTAACATGAGTTATGTTTTTAACCTAATAAATCCAAAATATATAGATTGCTGGTATTTTAGAGCAGTAAATAATTTAAATAGTTTTGTCCTTTTATTTATATTTTGTGATGTACAAATTCTAGACGGCTGAAACCATTGCATACGAATACTAACATGTTAGCGTCAAAAGCAGCACAAGCTCTCTTTTAGGCAATGGTTTGACTTTTCACTGCGTGTATGCCTTTGTAGGTCAAAGCCAACAGCAAGGACCTCTTTGGTCGCAGTCCGTCCAGCTCTTGGGACTACCTCTTGATTTTTCATACTTACGATAAGAAAGCATGCACCAATCATCACTGCCTTGATTTTCACGTCAAGATCTACTGGGACCTGGATCCCAAAGTTGGCAGTGTTGGTAAAGACATTGTTTACAAATCCAGACCAGTACTTGGAAATTTTGCCAATCGTTGACATTTCATTGAGGGCTTTTACCTGCAACAATTTAAAAAAAAAAAAAAAAAACAAAAACAGGAATAAGCCTAGATGTAAATAAATCAAAGACACACTGATTATATCTCCACAGAATTAATGACTCTGCTCTGACATGCAGAGTACTCTATAGTTGTCAGGCTGTTTTTTTTTTCTTGTCGTTGAAATGCTCTACGAGTGTCAGATTTGCCTATAGGAATGGCACACAAGGGTCTCTCTTGCAAATTTGGAGACATCAGAATCTTCAGAGCTGACAGAAAAATGGGGGGAAGCAATTATGAAAGTTTACACCACTTTTGCTGTTCTTTCACAAGAATTTTTTTTTCAGTTTCAGATATGCTCCAGGTCACAGCAGCAGCACTGCTGTGGTCTGCTGTCTCCTACAACTGACGGATATGTTCTTGATTACACAGCCATCTCCCCATTCCTCACACAATAACAAAATTAGGAACGTTACCTACTGAAGTCTTCTGATGTGGCTAGAAACACAGAAGTTCTCTTACGATTATGTAACTAAGAGGAGGAGTTTTGTTTACATCAGAAAACTGTTCATGGTTTTTTCAACAGTCTCTCATTCTCTTTCATACCCTAAGAATCTCAAAGGCTCCTCCAATTTTCTTTTTTTTTCTTTCCCCTGACAAATGAAGATAAATGGATGCAGAATTGTCAATCCCATCCAGAAAACACCTGCAGGAATCTGCATGTAGAAGTTTGGAACTTCAGTGCACGCCACTGTGATTCTGTTCCCAAATTATTGCAATGTATGTAATGTTTTTAAGAGTAGAATGACAAGATTTTTGATTGAGAATTTCATTCAAAGCAGCAAAACCATAAAATTCTTAACACTCACAAGTAACATACCTCAAAGTCAACATCTTCAAAACAGCCACAAGTTGCATATGGGCCGATTATTTTTAGTACATCTTCTTTACTTTCATTCTGTATTGTAAACTTAGGCAGAAATGGGTCCCAGTTCTGTACAACGTAACCAGCTACTGTACCTGGTGGGGACTGAACTTCTAACTAGCAAAAAAAAACAGAATAAAATCTTATAAACTAATTTTATATTAGCATATTTTTCCACATTACTTTATCATTTATGTAATTACAAACTATTTATTTAATGTAATTATGTATAATTTTACCAAACCATGAACTGGACATCTAACAGCGTCTAATGGTGCTTTTAAATACAGCGAACAACAGAGAACTCAAAAGCTGCACTAGAAGCTATCATCTTACATCAAATGTAAGATTTGATAGAAGTTATACACTGTGGAGAAAAACAAAAAACCTGTAATGTGTGAGTATCCCATAGGCTATTTTATGCAGTAATTGTGCTACCCAGGAATCTGTCTTCTGAAAATCTGGATGCAGAACTGAGAACATAGGTGGAAAAGTTTCCCTATAAAACATTTTCCTAAAATAGTATCTATGAATGAAAGTAAAAATAAGGAGAAAAGATCTCATTCTCGATAGGATCTGTTTTTCACTCAAAGCAGCTGATTTTTGCAATTTTCTATTGCCTTGGAGAGGTGGAGCCCTGACACGATACACCAGCTTCCCCTGAGAGCTGCTTCTCAGCCACAGCTTGCGCTGCCAGCCCCAAGAAAAGTCCCTCCTTCCCACTCTGTGCTTGCACAGTGAGTGATGCACATCCACAGCACTAACTGATGTCAGTCTGAGCAAGGTGAGCAGTGGTTCAGTGCCATACCTAAATGGAGGGAGATCTGTGTTATCAGATGCAGGACTCTATTTGGGATGCCCGTGAGAGGCATGCTGGGAATGTTACTTCTAAAAGGGCCTTGTTTATCAATAATTGCTTCTAAATGAAGGCCTTCGGGTTCTTCTCTCACTCGAAGTGTTGCATCAGCAAGTGCAGAAGCAAGAAAAGAAGCTGCCTCCATGCAGTCCAGGCTGGGTCACGGCTGGGAATTCCTTCCTGCCATCCTCATTGAGGTCATGCAAGGCTTAATTAATGCAGAGCACATGCAGTGAGATGCTCGAACAAAAGGCAATTAGGCAAAACTCACCTCTTGCAGGAAGCAAGGGCACCAGCAGCTGTTGCATCTCAAGGGTCTATTCACTGTAATCACCTCTCGGCCAGAGTTATCAGCAATCCTTATGGTGAAAGACCTTATAGGTGAACACAAGTTACGATCGAAGCAACCATTTTCTTCCACTGCAAAGTAAACTCTTTGTCCCAAATGGTTTTTTATCTCATATTTGCTGCAGGTCTCTGTGCCAAGTATGGCTAAAAAAGCCAAAGAAGTTGGATGTTACCTCAGCATAAGGTTAGATTAGAGATAGCCTCTGCCAAGACTCACCGAATTCTGCTCTGCATACATATTTACAGCTCCAGTCTTCTCTGTGGTATATACTCTAAAAAACTATGAACAGAGACTGTTTAAAAATTGTTTTTAAATGGTGACATAAAGAAAATGTATGATAATATTGAAAATATAATGTCAAGTTTTATTTTGAGAGAACATTTAGATGAAAGACTTTCATCTGCTGTAAACTGCAGTATATATCACAGAATTCATACACCGAGTTTTGGTTTTGGCTTTTCTTACTTTGTACACTGTGAGAAATATTGATACAAGGTTATCTCACTTCAATGACACAACTTTCACACAGAGAGGTGCCCAAGAATCAGGCCAAAACTTCTCAAATAGGAGAAATACAACCGAGGAATACATTTTAAAGTGTTTTAATTGTTGAACATGAAACTTTGAAATTTTGAAGAACCATGTAAATCAAACTATTATGCTGTAATTTAATGCCTTCTGTCCTTCTTTACTTTATTCACTTGTGGCACATTCATCATTGTTTAAGACAATAACCATCTTTCCGATCCATGGAAAAATTAAATCTTTAGTAACTTTGAGGGAAGGATTTTAGGGCTGGGGCACTGTAACTTTCCTCTCTTCAGCTCACCACACTAACACCATGCTGGAGGTCTGATGGAAGGTCAGCATGAAGCTGGGCTTGGAAGCCCTTTAGAGACAGCAGTAGTTGGAGCACAAGAGTTGCACCATACCTTCAAGGAGCTCCACCTGCTGATGAATAATGATCCGGTCAAGCTGTTTCAAAAAGAAAGAATAAAAATATAAGCTAGTAGGTGTTGGAAGGTCTGGAGCTGCTAGTGATCACCTGTCTCTTTGCATTCCTTTCCTCCCAGAGTTCCCCAAAGAAACTCTCTCTGCTTGAAACCATCTTCACCTGTCAGTTGGTTACAAACTGCCACAGCACCCAGCTTTTCTGTGCTTACTGTCCCTCCGACATGCTCTGCTTTAGAAAATAACCATTAGTATTGCAAAACCTTAATTTCAGCCCACCTCCCAGTGTTATGTGACTTTTTAATGCATGTTTTATGTGACAATTTAGGCTTTGCTGGTTTCTTCTCCTTAAATTCCAGATGGGCATCAGACGCCTGATACTGAATTTTGCCAATACTCACAGCTGAAGACAGAAAGCTCATGACAGACATCTGAGACCTGCACGTCACAGTTCTCCAGCGTATGTATATTTCACAACTGATAAATACTGCCTTGTACACATTCAAACTGTTGCAGCAATTTATCAGTTCCAGTCATCTCCTGCAGCTAGTTCAGACAGCAAAGAAAAGCTGGTTACAGAGAAACTTCCAGATCCCTTTCATTAATCTCTAAAATGTGCATGCCAGTAATTGAAATAATAAAAAATATTTGGACTTTAAAATCTTCTCCCAAGAAGCTTTGCTGTTTGTCATTTAGATTTCATGAGATATGAGAAGCCTTGGAGCTCATGGGAAGTTAGTGCAGAGCTCTGGTGATGAAAAATGAATAAACAGGTTAAAGATGGCAGGGCTATTTTAATATTTTAGTATTGATTTTAATAGGGATTTTTTTCCCCCGCACAGGCTTTCACGGAGGAAAGAAAAATAATGAGCCTGAACTGCTAAAAACTTTGAGTGATTTTGCACTGCATACCAGTTTGCTGTGAACAAAGCATAGGCAATGTTTAGCCAACAGGCAGCACCATTTGTTAGACTTGCTTGTTTTGCCTTGTTGCTGCAAGGCAGCCATTCTGATGCATCTTTCATTGAGGCACTTGTGGATTAAGGGAATTCTGTGCTTGCATTTGAAAGCATGGAAAGCCCTTTGCTTTACATGGGTCTCAGTCCTCTTGAGCTTTTCAGCACATTAGAAATGTGCTGAAATTCCTTATGCAAAGCTAACTCTTAGCATTTAGTTTTTTGGGCATTAAATTTACAGCTCATCAGTCTGACCAACTCTAAACTAAGAAGCTTCTTACAAAACTGGTAAAGCCTGGATTATTGCCCAACACAACGTTGAGCTGCTTGGAAAATTCTCAGGTCTCTTCCATCTATTCCTTCCCTGGACAAAGGTTCCGCACTTCTGTGATGGACTCCACACGATTCCCAGAACTACAGCTATGATCTGGAAGTTAATCACATTTTTTTGGGTAACCCATTTTGTAGAAAATTATTTAGAGTGTCACTTTTGTGATGATTACAGAAAGCAAGTTCAGCAGGGCAGAGGCAGTTTATCGCCAGGCTCTGAAGCACCTCAAAGAGCCAAACACATCGCTCCTCAGCCCGACTGACTTCAGCGTGCATTTGCATAGTGACAGATGTTTTCTGTTCCTCTCATCCAGTGCTACACGCTGTGCCCTTCAGTTCCTGTTTAGCATAAAACTGTGGGGATCTCTATGAGATTCACTGGGGCTGGATCCTGCTTTCGGAGGCAAGCATGTTATGGCCTTATTAAGAAATATATCCAACTTTCTCAAATAAATCTATCCAGCTATCTTCCCTGCTCCTGCTGGAGATAATCCCAGAACCTCATTTCTATTTGTTATCTTCTATTTATTCACAACTACTTTCTATATAATCCTTCTTCTGTTGAAATCATTCTTTAAATTAAATGCCTTTTTTTTTTTCTCCCAGGTTGTTTTCTCTTCCAGGAATGACAGCTGTCAGAGTTCCTTCTCTAATTGCATTTTATTTTTATCTAAAAATGAAAAAATTGCAGTCTTGTTTTAAAGCAGGTTCTCTATTCCCTGTGCCCTCTAGATGGCACTTCTCTGTGCCTGCTCCAGTTGGGAATCCACATCCATAACGCACACAAAACCAGAAGCAAACACGGTATGCTCCGTCAAAAATCCCCAGTTCAGCTAGAAATACTTTCCATCGTTTATATGAGTGGTTCTGCCTGCAAGTTCTGATGCGGACTGTGGGTTCCCAGAACTTCCTCTGGCCAGAAAAGGGGACACTGAGGGCCAGACTGATGCCCTCCCCTCACAAATGCAGCCTCACAGGGACCCAAACACACAAGGATGCAGGAGTCATCTCAGGAGTAAACTGAGAATAATTAGTAAGGGCTTCAGCACAGACACATGGTTACTGAGCTGAGAATGAAGACCTTGTCAGATGCAATCCTTCCATAAAATGGAGTAATAGAATTTGCTTGCTCACATTGTACAGATAAAGCTAAGGTGTAATTCGTGTTCATGCAGAAAGATGAATATGTAACCTGCCAAGTATTGACTATCACAATCACTTTTCAACTAAAAAATGTAGCTCCACAGTCTGTGAACAAATGCTCCTGTAATTGACAACACATATCATTTTGTGCACAGGCTCCATGAAATGAAAATCATAACTCCATATGAAAGATGGTTTCTGAAAGGTCTCCCAGTTTTGTTAACTGTCTTAGGTTCCAAATAGAAAATGCGTTCAATTTCTGCCTCTATACAAAACTACCAAAAAGCATATTTTAAATACAATCCTCAAGTGATGCATCAGAATCACAGCCTCATAACTACTCCTCAGCTCCCACTTCTCTGCAATACACTGCTTGGGCACTGCCCCTTTTCTGCCTCACAGCCCAAAACAGAGGTGAAAGTTTGCAGCTGCTCAGGCTTTCTCTTGGTCATCTTGACAACTTGCTTCTCCCTCTCAGTTGGAGAGCACTGTCCTTGTGGGCATGAGGAATTTGCTCCAAAGAGCTCCATGTTCCTCAGGGAGAGGGGTATGATTCCCTCACACACTGCTGGTTTTAGTCAACCAGAAGAGTTCTGAGGTCAGCCAGGATTTTGCACTGGTTTCCCTTAAGGAGCTGGAAAGAAACCGGAGGGACAATGAAAGGGGTCATAGTATGACATAGAAAAAGTCCTAGAGAGAAGAAAATCATGTCTGGGGGCAAGGAGAACTGCATGCACAGCAAATGGATTTCTGCAGAGATGAATAGCAGCAATGAAGGAAGAGCTTATAATTTGTACATTCCTTATCTTATAGTAAATGTCAAACAACAGAAAAGCCTCCCCATGTCCAATTTCCCCTTCCCAAGAAAAAACCCCAAACACCCCCAAATATCAAAGGAGTCCATGATGAAACAGAACAGTTCCAGCATTGGGAAAGATTCTGGACCTGGTTCAGGTACTCCAGTCCAGGTGGTAAGTTATGTGTGTGTGAGGCTTGCTTCCACGGGCCTGCAGGCTCAGCAGGCTTGTCCTGCTCCGGCAGGTCAGAAGAACCAGGGAGGTAGTCCTTAAAGACTGGGTTTGTTTGTCCTTCAAATTCTGCAGGGAAAAAAAAAAAGAAGAAGAAAAAAAAAAGAAATGAGTAGTGCTGGGACACCAGCATCACATTCTGTCTGCGCCTATACCAGCATCTGAGCTCAGATGAGGAGCAAGCACCTTGGCCGTCTGCTGCAGCTGGTCTCAGTGCCAGCACCTTCCCACCGCTGCAATAACACTGGCTCTGCTCATGCAGCACGTGCCAGCTGCAGCTCTCAGCACATCTATAGCAAGTCCTCGCATTAACTGAGCTCCTACGCCTCAGCAGCAAACAGCCACCAAACCGACCATTTTTATCTCCTACATGACAGTACTCGGGCATGGCATGGTCTGAGCTCCAGAAGGAATTTTGGGTTTAGGTCTGAAGCTGCCTTTTGCAGTTGTGGGTTTAATTGAGGTCCTTTAGCTTTATTTGAACCCACTGTGGCTGATTCATCGTTTAATCATATTTTGATCTTAATTTGCCTTTGCAGCCACTGCTTTCCTTCAAAGCCGGAGACCACAGGAGGAAGAAGAAACCCCTTTGAATTTGTAGCTGGCTTTTAAAAATGTATAACTGGCGGATAAATATTTTATATGCTCTTCTGCATCATTTTACCTCACAGGGTTCTGTTACTGCCGTAACTCTTGTTGTTACATGAAATGCCACGAAGTGGCCGAGCGTTAGTGTTATTCTCAGATAATAAAAAGGAAAAAAGACAACAAATTGCAGTTCTACCTGTCAAATTTTAAGCTATACAAAAATCAAACAGTAAATGCATTAAATATTGATGACAACCTAAGCTACTTTGAGGCTTTGTCTATTTTCATGGCTGCTTCCTACTTCATTTGCAGTGTGGGAGAACTTAAAAGTTACGACATGATGCAGTGAGCAATCTGCAGAGGTACTGGCTCCTAACAGAAGCATATTACCAAGTTCCTTCATTACAAAAACTGTATTACAGAATATGACTATTTTGTTGCTCTTGTTAATTACTGTGCATTAAAACATACAGAACCAGATCTCTTTTACATGGCTAAATATAAGCAAAACTACACTTTTCCTTTAGGGGAAAAATGTATATTCCAGGCGTACAACAATGCTCTAAAATCTGTTTCCTGCTGCATAACTTCTAGTACTGTAAATACTGAATGTCTGAAGTATTTGGTGGGGGAATAAAGAGGTAAGCATTATGTTGCTGGAGCTCCCTGGGCCAGCATCTGCCTCCGTACGTCACACCACGGCAATCCCTGTGGGGTTGCATTCATGCTAAGAAAAAACAGATTTGTGTCCTTCTGCTTAGCTTCAGGATTTGACTGCATGGAAAAAAATGAATGCTGATGGCTTGTGAGAGCAGCATACTCTCATGTTTATCTACAGCCCTGAACAGCCAAGCACTGCAGCTCAAAGACAATACGTGACAGAAATGAACCCAGAAAGAAGTAATCTGGTTGCATTCATTTATTCTTCAGATATTTATTTTTCCTGCAAGACTCTAGCCAGTTTTGAAAGTGAAAAGCATTTGCTGATTTCATATTTTCAAGGTGGAATAGGAAAGAAGTGCGAAACCTGTGTGAATCTTGTATCAGAACGTGTCCTTCCCATGCAGCCCATACTGACAGGTTTAAGCACAAAGATACAAGCACCATTTCCTGACTGAATGCAGATGCAAACATTCTGTAATGCACTTTATTCAAATAACACTCCAGTATAGATTTTAGTCTCCTTAGGAGCCTCTTGAATACTGAAAAATTAAAAGAAGCCCAAACAACCGTGCTTTGGCTGCTGTGGTTTTAGCCTGAAACTCTCATTTCATCAGACTGCTGATTGCTGGAAATGTACGAGACTGTAGTTTTCTGTAAACACGATCTAAAAATACAGACTATAGATGCACTTACCTTGAGAGGCCATGAAGCTTCCTGAGTTACTTCTTCAAAGGAAGCCAGGTTAAAAGAAAAGGCTTTTCTTGTTGCAGCAAAGAAAAAAAGAGCACAGCATGCACAAAACTTCAGAAGGTGTCTGTCTACTTCATATCAGCTTACAAAGAACTGGAGGAAACGTATTGCCTTTCTCATGTTCCAGAACACTGCATTTTATGTCGATGGACAACAGGGGGAGATGATGCTAGCAAACAAGAAAAACATTATTCATTTCAAGTCGTTTGCACCAATGGAAAGAGGAAGAAGTGTTTTGTGCATACAAAGAGGTAAAACTTCGATGTACCCACTGGGAAACAGAACACATTAAACCTCAAATTCCACTTTATAATGTATGTATGCATTCTGCGACTATACAAATTCTGCCTTTATAATTCAGTATTTACATTTCCATTTCTGCAGGTATGCTGCAAGGACAGAGAAGGCGTTACCTGCATCTCCCCACTGCCGGCACCCACTCAACACATCTCATGCTCAGAACAGGATGAGCTGTGTGGGCTTCCTCCCTGCACTTCCCTTTGGGGCTCAGTCTCCCCTCTCCAGGACTTCACCCCCGGGAACATCCCCATGCAGCCCCTCCACACCCCTTGGGCTCCACTGCTGATCACTGAGAAGTGCTTAAATGGACATGGGAAGTGAAATGGGCTGCCTGTGTCCTGCTGCGGGCAAGCACCGTCCATGCCAACACGTAACGCGCAATTACCCGCATTGCACCGAGAGCAAAGAGGGAGGAGGGAGGGTAACCTTGACTTACCAGCTCATATTTCTACCTCGAGTGCCCAAGTCGCCATGGAGATCATGCACATGTGAGCCGCAGACAGATATGATGCATGGCTGCAAAATGGCAGAGCCTAAACAGAGCGTGCGGAGGAGCAGGGCAAGGTGTTGGGGAGCGTTTCTGCTCTGCTGCTGCAGGTCCTGCCACTTTGGAGCAGTCCACAGGAGCACACCAAGCAGATTTATCTCTGGAGCGTGCAGCTCAGGGAGATACTGATGAGGATCTCTGAAAGAATTCGTGCAAGAAGGAATACAATTTGTATTGAGCATATTAGTAAATGCAAAGCCCACAGTGGAACGTGAAAATTTGGCTGTGCAAAACTGCCTGGGAGCTTGTCATTGGGCACTGAGCAGTGCAGCCCTACTCACAGACACAGAAGATTTGGTTGCTGAACTGAACTAATCCTTTCAGATTGGGAAGAAGTTTCCCGTCATGGGAAATAAAGATTAGGAATGACTAAAAGTTTTTGCTTCTTTCTCCTTGTCAAAGATGTGCTTCTTCAGAGCAGAAAATCTAACCTGGGGAGTAGGCACCAAGTTCCAACAAACTCCCTGAAGAAGAAAGGGAGAGGGAAAGCCCCAGGTAAGAATCATAAACCTAACTTTGAAAGTGGTGGATGAAAAATTTCAAATGGCAGCTCTGGTATGACAGTCATCCACCCTTAACAAGGAAAAAAGTTTGCTTTGCCTCTCAGAAAACCACTCCAAAAACATCCCAGTACTTTTGTCAATGCGTAAAGCAAGAGGAGGGCAGTTAGAGAAATGTGCCCAATACAAAAAAAAACCCACATACTAAGAGATATATACTGAAGGAAAAGTTTTCAAATATTTACAGAGCACTTCCTGAGAGCTCCAAACAGCACACTGGCCCGTCCCCACCCCCATATTGTGTCTGCAGTGGGATCCCTGACCTAGGCAGTGGGCAGGAGGGCTGTGGAAAGGAGAGCAGAGCTGGGGCACATGTGTGGGCTCCTTCCAGGAGCACCATGGTAGCAGGGGCAGGTCCAGATGTGAGCAGGAGCCAAGCTTCAGTGTTCCGCTGCTCATGAAATAAACATTTCCCTGGAGTGGTTCTGCCCCAAAGAACTCATTTCCTGGCATTATTCACAAAATTGCAGTAAGTGGGTAATAGGAAGACATAAAACTTGGCTTGAAGTACATTTTATGTGTGTTTTTTCTTTCCATTTCTTTCACAAATTTCCATATCTTTCACAATGCTCCCTTCTTACCTTATTGTTTTAGACTGAAACAATCATTTCAGTAGATTGTATCAATTGATTTCTGCAGGATCTGAAAACGAGTCCTGCATTGAGATAAGTCTTTACAATTAAAATTATGTTATTTAATCTCAGTTTATTTATTTTTCTTATTAAGCACCCACATATTGGTCAAAATCCACTCCAGCTGTGATTAAAGGTAGCCTCACTGAGGACTGCAGGAACAGAAGACTTAATCATACTTATCCACAAATGCAGCCATCCTTTGGTGCTATTTAAAAACACATAGGGAAAAACTACAAGCAAGGGAGGGACAACTTGACAACAACAGACAACTAATTGCATACAACTAATTCTAGCTGACTTTTAAGGAATTCCACAAGCCAAATGGCAGCACCCAATTTCTGTCAAGACTCTGAGCTCAGGCTTATCGCCCCCCACTGAAGACGCTGGGGCTCACTGCCTACTTTTGTTCTACTGCAGGGAGACTGAATAATAGGAACAGAGTATGCCCCCTTCTGCTGGGTGAAGGTGCTGGACACCTGCAATACATTCACAGGCTGCGTCCACCAGGCCAAAGTGCCAGGAGAAAAACAGGAGACAGCAAAAAAGTTTAGAGTATAAGAGAAAGCTGTTTGTTTCTGGAGGTCAAGACGTGCTGTGCCATATAACAGCAGACTGCAGGGTGCTTGCCTGCTCTTATCAGTTCACTCTGCACCGCCACGAACAATTCCAGAGCTTCCTGGCTGCTAGGAAAAGGGATAACTAATGCCAATTTCCATTTTAAGTTTCCTTTCCCTAAAATAACTATTGTCACCAGCTTTAATGCCTTACATTGCCATTTTCCATTTTTATAAGAAATTATGTGGCCTTCCATCTCTTTCTTAGATTACTCTTTAGCACAAGAAGAAACACTGTGTGAGTACAAGAATCAAATGTGACTGTGCAGTAAGCCCCAACCTGCAGATTTTTACACAGTATTACATTCTGCACTGGAAAATGCGTATTAGAAATTTTAATGCTACCCCCAGCACATATTGATATGGGTCAGAGTCCAAGTATAGATGTTAGCAAACCTAGATACCAGCAAACACAGCAACCAACTGGAAATTTGTCAAGTAGTTTCCATACCCATATATTGACCAATATATGAAAAAGACTGAGTTCAACACCAGATCCAAATATTTCAGTTTGAATCCCATTAAACATGGTTAAGAAAATGTGACCATGAAGATGTTGGTTTATTTAAGCAGACTGGTATGATTTAAGCAAAAATAAGTCAATAAAGGAGTAGCATGGAAGACCTGAAGGTACCTTGTACCAAACTCCTTTAGAGCACGCTCTGTGTTCATTAGATGCACAGTCCTGGCACCCTCGCAAAGGCTGCAGCTATTGTAAAATTACCAGTAAAATTAAAATGATGCATTGTAAGATTATCTCCACTGCATCTTTAGATTGTAAGATCATTTCCACTGCATCTTTAGAAAGTCACTACTCAACAGCCTAATTCCAAATTCAAATTAAATCAAATGTGCGGGTTTTTTTTTTCACATTTAGGAGGGAATAGAGAAGAAGAGAAAGGGATAAGATATCCACAAAATTGAATGACAGAACAGTAACTCTATTAGGACATCAAAATTAACTTCAGTTTCCCTGAGGTATCTTTTTTTAATTAATAAATTCACAATCCACCTCTATTAATTAGAATACTGAAAGAATACTAGGTTTCAAATGAACTTATTTCTAATAAAGCTTTTCATAATGTAAAAAAAATAAAAGGAATTAAGGATCTCATTCATTTTTTCTTCTACATTTAGTAGCAACATTCAAACTTTTTATCCGATGCTACAGCAAAACTATCGCTCATATTTTAAATTTGAAAACCTTTGGGTTTTGCATTCATTGTTTTTCTTACGCTCTGACAATTGAAGGGGTGACAGTGGCCTGCTTACCAAAGAAAATAATTCTTGTGGGATAACACTTATTTTTATTTCTCATATTATTTCTTACTATTAAAACTGACAAGCCATGGATTTTTAAAAATCCTTCTTTACTGCTTTCTTTCCAACAAACTCACAAAACAGCACTTACAAAATTCTAGGGACACAAGCTTCTCAGATGGTGTTTTGCACCTCGGGTTACCTGGGCCATTCAGTGGTCACCAAGGCTGTCACGCTAATGCTCAAATCACACTTTTGTATGCATGCTAATCCACTCTTCTGCTTAAATCAGCATTAGATATGGAGAGCTGAATCTTTTTCTCCCTAAATTGTTTTACATTTCTGTCTTTTTGTATCATAGTTCACTCACCGGTGGAAAATCAGAGCAAATTTTCCCATTTGTTCTCCAGTTGCCAGAAGTGATAAATCTGTACTTTAGATAACTGTGAAGCTCTTTTCAGATTTCTGTTACAAGAAGGGAGAAGAAAATATTAGCTAACTGCCAAAGGTTTAGGTTAGCAGAATAAGAAAAATTCTGCACAGGTGAAATGGACGCTCACCATTTCAGAACTGTTTGCCCCATACAGCCTGTTTCTTTCACCTAGCACTATGGCACTGAGGCACTACAACAGGTATGGTTAGCAGGCACGGTGGTGTTGGGCTGATGGTTGGACTGGGTGATTTTAGTGATTCTAAGATCTGTTACCAAACTAGAGCGAGAGAGGCCAGCACTAAGTTATGCACAACTTGTCCAATTGGTACATCTGAGTAGCATTTTGTTTAGACAGGTTTCAAACTGACAGGCTGAATATTTTCCCCACTTTACTGAAGAACAGAAGTTACAATAGTTGCTATATAAGATAAAAAGCCACCACTAACAGAATTTGTAGCAAAGTTCAGCTATTGAAAAATAAGGGAAAATGCACAGGATCTTGACTAGCAGTGCTAGCAGCTGTTACTGCCCAGATCCTCTCTCCTCCAGGAATCACAAATTCTACTAGTGCTTGTCTTGTCTAAAGACTTTGTAATGACTTCAGTGGTTTACTCAGAAGAAGCGTAATAGTTAATAGAAATTACAAAATTTGCCTCAAGTAAATAGGGAAGGTCTTTCAGAAGTTTGTCATTAATGTTTTCTCTCCCCTTAACCATGGAAGGTTGACCGCATGGGGGCAATGAACATCCTCAATACTTGCTGTAGTTTTGAGTGAGGGTTCCAAGCTCACAGATTTGAGACTTCTGCACTGGCACAGATGGCATCACTCCTTTCCTAAATATATATATATAAATAAATAAATAAATTTCCTTCAGTGCCAGCTCTCACACTTACTGCACGTCAGGTAGGAATACAGAACTCCACATTCTTGATTTGTTACAAGGAATGGGAACAGTGTTTTCCCTTCTGTCTAAATACCTGTGCCATTTTCACGCAGTAATCGTACTAATTTATTCTAATACTTACATTTTAAATACAATAGACAAGGGAAAAGTTAGGATACCAAAAACTAGAAAAATGTAATGAATCATAACCGCAAAAAATGAGAATAATCAAGTACTGGATGAAATTCTGCTCTCACTCCAGCAAAACAGTTTATTCTGGTGACTAGGATATGGATGTAGTCTCTTCTATATTTTTTTAGACAAAGAATTATACATTTTATAGACTCTAACATTTGGTTAATGGTTACTAAATCTGGCATTTACAGAGACATTAGGAAAGATAGTATTTATTTGCAATTTTATTTCCCTCATAGTGAAACGTGGAATCCATACAGCTGTACAATGCAGATGATTAGAATTGCTGGAAATGAAGGCCTCCTGGGAAAAAAAAATATCAATAGCATAGTTTAACTACATGAACCATAATTGCATTATTAGCTCTGCTGCGTGCTACCACAGGAAAGCTAATGACATGATTCTGAAGAAGCTTTATAGATTATGGAAAACTGGATAACCTCTTGTGCTCCCATTGACAGCACAACTCATTTGAGATCCCTGCCATCACGGGGAGGAAAACTGCCTCCTTTTTCACAAGCCTTCTGAATATGTATTTTTGTGGAATTTAAATATTAACTGTACATACACCAATGGGTGAGTAGTCAAAATAACAAATAACCTTTTGTTTAACCTTAGCTGTGGCAAATTTAGCAGTGAATTTAGTGGGTGTCAGTCCAATAGATAAGCAGATGTTGCAAGAGAAGGGAGGAAGAGGAGGCACTCCGCACTCCAGCATGCACAGGCACTGAGTGGAAGCCAGGGGATTCATGCTGTAATCTGTCAGTGAAGTGAACTTCTTGAGTTCTAAATACACTTTCTGCTAACTGTAAGTACACTTACAGTTTGTTACCTGGGCTCCAGCTTAAAAGCAGAAAACCAAAATCAGGTTTTGCATTTTGACAAAATGCCAAATGCAGCGAGTCAGTCCACTTTGTCCCTGCATTTTCCTCTCCCACCCAGATTACAAAGACAATTACCTGAAAAATCACCACTTTTCCACTAGTTACTACAATAGAGGAAAGGTGTTATTGTTTTGTGTTTTCAGAATTGATACAAGACAAACCTAAAATGTTGGATCTAGGAGACACATCTTTGCAGTCACATCACCTTACTTGAATAACCAACTCACAACATGCTGTTCAGCCCCCTGATGACAGCAAGCAGTATGTTTGTTCATGCCTTATCACAGCACCCATGAGTGTGCCCTGATTGCTGCTGGTTCACCATCATACAAGAATCAGAGACTTTCTTTTTCCCCCACAGCTCAGAGGTGGGCAGGAGCCATTCCATCCACTCCAGTCGTAGGTAAGCTGGCTAGCTCTCTTTGTCATGGTCACAGTTCCCACTCAAGCTGCTGTCACACAGGTCAGAAAATCTTGCCATGCAGACCACAGAAAGTTTGATGGGTTTGCTTCCTCTCCCAGGTACAGTATTGCTTTTGCTCTTGTTGAGATACAAAATCCTATAGGAACTGATTGGGCAAGTGGAAGACTTGCAGTTAGACCAGATGTAGGGAAGAAGAATAAAAACTGAATAGAAAATAGCTAATTCAAGAGCAAAACATCTTGTCTGTGCTTGGATGTTACATTCTGCATAACTTAGTACTGAAGCTGCAAAGTGATTAATGGTATACCTACTTCTGCTTGAAAGGGCTGTCTTGCTGAAGGAAACACTAACTTGCTAAATGAGGTCTTCTAAGAAGGGAACACTTACAAGGACACATAGCTATGACATGTACAAGATATGGTGGGTAAAAAGGTCTTATTTGCAGAAGCTGTTAGAAAGCAGTGCTGTATGAATATCTGAGTCTTGAGGAAACATATTTTGGTGGGTTTTTTTTTTTGTTTTTTTTTTGTTTTTTTTTTGTTTTTTTTTGGTCAGGTTTATAGTTTCTACTGTCAAATTCTGCTGGCTTTACTTATGTGTGGTAAAATGTTGCCATCAAGTGGCCATTTACTCAATTACAGAGCACCCTCCTCCCACTGGGGCAGGCACTCAGCTTTCCTCCATCAGACCCCTGTCTGGTACCAAAATGTATTGCCCAGATGCAGCTGGCTGTGCCACCACTTACAGACATTTTTGATCCTGACTGCCTTCAGTCTCCAAAAAGGAGGAGGAGAATCAGAGCTCCTAAATTAGCAGCATTTGACCTCTTTATTAGGAAAACCTAGCCAGCTGTTTTTCCTCTGTAGCTGAGGAACTCTGATTCAGCTGAGGGAAAGTAGGGAAGCATTCCTCTTCCTGTTGTTGTACATACTGCTTTGTAAACCATAGGGGGCATTATGTTACCGTGGTTTCTTCTAATATATCAGTTTGGGATGATGCTCTGTTATCATCAGATTCATCATTCTAGATACCATATATTTATTTGCACAAACTCAATAAATAAATGCAGAAAATATACTCTACATATTCTGCTTTTTAAGATATCCTTTGCAGGACCCAAAACATGGAATATCCACTCTTTCTTCTTATCTGCGACTTAATTAAGATCTGTTTACATACTCTAACATATATAGATTAATCTGTAATGTGTGCCCCCAAAACATGATGCTGAGTGAATGTACAAAGCAAGCCAGAGACTAACTCATGGAAAGAGATAAGAAAGGCAACATCACAGCATGAGAGTATTTCCTCATTATTGGTTTGAGAAGAGCAGCACCTTCAATGGTAGGAAGGAGTGGGATGGCCCTGATCTACCTGTGCCTTTGAACAGCACAAGCAGGAGAACCTGCAGCCTGCAACACAGAATCACAGAGCTATAGAATGGCTTGGGTTAGAGGGGACCTTAAAGATCATCCAGTTCCATTCCCCTGCTGAGGGCAGGATTGTCACACCAGATCAGGCTGCCCAAAGCCCCATCCAACCTCCAGGCACATTGCTTTTCCTTTGTCATCTCCTTGCAACCATCCCTCTGGTTCTCTGTGACCACCAGGTGTGAACACCCACCACACCAGCACAAACCCCAGGGACTCACAGCAGGACACACTCTGGGTGGCTTTAGGCAGGGACACACATTTGTTCCTACACAAGCAGTGATCTGGAACATCACTATCCCTGTTCTCTTCTCCTATGGCTGTGTAACCAGCACTGAGCACAGCCCTGTACCGTCAGTGCTTTCAGTACAACCTTTCCGAGCCTGCACTAGAGCTGGCTGTACAGCACACAGCTGGGTGCCATGTCAGTGCGTGGGGAGGGTTAATGTGTTAATCGGCACAGCTGCTTCAGGAGCCCAGTTTAATACTCTCTGCATGCCTTCTGCAGAGACAAGTTTTTGAGGCTCTTGTAAACAGCAGAATTAAAGGCAGTTTCAGAATTGGCTCACAATTTTTGTTAATGGGAATTTTCTTTAAGGCAGCAAAAAGGAAGGCTTTCAGATGAAATATTCTTTGGGACATAGTCCAAAGTTAGGTTAAAAAACAACAACAACAACAACAACAACAGTACTAATTACCAACTTTGGTGCTGAATCTAAAATCACCTTAGACTTCAGTCTAATAAAAAAAAGGCTGACTGCCACCGGAGAACAAATCCACATCTACTGTAACAGACTTCCCTTAGGTTAAAGGACACAGGGGACAAAAATTCAGCAGATTTCGTAGATTGATTTAACAATAAATATTTAGACCCTTGCAGAAACAAGACCACCCCTTGAGGATGGAAATCTATACTCTGTGCAGCCTCAAGAAATCTCCACACCTTCTTGTTCAAATAAAGACTTGCAGAAACACAATACAGAAGAAATGGACAAAATAAAAAGTATGAGATTGAAACACGGCAGTAGAGGTGGGGAAAAATAGAAATAGCTGCCATTTTTAACAACAATCTTGAAGAAAATGCATGTTTTTATTATTCATAAACTCATCATTAATTATAGACTGGCATTCTAAGAAAAGGAACAGGAGAGTATAATGAGAAAGGCAGAAGCATTCTGTAGTAAAACATGCTTTCCTGCCCAGCTTCAAGGAACAAACTAACCATTTGCTAATAAGATGGTTCCCCCAGCTGAGAACTGAACTCCTTTTTGTTACTTTGGAAAAAGCACCTTTGTGCTGTACCAGTCAGTTCCCCTGCCCTTTTAGCTCAAAGCCCCTCAAACACATAAACAAGGCACCAATATTCTTTGGCCCATCTCTTGCAACCCGCTTCAGACAAAAACGCTTCCAAGAAGTTTCTGCTGAACAAGGATAAAGCCAGCTGCATGCTTCTATCAGCCAACACTGCCCAATATCTCTCACAAAGGTAAAGCGCAACTTCTTTGACAGTTATTTCAATGATTTCCATCTGTCTCACAATGCAAAAATATGACGAAGTACTGAAAATGCAGCAGAAGACAACCTCTGGTGTGCCAGCTAACGACATCAGCAAAATGTTGGTTGTACTGCACCGGGGCTTAAGTGAACGAAAAAGGAAAGAGTTCAGTGCTCTTGACACCTACAAAAACATTATCAAGAGAAAGAAAGAGAGATGGGGCCATCTAATAGTATAATATTGGAAGAATACTTGCATAATTACAGAGCTACAGTGACAGCTGCTTACAATGTCCGCTATCATGCGCTGCAGGTGGTAATTTATCCATAGGTTTCCTATTCATCTGAATGGAAAACAGCAGGGGGTGGCCTGTTGGCATCCCACATAATGGCAGACACTTTAAGCAACTACCATGCACTAGGTCCCCTCTCTAATTTTGGGGAAAGGATACAGACTCGCCTGTTGCCAAGTGCCAGTTATAGGGCTCTGTACTCTTTATCAGAGATGCCACAGGACAAATAGGAGACGAGCAGGGAACTCCAGCGAACTTCTGAGAACTATTCCTTATAGACCTGATTTCCCTTAAGATGCATTCTCTATTGGGTGCATTTTCCAGGAACTGGTAAAGGAGAGCTGTGCCATTTAAAATTCAGGACTCTAAAATACCAGCGAATGTGAAGACAACTGTTGGTAGTTTGAACTAATCATATATATATGAAAAAGGCTTCTTTGTTATTTTATTTATACCTCAATTATGTCACTTCTAAAAACACCGTTTGGAAGGAAGGGCATATCTCAGTGCACATCCCTTCACCTCCTTCATGCATATGAGTATACAAAATTCACCTCAGGGTCAGAAATCAAATGGTTGTTATGGCTTCAGAAGGAACATCACATACTCAGTGCTCTGCGGTGTCTCACAATACAGTCTCTTCATCTCTTCAGTTCCCATCCACTCTTTATTAATAAGCAGTGAGCTCAAAACAGAGCATGGCTTTAATCCTGCACTTCCTTTGAGCAGGATGGTGAGCACTCCTCTCTTGCTTACAGCCTTCTCTTAGTGGTATATTTAATTCTATTTGCTTTATTCTTTTACTTCCATTTAAGAGTTTATATTTTCATGTTTCCCTATGTGTTTTAATAACTTGTTGAACAATGTTATCACAGGTGTATTGCCTTGGTGTTGCTGTGCCCTAAAAGCACCCAACCACAGCCCCTATCCCTGTCATTCCCAATGCTGTGTGGTACAAGCTGGAAGATTCACTTTGCCACTTGTGCAGCTGGGTGGCATTCATGAGGTGTTTCATTGTTCTCACAGCATTAACTTGCATCACGGAAAAGTACAGAACTATCATTTGAATTGGAGTAATCATAGGTGTCATACTTGCCGCTGTATATTACATTAAGTTAATGAACTTTGGGAGACACATTTGAACACATTATCACAATCAGCCCAATTCATTTTAAACTGTATGCCTCATTTCCATGGGTTCCTAGTTTATTTTACTGAGGATAGGGAGTATACATCCTCTGCAATCAACTCAGCTCTTTCTTCCACACTCAAATTATTACTTCTGAGAGACAGGCTGATGGTACAGAGGAAACAAAAGCATAAAAGGAATATGCACTTAGCGCAAACTGCTACCAGTAAACTCAAGATTAAGCTGCTAAATATGGAGGAAGCACAAAACAAGGTTTTGCTTGCCCTTTTGCTTCCATGTTTGTCATGGGGAGACTGAGGCAGCTTGTGCTGCCATCCATCCATCGGTGACCCCCCCAGCCCTGTGCCCACCAGTGGCTGTTGCAGTGGGAGAGACCCCACCTCTCAGCCCTGGGGCTTCATTTCCCCACCCTCCTTCCCCATACAGCCCAATTTGATTTAAAAAGAAAACAATCACAGATGTTTTAAAGTTAAAATTAGCTTGAAGGAAAAATGAGCATCTCAAGAAGAAAAAAGAAAGGGTCACCACTGCAGTGCTTTCTCCAAACAATCCTTTCCAACAGTTGAGTAAGGAACTCTCCCGTCTATGCTTTCACTTTTTACTTGTTGTGCAAGAGAACAGTAGACAGAAAGCCTTATCCTAGCACTTAGATTTACGGGCAAAAAATGTACCAGAAACAATAATTAGTGGGGAAATAAGGCAAAGTCCAAGGTGCTTTAAAGGCAGCTCTAACATACACCATATGTTTTTTCTGAACTGGAGCATAATTGTGTATTTTTATGTTATGTATCTCAGATGCTCATTGCCAGAAATCTCTTCACAGCTCTGCTGGGCCATTTCAGAGACCAAAACGCTCTTTATCTTCTGCTTTTCCTTTTCCTGGAGCTGCCAACAAGGCTTATCATATTTATTTACTTCACTCACTTGTCTTTTACAAACCCAGAGAGCAGCAAGGATTTTGAAACTGAAAAGCCTACATTTATACAAAACATTTATAAAAAATCAACTGTGCTTTGGCTCCGTGCTCCAATACATGCATTTACTTATTTTTAGCAGGGAAATATATATGTGCAAAGTATGAACACCTCAGAAGATTTTAAGTGCTCTTCCATCAGACAGTCTGACTCAGGTCCACTGTACCACAGAACCAGCAAGCAGCCCTAACCATCATGTCCATGCTCTGCTCCTTCTAAGACTGTCTGTGAAGATGATTAAAACCTGCAGGTTTTGATGATGGTAGACATCAACATTAACTAAAGCTGACAGATGTAAATCAGCCCATAAATTGTTTTATTCAAGAATAATAGTGATAATTTTAATTATAATAATTTCTATAAACGTTAAAGGAATATATTCACCTTTTTACTAAAAAAATGCAAACAAATAAAGGACATTTTCTGCTGGTTTGCACATGTGCACGTTACGTCTCCTCCTCAGAAGCCATTACCTCATGAAAGAATAGACTATTAAAACTGAAAGTCTCCAATACTCTTTCGGTATGGATCACATCCTTCTATTCTGAAGATAACCAGACATTGCAAAACCCAAGAACACTGAGTGACCTCACCTTCCTGTACACCACTCCCAAGTTGTATGAAAGCTGAAAAACATGCCATGTTATGGAAGAAATGGTTTTAGATGTAGAACCATGAGACTGAAAAACAGGTCACAAATACACCAAACACTTGAGAACCTACAGTGATACCAAAATCCGAGTTGCTGTCAAGAGCTGCCATCCCAAAGCTTGCCCAAACAATCTCATGGTGAGCAGATTTCTGCTCACCTTACCAACAAGGCTGCAACAAGTTCCTATTCTTAAAAATGCATTATCTGTCTCCACACCCTTTTGAAAGTTTCATTCAATAATCAGAAGAACATGACTGTAAGACAGTGGGTGGATGAGAAAAAAATATATATATATGAAAATGGATGATGTGAATAATTAAAACCACTTTTCTATGTACTGAAGGAACAGAAACCACAAAGATGAAAGTGAAGTGGCTTGTTTTATTAGTTGCCTAACCAATCAATACCATCCGTCAGCAGCAACTGTATAAACACATCCTCTCCGCAAAGCCTTTGTAGAGCCACCTGCACTCTGATCCACACTGAACTTCAGTGACATTTCAAACATTCTCATGAGAAGTTTCCTTCGTTCAGTGAATACAGCATAATGCATGGCTGAACAAATTACTGGAACATATGCAGTGGTAGTTTAGGATTTTCAAGCAGCAGTTTAAGGGTGCTTTGTTTTAACATTTGAAACCCCCATATTCATTTCCATCCATGTTCCAAGTGAATTTCCCAAAACCTTTGCATACTTTGCAGTCTGACTCACAACCAGCTAATTCCCCAGCCACTGTAAATCAGTTTATCTGCCCTGAACTCAGTGAGAGAGGAGGATTCAGCCAGGATAAGGATTTTAGGCTATTGCATTTTAAAGTTTTCTTTAAAGTGTCTTGAGCTATTTATTACTGAGTTATGAGGTTTATTTATTTTTTGCAATGTTTGACAGAGTCATAGGGAGTGAATTGTCATTGTAGTACGCAGGTGGTTATCTGCACAATTCTCATTAACAGAAGTATTTTTCTTGGGATTTTGCAGTGCCAGTTGAGCTCATCAGTCCTAACTTTCATGCTTCTGCATGCACAAACCAGAAGCAATAGGACACAAGGAAGGTGAAGGGAAATTACCGTGCAAAAAAAAAATACTGATTTCATTTGAACTTCATAAACTCCAAGCAATGTGAACCATGATATTTAATGACATATCATACAAAATTCAGACAGTCTGCTCTCAGTCTCGCAGTTTGCACTGTGGAGCTTACCCCTTAATATAGACTTTGATTTTAAATATCAGAATGTATCAAAAAGTCTATATAAAAGATAATATTCTACGAAAATAGGTGGTTTATTTTCCTCTTTGAGACTATTGAGCATTTTTCTGTTTCTAAATAACAGAAAAGCAACAACCCACAAACGCTCAATGCCTGTACTTAGCAGGCAAAAACAAAAAACAGAACATACTTCATCACAGTTTTCTCCACCTATTTTTTCCAGAGCATTATTTAATTTTGCTGCTTCATTCTCAGAATTTAATCCAAAAACAGGATCTAGAGAAGTTACATAAGTGATATAATAAGTATTTTTCTATTTTTCTTTTCCTTGCCTGCCCAACCACATACACAACAACACTACCCTGTGGATTCAATAACATCTAACTTTTTCTCTCTACACAATATTGGGAGATTCCTTACTATCCCTTTCAGTGGCACATGTGCTTGATTCTCAGCTTCTAACATTCATCATCATTCATCAGCACTTTGTCATATTGCATTTTAACAAAGGTGACACTGAAACACTAACGGGAACATAGAAGGAGCAGAAATCCAAGAGAACATGAACAGATCTGCAAAGCATTCATGTGAAACTTCCAATATTTCTTTCTTCTATCTCCACCAGAAGAGAACATTCATTAGTGAAACTTCTGCCATTAAGACCTGGAGAAGAAAACCCCAAGCAGAAGCTAACTCTGAAACATTCCACCAAATGCTTGCCTTAAGTGAGTTACAGGAAGTACTAAAGCAGGAAAATGGGTTGAAACATTAAAAGCGTGTGAGAAAACTTGTTTTTTTCTAGCAAATTTTAAGGAATTCCTTCCCAATACTGTGAGATTACCAGGCTCCACACTGCCTGGTTAAGCAATCCTATGCCTTTTGCTTACACAAAACTTTCAGTGCAGTAACCACCTAATAATTCATTGCTGGATGTGTCAAAAAGCAGCAAAACAGAAAATGCTATAGGCAGAACATGCAAAATCTCCTCATAAATCAGTAATTATCTTCTCTCAGTGCACTTCCCAGAACAGAAGCAGCATTACTGGAAGCACAGGCCAAACAAATACCTCAAATTCTAGTCCTTACCAAGAGTGTAATACAACATAACACTTTTTTTTTTTTTTTTTTTTTTTTTTTTTTTTTTTTTTGTTACTGAAAATGTTGTGGAAGCAGTTTATTCAAGTTTAGAACAGCTTCTTTTGGTTTGGAAATATCCGTCCTATTTGGCAACTCTGGCATCAGACTTCGCATTCACTTTGCATACACAAACACGTGTATAGAGTCTGGATTATTTCGGGAACTGAGTTAAATACAGAAACATTGCTGTCTGCAAGAGGTATTGTTAACTTTCCACTCTACAGCTGAGAACACTGTTCAAAATCATGTGGTCTTCTAATGAAATAAACACTGGGAAATATAACTGAAGGATATTTTTTGAATGGAACAAATTCAAATACTCTGCTACCAAGATCATACACTGTACAATATAAAAATATGTTTTAAATGATCACATCCCACTGTAGTATAAATCATTTTGAGAAAGCACTTTTTTCTGTCACCTTGCCTGACAACCATTATGTATTTTATATGTATGCAAGTGAATGGCAGTTTATTGTGTCCCAGAGGATGAAGTATTAATGATCATTTGCTCCCTGCTGCGTGGCCTGTCATAATTTTGCAGCAAGACCGACAGCAGTAACAACCAATCAGTATGTTAATACTCACCTGGCACTGGCTACTCCGTCCATTTTAACCAAGGGTCTTTGCCAAATCCTTTGGTAATTTTCATTAAAAAATGCAATTTCTGATAGCATCCTTAAATTGCTAGATAGAAGCAGACTAAACAAACCATATATTTCTTTTGTGTAGCATTCAGACTTCTATCTCAGCAGGTGTCTTCTAGAAAAAAAGACTTCCAATCTGAAAGCCCATTTTGGTCAGCAAGAATCAATCTCTAAAACATTCAGCAATTTGTTATATCAATATCTTAACATGGCGAATTCCTTGCAGCATATAAGAATTAAATCTGGCTCTGACAAGTAAATAGAAGGCAGAATTTTTTAAAATGATAGTTGAAAGTCAAATGTCAAAAAATCCCACAGATTTATACAATGTGATGTCATTCATTTCTCTTTTCTGCCTGCTTCATTTTACCTTGAGGCTTGCAGGGAAAAAAAAAAAACAAAAAACACAACAGATAAAGACAGTTGTTACCAGCTCTGACACACAAATAACCTCACATTTTAGTAGTCATTTTGTATCATACAGCACTGCAGTAGACGCACTCTGTGCTATTAAAAAAAGTTTCAAGAAAATGATTTCTGAGTGTTTTTGAGCACACGGCACGCATGATTACAGGGGAGATTAGTGGATCCTGGTATTGACAGTCAGTTGCCACAAGCCTCCCCCAACCCCAAATCAAGACCTGTGTCTTTCCAAGCAACATTTTATTCTTATTCACATGGAAACAACGCAGAGTCCCAACAGCCTTGGAATTAGCCTGAAAACAAAATCCTGACAGGAATGATCCTTGGTGACACTGTGGGAGGGAGAGAGCAAAAATGAGAAAAATCCCTGACAGGTGCACATCAGCTTGAGACAAAACCCTGCCTGCTCGGTGATAAACAGGCTGTGACAAGGTGCAATGTGCCTGATGGACCTTACCTGCAGAGAGCAGCGCTACCAGCCACCTCCATGTTGCGCGCTTCCCAGACCTAATGGCAGTTAATATCACTCAGGTGTTGCAGCTATAATGTTTTGATGTGAATTAAATAGATGCATTGCATCAAAGGCGCTCATATAAATGGAATAAGAAAGGAAAAGATACTTGTTAGCTGCCTGCTGTTCTTTATATGCAAATCTTAGTATATTACATGGCAACATACTTGCCTTCCATAGCCACATAAATGTTTTACTGTTTTATGAGATGTTTGCAATAAATGTGATTGATGATGATTTTTTTTTTTCATAATTGCCTATTAGAAATACACTATTTTGGTGACAAATCCTTTAGGGATATCTCAGTTACAAAACCGAAGCGAATGAGAGGTACCTGCACCAAGAACTGGGTGATGCTGCTAACAAACACCAAAACGCACCGTCAATCTGCTGGTTCATTTTACTCATGCATTTCTTTAAGCTTGTTAGCATCCTTTCCAGGTTTACTGAATTTTGCATTTCAATCAGATACGAAGATGTATAAAAATACTGCTACTGTACCTTAGGGCAGGCAAATAGCTTTAAGCTACACACACAAATAGTCACAAGGGTGAATAGCTATAATTATATTGGAGTGCATCCAAGAAATCAGCTATTCTGTTTATACTTATTGCCTCTTTGAATTTATGTGCTCTTCAAGCAAACATACTGTAAACTGATTTTAATACTAAAACTGTTGACCTTACTATTGCAGCTTGTTGACTATTTTTCATGCAATTGCAGATGTGCTGAAAAATATATAAGCATCAGGGTAAACATTTACAGCAGAAAAACTCCTGGGCCATTTACAAATATTACTGGATATCACTAAGATTCAATTTAAAATACAAGAATGTTAGGAAGATCTTTGACCTGTGATTCTAAAGCCAAACTCTGTCCTGAGCAATTTTGAAATTGGCAGAAATGTGCGAACAAAATAAACCAGCCCTATTCTTTTGATATACCTAGTCATTTTGTACCATCAGGTATCAAGATTCCTCCAGCATAAGCTACATCTGAGGGTGGAAACAGCTGCACAAATCTCTAAAGGTTATACATGGATTTGCACTTATTATTGGCCCATGGAACACATTTGTCAGATGTTTGGCTCTACTGCTTACATCATATCATACTTCTCCACATATAACAAATGAGTGGCAGGAAAGGAGGAGTATCGTTGTTGGCATGAAGACTATAAATCACCTTCCAGGAGAAAAGAACTCTTATCTCATATATACTCGCTTCACAAAACATCAAAGCAAGGATGTATAGACAAGCTCATATTTTGTCTTGCCACTGAACCTTGCCCAGGACCTTCTCCCAGTTGTGGTTTTGCTTCAGCTTTTGATGGAACTGCTCAACGCTTTCATTTTTTAAAAAATTAAGCCAAACAGATGGAATTCTCTCTGCACTAAGAATGCTGATGGAAACATATCATCAAATCATTAGCACTGTCCACAAAATACCAGTAACACGTCAAGAAAATCAATGAGTGAACAAAATATTCAGTAAGTACGTAAATAATGATGTAGGACAGAAAACCTTCTGCAACATTAAATTGCAATAAGTAATTCAGGATCATCTATCAAACTTTTCAAATACATATTTGGATCAGTCAACTCCCTCTATTTAAATTACAGCTCACAAAAATAGCAATTGCAAGCTAGTAAATGAATTGAACCAAACCCAGGAATTATTAGTCACAGATTACCATAACAATACATTTTTTCTAGGTTAATTCAATTACGAGGAAATTTGTCCAATTTTTTGCCAAATAAATTAGATTTAACATATTAACTTGGGAAGACATCAAAGGAAATTTGCTAGGTTCATTAGGCTTAGGAAATTAAGTTACAGAAAATTGTGCTTCCTTGTAATAGATTTAAGCAGCAATCTTTAGCAGCCTGCCAAAGATACACATTTCTCATACAAGTAGGTATCTTATAACCAGAAAAAGCCCCTACTTCTTCACAGCACCTGCAGTCATGAATTGGGAAATGGAAATTCTTGTTTTACTTGTAAAGGATTCTGAAATGTCTAGAAAATTGAGAAGAATAGCAAAAGAAAAAAAGTTAACTACATCCACACAAATCAATCACTTGTGCACTGGGGTAATGGTAAGCGAGCATGCCCTGAACAACAGGAAAAAAAAAAAAAAATAGCCAGAAAAATATACCCTAAAGTGCAGAAAGATGTTCAAGGCTGGGTGAGCACATGTTAGCCCTCACTCAGCAACATGGGTCCTTAGCATCAGTTTGTAAACCACCAATGCACCTGGCACCTGCCCCTGTGTTCCCTGCGGCCACAGCAGGGGGGCTTAGCCAGTCCAACTCACTCAGCACCCAGACTAGGCTTACTGTGGATTCTCTGAAGCCTGAGATCAACTCACAACCCAGGCAAAACCCTCATGGTAACTAACAGTACTAATCAGAGTACAGCAATAAAAATTCACAGGCTGGGAGTCTTGGGATATTTTCCAGTAGACTGCAGGCACAACCACAAAATTTACAGTAACTTACACCATACTTTGAGTGTTCCCACTATGCTATTTTTGAGAATCTTCCAGTAACAAGCTAAGCCAGGTGCCCACTACATACTCTCCTCTCCCCTTTCCCCAAATAGAGAATTGCATTAAGGAGAACTGTTTCATAGAAACTCACTTGTGAATGTGTTATTTCCTATTGAAAAGAACAACACGAATGAAATGAGAACTCATAGGAAATAATTTTCTTGACTTGTAAGGGCTTGAACATCAACATCTCTGCCAAATAGGCAAAGAAGGAAACCTGACCATCCCCTGGGCACATCCACAGCTGTGACCACCCAGAGCTATTCCTACTCTGGATTAGGCCTAGAATTTTGGAATCCTAGGAGAAACAAAGTGATTACACCTGTTTTTGTCTGCTCAAAAGGTGCAACACAAGAGACATTAAGAACTCTCAGTCTAGCTCCTAACTTAAGGTGGAAGAGAGGAATCTGAAGCGCTGTCTCCTCCTCCTGAAAAGGAAGGCAAACCATCTGGGAAATTACCTTCTGGGACAGCACTGTCAGTTCTTGTGAAACTCCATTCTAGAGGTACAAAGGTTTTCTGAAAAGCATCGTTGTAACTGTACCACATTCCTATGAATAGCTGATTTTTGAAAATTCATTTCTGACATGAAATTTTAAAAATGGATTGAAAGTTCTGATTCATCTTTAAAATCCAAGTACCTTCCACCCATCATTCTCTATGTCTTTTTCTTCAGACAAATTGTCTTCTGTTATTGCTCTCTCATTCAGCTAGTAGGTAATTTGATTTGCAGAAGAATGCACAGAGGACTCTAGTGGCTTATTTCAAACTACTACTGGTACCAAAATAGTGCTCCAATGGGCAGTCTCGGCTCCCAGAAGTGTTCATCTAAGTATGGCCCTGCAAGTACAAAACCAATAGCACTTCATCAGATACGCAATTATGATGACATTTCAAGAAGTAGTGCAAGCCACGGTTTTAAAATTCTTTATTCGGTAATAACAATAATAATTTGATGATTGAAACATTCTGGTATGTCATATTGGCACTTGGCATAACTGCTAAACAGACAGAACAATAAAGCTGCGGTACGTGAGTGCTCTTTTCCCTGCCGCAGTACTATTTCTAAATTTTGTTTGTATTTTCATTGCTGTTTTCATCATTGCCTTCAAGCGTAGACTGCCAGACATAACCACTGACATAGCTGATGATATCGATGAGTGCCCACTTGAGGAGATATATAGAAATGGGTGAGCTTTTCTAGCTTTTCTCTAAATTCTGGAATTGAAAGCTGATGTTTGAGAAAAACGTGAGAAGCCACAAAGTCGGTGGGAGAACAGGAGATTAACCCTTTTAATTTTACATACAACTGTCATATTCTCAAGATGTGCTTTTTTATTATTATAGACTGTCTACAAGGCTATGATGCTCTTGCAGAAATATTCTTCCAGTTAAAAGTACTTCACCATTCTAGAAAAAAGTATTTGGGGTCACTAAGCTTCTGAAAGTAAATGCAACATGAGAAGAGAATCTTCTAGGATGTTAGCTACTCAAGACGATCTAAAAGAAGTCTTGAGTAGTCTGAAGTATTGTGATTGTTTCTTTGTGCCTTATACCCAAAAATATTCAGAAGAGTCAAAATAACACAAGCTGCTTAGCACAAGGACGATCCTGTCAGAATATTCTAGGACATTTAACTCTCCTAGACCAAGGATAGCCAAAATGGATCTTTTTAGTTGATGCTGATACTAATTTCCTATTTTTGTTCTCTGTCTGATGACTTTGTCTGACTTATCTACTTGAAAGGACACAGGGATGAAACAAGTACCTGGAACACATTTAAGCACTGTAAGGTCTTGTATAATTCGTTAGTGTCTTGTGCTTGGCTAATGAGTAACTGACAGAGATCAGCACAAAATGAAAAGAATTCAGCACGTGGCTGCATTTTGAACTGGTCTGTATTCTGGAGATGGGCATGTAGAAACTGTTCAACTAGAAGATTGCTCTGTTAAGTGATGATGGACATTTAGGTGACTATTTGGACCAGCAGATACCTCCTTATATACTGTAAAGGGAACAAGCCACTTTAACATCTCAGCTTGCATCACTTGTAGACTTTTTAGCATCTTCCTTAAGGGACCTGGTAAAGAGGTCTGTTATTTTTCAACCAAGATGTCAGAAGAAGGAAAAGACTAGCATGCGTTATCTGCATCCCTGAATTCTGTGAAAAGCTTGCTTTAAATCACTTTAAACACCAACTACATCCCATACAGAATAACAATTCTACAGTACTTACTCCTAAAGCTTGTACAGCTGGGTCTTTGACCTTACTGGAGCAGATGTTGCAGATGGCTTAGCATATATTTTCAGGATCCATGTAAATAAAAAGTATGCTATCATATTCACTTCTTTATTATTGTTCCTTGCAACAACAGTGGTTGGGTAGGGAGAAAAACAGCTCCTAAAGATTCAAAGTTTGTGAACACATTAGAGGTTTCTTAGAATACATATTGTGGTCTGTAAAACAATTCTTCGCATTTGATGAATATGCTTACAAGTCACCATCTGGAAATTATCAAAATTCACAGGAACTAGAAAATATATACACAGTGTGGTTTCATTATTCCCTACCCTCCTGCATCACCTCCCATATTTAGAAAGACAGAATCTTTTGCTTATTTATTTTTTAAAATAGTTGAACAGAAGTTTAAGCTCTTAGAAAGGATGACCAGAATAAAAGTATTATGACCCAAACCAGACAATACTGCTTTTCTATCCTTGGCCACCCCCTCCCCCTTCCCAGTACCATGTCCCTATTATACAAACAAATGCCACTATCCCCACACACTAAGGTACAGGCTGTCTCACAAGATACTGTCATCCCTGGTGAGCTCAATTTGACAGCTTGCCCATGCAACTCAAATAATCTGGGGCCTAATGAAGGCTTAGCTTTTTCTCTCTCTAATTATCACCTCTTTATTGACATGCATTGGGAGGCATGATTCAATCTCCCCACTTCAGAGCTGTGCTAAGCATTTTCTGTCTTTTTAGGTATACAAAATACCTGGTATTGTCATTGCAAAACACTGACTAACACAGTGAAAATATAATTTCAATTTGGGGTTATCTTTTTTACCAGAATAATTTAAAAAACAAACAAACAGTTTTCACACAATTATTTTAGGCCTGTGGGGATTGATTCATTAAAAAAAATATAACAACTTTGTGGCTTCCATGGTTTGATGCCAGTAGAATCATTAAAAGAATGTCTCTTATACTTCTTAATATGAGAATTCTCATTAACATGATACATCCACTATTACCATATTCATCACAAATTTGGTGCCAACAATTTCCAGAGTGACTTCCATATGAAGGGTGATTGAAGAAGTAATAATTGAAATAAACGTTAGCAAAGACAGTTTGATTATCAATAACCAATCCCAATAACCACTGCTTCCTATGATAGCTTCAGCATGAATTGGCCTTTTCTACCTGCAAGACTTATTTTTCTATGAAACTTTTAAAATAAAGCATTAAAAGCCAAAACAGTTACTGCAGATTAAAGGATAGAGGGAAAAAGTTTTTCTTAACGACTTCTATTTTACTCTTTAAGGAAAGACTGCATATTTCAGGTAATACGCAAAGAATAGCTTTGCTAAGAAACTATCTCAAGGTTCTGTAAATTTTTAACAGTGCCCTTTATAAATGTTTCAGGGGCTATAGAAATGAGACAGGCCTATAAGAAGTTTAATGGGTCCCTGTTTAGCCATTTGTAATGGGGATTTAACTGCTTTGTTTGTTAGCTTCAGCCAAGGAAACAGATTACCTTCATCAAGTACTAATACTCCAGAGTCAATCTAAACTCTGCTCAGCTATGGAAAGGTATCATGGGATGTCAATAAGTTTTATAAACACTAATCCAGCAAACTTGTCAGATGCTTTATAAAAAAAATTATACCTACATCCAAGCTCCAAGTTCAACATTGGTCCTCCATGTCCAAAGCTTTAAAAATGATAGTGGTGGACCACTGGGGGCTCATTTCAAAATATAAAATTTTCTAGTTGTAATTGAAACCTCCTCAGTGAAAGGAATGCTATCTGTACACCAGCAGGCTAAATTCATGTGTTAAGAATTAACAAAACAATAATTTCAAGTCCTCTGTAATGACACGACAATCACCACTATCATCACAACATTCTCCTCCCAGTATGCATAGAACCCAGCTCACAAGAATGAAGGCATTACCAGCAAAGGGTAGAACTACCTCCTAGCTCATCAGGTCACCCAGACCCCACAGGACAAGTCAGATGTACTGCCATCTCTCCTTGAGAGCAACTCTGCTGCCAAAAAATCTTAAACCAGTACATAGGGACAGGACGGGAGGTATATCCAGGCCTCCTGAGATTTACTCTCACAAAGAAGACACAGAAGTCTTACTTTGCTCCTCTCTGCAAAGAGGGGGTGCACATTGCACATATTTTAATTTTATCTGCAGTGAGAAATAAGGAATAGAAGCAACAGAAGGAGAGTCAATACCCTTGACAGAAGAGCTCTTCAAGGAGAAATCAAGACAATCCTGGTTTTTGTTTTCTGGAGTATGAATTACTATTTCTCCTTCAAAAGTTGTTTGTCCTCAGACCAGGTGGAGGAATGATTTGTAAGCAGAAGTTTCTTTCCTGAGAGCAGCTAATCCATTTGGGATGAGAGCAGCACTGGGTGCTCAGCCAAGTCCCCTGGGCAGCAAGCTGCTGCCAAAGCTGTGCCTGCCAGGACTGCTCCCAGCAGAAGGCAGGCATAGGTCCTGGGGCAGAGGAGCAGCACAACCTACTAAAACACCAGTCTGCTCAACTACTCTTGTTTTCCCACTGACTTCAGAGAGTTGGGTAGACACACCTCAGCAAGCTATTACGCTGTCAACATCACAGCACTTCAGAAGATGGAGCCCAGCCCAAGAAATTTTGCGGTACTGCTACTTGTGCTATGCATAAAAAGCATTTCTCTCCTCCAGGGCTTTCAATCTAGTACCTTTTATGACACTAAAAAAAAAGACAAAAAAATGAGAGAAGGAATATCTCACGTGCTTTCAACATCATTTCTGTCCCCTTGCCTACAGCAATTATTTGCTAAATATTTCTAATGCTGTTATTTTTATAAAGCTGAAATTGTTCTCAGAAAGTTTGGGAATCTGGAGCAGATTGCTGTCATGTAGCTCTCATACTTACTACACATTGTGTGTTTGATAGCAGATATTCCTATAAAGAAGAATGCTTACTGAAGGAAAAATTATATGAGTTATATATGATTGGCATATGGAAAAATATAAACAGAACACTATTTGCATAAGAGTACATTAAGAGAATTTCTTTTATGTTTATTCAACAAATGTTTCCTAAAAGGTTTTCCTCCAAACTAAGCAATTTAATTTTCTTTTTAATGTTATTCTCAGTGGTTATAAACTTAATTAGCTTCTTAAGCTTCACATTTATTTGCATTTGAGATAAATGTAATCTGTTCTTAGTATAACTTTTTGAAATCAAAATATGGACTAAAAAGGTGCAAGTTTGATTAGTGGAATAGATACTATGGCAAGTAATCATAGCAATGAGATGTTAATTGGTGTCTGGGTGGTTCTATTCATAGCAACAATAGGCCATAATAACACCCAGTGTCCTCTACTGCTCAGGAGTATTTTGCCTTCTCATTTATCATACTGACAATTATATTGTTCTTGAATTTCCTGCCTGTCTTAAAAACAGAAAGGTATATAAAATGAGTCAGGCACCTGAGACTGTTTGAGGCAGGCAAATTCAGAAGAAAGATACAGGAGTTTTGCTGTAACTCCTGTTTGTTTCTGGAAGTTAGCAGACTAGAAGCAGTTTAATTTTTTTTTCCCCATAAAACGTAATATTTTTTTTTCCTACAAAAAGACCGAGATGAATCCCAGGTACAGCCATTCCTTCCTTCAAAATGCACACTTCCAGGCTCAGCTTCCACCCAGCCCCTGGGCCTTGTGGCCACAGCAGTCTGAGGAGAACAAGGGATTCAACAGCCCTGGAAAATGTACCCATTGCAGTTTGTCCTTTACTACACAGTAGTGCATACTTTTCAATTTTACTCATTATCTTAAAGAGAATGTAAATCCTTTCTGTATCTTCCCCCACTTTCATGTGTGGGATTTCCAATTACGTGGCCAAATTTACACTTAACTACCTTTAATTTGTAGTCCCCCTTTCATGATATTTATGCTATTCTGCCTACCATTGAAGATTTCCGTATCTGGGTAATTTCATTCCATTGATACTTCTGTTTTTCTCTTCCTACCAGAAATCTGGGATTCACATTAACTACCTTCCTTCTCATTTTCTACTAATAGCATGCCCCTCAGTGAGCCATCCATACTTCTGTCAGAAGCTTTTCTGTTTCCCTTCAGAATTTTGGTGTTTAATTCATCTGCCAGTTTGGAAAGCCACTACAGACATAACAAAAGTCACGGGAAAAAAAGAACAATTAATGAAATCCAGAATATACAGACTTGGGAAAGGAGAAAACAGCTTATTTGCTTTTTATTAAATGAGTGTCAGCTTCACACAAATAAAAAAATAAACTAAGGTACATAGTTCCAGCCTGACGCATAAAGATCGTTTGGTTACATTGTGGACTGCAATAAAAATACAGAAACCAAGAAGTTCATCCTATTTCTATGGGACAAGTATCTTTGATAGGTGGAAATGTTCACATGCCAAAGTCTTCTAAAGGCAATATCACTTTCCAATTACAACGAAGCTCTATTTAATTTCATATACAACGCTACTTTCAATGTGCTCTAGTTAGCCTCTTCTCTCTTAGCCAACATACTTTGACTTGCAGACAGGGAAAATGCAATGGAGAAGTAGGAAAGAATATTTTTCCTCTATCCCAAGAAATGTTAGACTAACAGATGGAATAGATTAAATATGCTTATCAGAAACTCACCCCTAGAGTTTATTACCTGGCTGTACTTCACAAACACATTGCAAAATCTTTCATGTATAGTCCTAAGCATATAAACAGCTCTGCATGGCTAAGTCCATTTTTGTACAGAAATCTTTCGGATTTCCAATGAAGGCATTTGGAGATCTGCAGATTTCCACTCAAGGAACAAGACTGATGACTTAAATCTGGTAAACCACTGATGTTTGCACCGGTGAAGCAGCCTTAAACATTAGAAGGAACAAGGTGGAGAGGATTCCTCTTTTCTGCTTTTACTGTTCTTCAATTAAAAAAACAGAATAAATCATTTTTAGAGAAATTGAATCTAGAAGAGTCACATTAATGCTCTCCATATCTTTGACTTCTTATTCTCGGAGTAAACTTAAAGTGTTAAATCATTTTAGCAATTATTGTCAGAGAACAGTTTTCTTCAACTTGTATATCAGGAGGCATACTACCCTCATAGCTACAGTCATACATACAAAACACAACATCCTGCAGCAAAGAAGCAATTGACCTAGGGTAGTTTTCACTACTCCTGTGAACTGCCTGAAAGCAAACAACTCCTGCATGTAAAATAAGCTCCTGATACCCTGAAATTGATTAACTAAAACAATTACAATCAATTAACATTCTACAAACGGTTGCTGCAATTCAAAGAAAGAACAAAATCAGCCAGGTGACCTTTAGCATTAATATATGCCAAAACATTTACATATTATGTTCATACTTTAAAAAAGATGACTTCAGGCCCTGATTCCAAGGTGAATAAATAAAGCTGAATATGGTAGAACAACAGGGAGCTCAGCAGCTCCAACCAGCTGTGGATGTAGCACTCCAATGTGCTCCAAGAGAAGAGTGCATCAAAGGAATAACTAAGTATTCAATATCAAAAACGTGAAAAATGAGATACTGAACTACAATTGCACTATGCAAAAATATGGAAAAAATGAAGGCCACAAAAGGACACTCAGCAGATTGAGCTTCTATTCACCCAACATTCCTCATCAAAAAAACTTCTGAGCATGTATTTCCTTCATTTTAAGATGTGAAATATTTTTTTTTATATATGCAATCTATGTATAGTTTGCCCACACATTCAGGCTAGACTGTGCAGATTGATTATGATAAATGATTAACCGTGCCTTGTATTGCTCAGTGGCTGACACAGCACAAGGCTGGTATGCGAGCACCACTCCAGCCAAGCAATAAGGATGTCCCATTAAGCTACTCTTGAATTTCTTGCTACAACCAAGCAACAGGACAACTTTCTTGACAGCACAAAGAGAAGAATCAGTCCCCGCCCCAGAGTGAAGGTGGAAGGCAATGGTTTTTGCACAGCAATTTGCTTTGAACAGGCAGAACATCCCAGTACAGGAAGACACTCAAAGTTCAGGAGCAAGCTGAGGATCAGCACACAGAATCGAAGACATGTTGTACTTCATATGATCCTATTTGTGTCAGGGCCCAAGAGGAGAACAAAGCTATAGTAACCAAAATCAATTTACTCTGAATGAGATATTCACAAGAGAGAAGGGATTGCAGTTATGTGCATTAATAAGATACTTTTAGCTTATTAAACTAAGCCTCCCCCAATTGCCCCTTTGTAGTCAAGCCATCCGGCTCAGCAGCTTGCACCTAATATCAGCCAGGTTGCCTTAGGATGACCTTTTATAAGTCCAAAGTCTCTTTCAAAGCATCTTAGATAATTCTGCTACAAGAGAAAAACCATAGGCTGGCAAGCTGAGTTGAACAAGGAGAAGCATAGGCCTGCCCCTGCCCCAGAGCACGCTGCAGACTTAGTAACTGCAATGTTACAGACTCAACACGCCAAATGCCAGGTCTCTTTTCCTGCTTGAAGGACAGGAGCGTAATTTGCTGAAAGAAAAGATCAATTGATCCAGTATTTAGATGTGATCAATGTAGTTATACAGCAAAGGCAGGCAGGACTAACATGCATGCAGTTCAGAGAAAGGAAAAGCTTATGAACTGGTCTTTCATCCTACAAAAGGCTTTGGCCATGTATAATGACTGAAATGTTTTTTATTAGTTTTTTATTAGGCTTTCCCTGAGGAAGTATCAGCACTATGGTGCAATGTCTGGCCAAAACCTGCTTTACATGTTTAGAACAAGCTCTTAAGAATACTTCCCATAAGACAGTGTTGTCACTCACTGTGTACCTGTTCTCATGCCAAATATTTTTATACGCCATATTATAGATTTTAGTGACAAGTGATGTTATTCTTTATGGAGATAATAAAAAAGCAAGCTAGAAAATTTTCTTTGAAGATCTATATATTTTAAAGAATTTAGCGTTTAAATTACTCATCAGAATTCTGCTGGGTGTTATATTCCTACTTTAAAATGTACTGAAAATTTATTCCTTTCTATTAACTTTTGTAGGGCCTCTAAAAAAGAAAATGTCCCCCTATGTTTCCAGTATTAGCTTAAAATTATGATTAAATATTAAAATAGTCTTGAGCTTTTCTCAGAAATAAAATGATTTGTGCTAAAGGTCAAAACTCACTGAACTAGACGAAACATTACAATTAACGGATAAAGGAATTTCAACAAGATTAATGGCCACCAAGAACTACAGATTTGTTACAAGCTTATCATTGCTCACACTGACCCTGGGTCTTCACACATCATTTTACTGGCTATCCCACTTACAACTTTAACTGTCCCTATCTTCATTAGCAAGTGAAAAATAACACATTCTTCTGTGATAAGTTTTTCTCCATACCTATCAAAATATACCTTCTTCAGGAATAACTGAAGCTATCCTTACTCTATACACATACTCTGCTTTTGCATAAGGAATAAGACTGTGTCTGATTTCTTTTGTATAGTATCATAAAAAATAAAGCAGAAAATAGTAATTGTAATGAGGAAATTCTAAAACACGACATATCTGTTGTAAGCTCCATTCCATGTAAAATGCAGCCACGACAATGTGGCTCGTAATTAAAAATCCTTGAGTTGGAATAAAATTTAATTTCAGGAGTGATGTTTCATGGGGTTGCAGTACATGCAGAACACACTTTTTTCCTATATAGATATATATACATACACACATATATATTTAAGATGGATGAAATACAGAGCAAATCCGTGGTGAACTCTACAGCCTCACTGTAGCAATCTTCCTGGATAGATTCACCTTCCAGACAGAACATCAGATCGTTAAACCAACTTCTGAAGAGGATCTTGGCTGAGAGAAAGCCAATCCTCACGTCTTAATGAAGAGATCAGTATCCAGGTGAGTACCTGGAGACAAGAGACTTCAGAGAAGCTTCAGCCTGGAAGCTCCCGAGCCCAATGCAGTACCAATGCAAAGGCAGAACTTGAAGAAAACATCACACTCTTGTGTCTTCCAAAGCTATTCCACCAGCAAAGCTGCTGTGCATGAGTTATGCATCTATAATGGATAAAAAGATAAGAATACAGCACAGGTTGTACTGACTGACAAAGACACCAGAAGCTGTATTGCATGCTATTGAATTTACCCAAAGTACTCATGAAAAGTGGATGAAGTTTGCAGCATGGTGTTTCTCCTGACAGATATGTCTGAGATTGGGCAAACTAGAAAAACAAAGTAATTGCTTTATATCTATGAAAAACAGATTTTTTATTTTCTAACGTACAAACTAAATACTTCTGGAATAAAAAAGATGAAAATACAAGACAATCTACTGCTATTTAAATTCAATATATTGAACAATGGCAGAAAAAAAACCGTTTTCAATAGAGCACTTTCAATAAACCAAGAGCAGTTGTAATAAGCAAATACATTTCTGATAGTCTGAATAATGAATAAGATGCAATAGAAATCTGAAAGGACATATTTTCTTATAGAAAAGTATGCTATTTGCCATCAACAGCACAATTAATTCAGATGAGTCAAAGAAGCGTTCATTACGTGAATTGACAATTTTTCAGCACCTCTATAATTCCATGTAAATTACAGGCACTAAATATAAAACACCACAAGAAACAGTCATGGTATCATATACTGTAATTCCAATACATTCCTAAACTGAGGAACAAGGGATAATCTTTATTTTCTGGATTCCAATGTGCTAAGATCTTAATGTTATAAAGGCTTTGCAACTATTGCCTAAGATACAATTCTAAATTCTAAACTGCTTTTGTTTTTACTTCAGAATTCACCTCATTCATTGAAATGTTACCTCAATGTCTATTAAGGTTTTGCCTTGAGCAAAGAATTATTGGGCTTTTTGTTTTATTTTGTTTTTCATTTTTACATTTAAAAGCTGTCTGCTGCTAAAATGAAGCTATTTAATCCCTTGTCATCACATGGCCATAAAAATTGCAGGCAGACAGAAGTTAGCAATGGCTGCTTCCCAGGCCCCACAGCAATGCATGGTAACAGATTTTCAAAGCAGTTCAAAGAGTCCAGTTTCCATCTGTGTTTGGTGAAGGGTGCAAAAACCTTGGGGCCATCTGAAAACTCTGCTTCATCTCTAACACTTGGAATAACAAAGGTGTTATTTTTCAAAGCCACATTCTCCCCTCCTGGGGTGGCTCAGCAGATATAGTTCAGGGAAGGTGGGAAACTTCAGAGTAGATATTCTCCTTCTAGACTTTGCCTCCTTCAGGGAGTTCTTTTGAGGATGTCACAATGGTGGCCTATATAACATGGGTTACTGCCAGCAGAGGCCAACAGTTAATGAACCCTATAGACAAATTCTTTCTTCTGATTTCAGTACAAAAATCTGCAGAAAAACAGCATCTATGTTCCTCCTACACACCCTTCTCTTCAAGCCCAGGAGTGTTATTTGATCAAAAGAAAGTAGAGGGTGCTCTACGCCCATTGTACAACTCCAGATTGTGCAAAGGTATCTTTTACATCCAGCTAAGCAAGCCTTGCTAAAGAAAACAATAGGAAAGCATTAACAAAGGCGATGATTAGTTTGCTTTCCGCCCGTTAAGAAGACAGTTGCTAATCTGCACTTCATTTTAATACACAGGGCAAGCGTTTCTCTGATGTTTCTTTTCACTTTGTAGCTGTATAAAGTCAAAATAGATAAACCAAAAACTAACTTACTAATTATTTGCTAGGCATTTCCTGTAATATTGCTCTATTAACCTTCTAATATTGCTTGTTTTGTTTTTACCTGGTATCACACAAACATACAAAAACAGAAGTATGGAGAACAAGTTGACCGAAAAACACTGATATGCATATGCAAATGAAAAAAGCAGTAACTGCAAAAATCTCCTTAAAACAAACACAGTTCTGGGTAATACAGGCTTCTGAAGTATTAAAAAAAATATAAATCCAACTCTAGGCTTCGCAGAACAGGAAAGATTCCTCAAAAGCATTTTTACTTTGCCCAAATGCTGCAGTGCATATACAATACCTCTGTTTACATCGGTCTAGGTGCTCACTTGGTGTCATATCAAAGTCTCAGAAGTCTGTTTCAGTATATTCACATCAATTTTAATGACCCTTGATTCAGCTTACTTCCAACCTAGCCCCCTGGCGTTGTGGTCAGTATAATTTCATGAGGTGGACAGAAGCGTACATCTAGCTTAATATTCCTGTTAGAGTCTGGGAGGTACTTCTATATGGAGGAACTGGTGAATGGCTTTGACTTCTTTGGTATTCAAGAATACATGTCATAAAACAGTGTCCTTGAGGGATTTTGCTTGATTCATAAAGATGTGTTTTTCCTTATGTAGGTTACTCTACTACAGCAATATTTCAAGAATGTTTTGAGTATTGCTTTAACTAGTTCAGTTTCTAGAATTGTATTCATCTTTAATATGCTTTTCCATACGTCCCCTGAGACTCCTTCTTCCTTCTCCTTAAGACAACATGATTATTTTTTAGCTCTGTCTATTCCATTAGTGTTATGCAAATCATTTCAGTGAAAATAAAGCAACACAAAATCAGCATGAAAGAACTCTGTTCCAAGGTCCCTGCCTCTTTTGCAGTGCTGAGATTGGTGGGTGGGTGCGCAGATGATGGTTCTTTTTGGGGAGGAGGTGTAATGCACCATCTGTTCCCACTGTTGGTAGGAATCAAAGTGGAAGAGAACATAACTACTCCATACTCACACAACCTTTCCAAGAGCCCATGGCTTACTTTTATATTGGAATGTAATTCCACGTCTGCCACTGCCTGTGGGGACCCACGCTGTCCACAGGCATTTCCTTCTTTGTTGTGAGGCTCCAGGCCTCGTGTATTTGTTCAAAGCTTCTCCTGAGGCAATCTCCACCCTGACTTGCATCACATTGCTTCCCCTCTGACGTCATTCTTGGTGAGAGTAGAGACAAACTGGTCCTAAATTCTATGTGAAAATATATTATTTTAAGATCAAGTATTAATTCCTCATAGTTTTATCATTAACACTACATTTTATCTAAGCATTAGCTAACAGAATTGGATGGATAAAGTCCCAAAACAAAAACTAGATTGTTTTCTTTTATCCTGTGCTATGTTGTCTTTGTATTAACCATTCTACTATTCTGAGCAATTTAAAATTGTAACTCAGCAAGTATCGGGTAACAGCAATTCTGATTTCTGAATAAAGATAGTTGGTTTTGGCTGAAGTCTTTCTAAGACACTGGAAGATTTTAAAAGACACAAGGACAAAAAAACTTCTTTAATAGAAGATAGGGCTATTCTCTCTGCTTGTGCACAGGCATTTTTAGGACATCTTGACTGTCTCTGGCATAGAGCATTTGATGTGTAAGAATTGCTGGGGAATGGGGAGCAATGACATTTTTGGTGGGTAGGAGAGTACTTTGAAGTTATGCATTGTTCTGTCTCTTCTAGTTTTATACACTCCCCATCACCATGGTAACTGACTGCTTCAGTGAAAGAAGAAACCTGCTTGGAATTTGTTTTTGAGAGTCATGCATGTACTGTTACAACAGCGGTTTCTGACTAAATTATTAATTTCATGTCATCATCCGGCTTAGCTAAGCTATGCAAACTTGCAGCAGCTGAGTGGTTAACCCCAACAAGAATTTATGCAGTGTGTGCATGTTGAGAGGAAATCACTAATTTAAGCAGAATGAGATTAAATACTGCAATAAAATGTCTATTAATCTAAGATAACGTTACATGGATTTTTGTCTTGAACTGTTATCTGTTAAGCAATACCACGACCATTTCTGAAGGTTGTCATTTCAAGGTGAAACATCCAGGTTTGCTGAAAATATTTTATGGCATAACAGTCATTGCTTACTGGGCTTCAAATATATTTGAACTCCAGATATGCTATATATTTAGAAATCAACAGTTAAATCATATAATATATATTAGCATCTATATCTGTATAGATAGCCATATACGTATAGATAATTCCTAGTGAGTAGAGAAAGTTAGAGAGCTATTCTTTTCAAAAAAGAAACATGGTGAAGATCGAATTATCAGGGCTATATCAACATGTGAACTATTTACACATTGCAGTACTAGTCACTGCCCAGTGGCACTGCAGGGGCTTGGGCCAATAAATTTCAAACTTACGTACATGAGGTGATACAACTAAAATCTCTCTCAGGCACCCTAAAACTTCATTTCCAGCTGTCAGTACCACTGTGACCCAGGTAAAGTGGGAAACAACATCTAACATTCACAAAGTACAGACTAGCAGAGATATAAAACCTATGTCTTCCTGCAAAAATTTCAGAAAATCCTTCTGCAGGGAAATGCCCCTTGTGTATTTGAATGCTCCAGGTACTCTAACATTTACAGTGAGTTAATAGAAAAAAAAATAAGTAAATGTTTTATGCTTCCCTTCACACTCTCTCATAAAGTATCATCATAAAAGTAAGAAAACTATTCTGTTAATGTAAGGTATGTCATTTACCAGGGAAAGAATTTTCTTTATGTTGCAATAGTTGTACATATGACAGTAAATTGTCTCCACACATTAAGCCTCTAGACATAAAAAAAAAAACAAAAAACAAAAAAAAACCACTCCACATTCATTTTTATGCCTCTTACCAAGGAATGTGAAAGCTATGAAGTGATCATTTATGCATAGGTTTCAGCAAAATCCAGCCCCATGCATATACAAGTAATGTATACCCAAGAAAAAGCAGCATTCACCTGCTGTATTGAGCCACTACCGTGGAAGCACACAAACACAACCAACTTTAAAAAGCGGACAGCATATGCATAAATTGAATGGGAAATCAGGCCTGCAACTTCCGTATGAAGTCACTGGTTCTTTCATAAGCAAAAAAAAAGTTATATGAATTTTTGCTTAATTCACGCCTGCCCACCAACTGACTTGGCGCTCGAGTGCACACAGGCAAAATTTCTAAAATTGCTAATAGGAAACGCAATCTGAGACACCAAATGCTGAAATTGTCAATATACACTGAGTTTGATATCAGAAATCTTCATCAAGTTGTACTTGGAAATAGATCTAATACTACTTTAGTCATATATGTTTTACCACATCAGTATAGATATACTTTTAACAGTTAACAGCATTAGATATTTAAGACTTTTCCTGTTCTTTGCAAACCCAGTTCCCATTTATTGGAAAACATTAAGTTGATCATTTTTAATTAGTAAAAGCGATTTCTACTTATTAATAAGTACTTAAATACTCTCTTGAAAGATATAAAAAGTGCTACTAAAAAGCAAAAAAAAGAGAAATGAAAAGGCTCTGCAAGTGTTAATGTAAAATGTAATGTGGAGGCAGGGCTTGGCTTCCCCCAGCTATTCACTCCATCTGCACCAGTCCACAGCTGTGTAACCGTGACACTACCAGGCTGCACCAAACTGAATAAGCAGTGCTCCTGGGTTGGCATGTTCCAGTGCTACACCACACCAGCACGGCCATGTGTCCTCAAGCTGGAATAGATCTGCCTTTAGTTCAGGAAAGAAATAGAAGAGATCACGTCCTTCTGCACTTGCAGATGTGCCTGCTGTACAGAGTTGCCCTTAGTTCAAGAGATACTTCATTATTAGTGAAGAGATAATATTAATAAAGCTCACTTTGATGTTTAGAACTCAGCCTTTGGAGGTTGTTTTTGACTACTTTAACACCCTCTGATGCATTGACTGTGTTCAATGTCCAGAAAGGCACATGGTCTAATTTATGCAGAAAGGATTAATGTGCATAACATTTGCACCTGTAAGTAAGTTTGATTTTGTCTAGATCCATACAGGGAAAAAAAAACATTCTATAAAGCACAATCCATTTAAAACAGACTACTTCTATCTCATAAGCATATACTCATTATATACATGAATTATGCTCTAGGTAAAGCTACAAGCACTCAAGATCTAAAGATTAAGATGGTCTGACTGTATTTAAATTACACTTTGAGAACGTTCCTTGACATGTGTTTTGGGGGCATTTTCTCCATCCTTTTTGAACCTGCACAGTTTAGAGTGGGCACACAGAGGAGGTAAGGATGACCAGCCCCAGGAAATAATCATCTTCCTTATGCTGTCCCCCAGCAGTCATCAAACTGCAAGATTCCATCTGTGCTATGAAAAGATCAGCTAAAGCAGATTTAACTGATTAGCAAAGCACTCTATCTGGTAGAAGGACTCCATGCGTGTCTGTCATGCACCAACATCTGATGCTCCCAACCAGAGCCTTATAGTCCGAATTCAGCAGCTCTGCCCCATGTTTGAGAGCAGTTTGCCCCCTGACAAACAGCTACATGTAGCTCATCTCAGCTGGAACTTTTTCATGATTGAATTAGCCAGCTGTAAGCAGACTGTTGAAGCAATTCCTCCATCAGTCCAGGAGAGGGAGAGAATACAGATTTGACCATCTTGCCTTTATAAAGAGAGATGCAAGGGAATGCCACAGACCTTCATTTAATGTGTCAGCATATGCCTCTTCTTGTCACACGACACTCGATTTGATGGAGCTGTGTTCTGTTCCAAGATGCCTAATTCCACTAATAATAATCCCCTGTAATAGGCTCACGTCTTGAGCAAGAACCATTAATCTGTCTCCCCCACCTCCAGTTCTGACCAGCAGTCAGGGAATCTCCACCCCTCTATCGCTGAGCTACAGACTGTGTCAACAGGAATTAAGCAGGCAGCCATGGCACCAACTGCTGTAATCCCTAATTCTTTGTACCACAAACACTTCAGCCTTTTTACAGTAAGTGCCAGAGGACATCATTGATGCTACTTCCCACCATCTGTATGTTATGAAATTACCCTTACAGCTTGCAAGATTACCAGCCAGTGCAGGGAGATGTTTCTGTTGGGCTGTGGACATTCCTACTCACTTTCGTTTAAAGCTCATAGCAGACTACATGCACTGTATGAGTTATTGATACACTTGGGAATCAAAGTGATATACTTTAGACTCCTGAATATAAACATTATCAATTTTGTTTTGAAATTGAAGCAAGAAAAGAAATTGAGAACCATGTGTGAAAATGAATACTCCTGTGCCATCGCAGAACGTGAAAGAACTCTACCTGATTAGATGTTATGGGAAATAATGAGAAAAGGCTCTTAAAACATTTTGAAAAGCAATCTTGTGCTTATCTAGTATTATTCCTCAGGAGCTAGAGACAACAATTTTACATAGAAAGTCACTCTTCTTGCATGCTTCCTTTAAGTTGTCCCAAAGCAAAATGTACCTAAAAGATCTGTTCACAATATAGAGTGTGTGGAATATTCGGACTCAGCAAATTCATCCTGTGTGTTGCAAGGCCACACCATGCAAGACAGTTTATCCACCAACAGCCACATTAAGGTGTTCATGATCTAATTAAGATGTTACTAGATGCTTCCAAAGAGATTGATGAGAAGAGTGAAGGATGGCTCAATGTCTCATTGCAAAGCACATCCAGTAAAGTAAGCATTCACATAGTCACTGGTAATTCTTGATGTTACCGTGACCAATTGTCACACGTACCATTGGAAAGAAATGGTTTCAAATATATATAATGAGACAAGAAATCAATGGATGTTGTCAAACCCTGTTGATTTAGGTGAGGATTCTCATTTCACGTGACCAGAGTAAGGGCACATTTAGTTTTGCGGGGGGGTTTTGAAACCAAAGAAAAGATCGTCCATGATAAGAAAACGCAATTCTGAAGAACTATGGAAAAATCATGCTTTGCAAGTTCATTCTACGCTAATATTTTAAATAACTTGCACTAGAATGTTTCTCTCTGCAAATTGGAGCCAGATATACACAAAGTCTTAAGAAGTTAAGCACGTGTCATACTTTAAAGCAAAATAAAAAAGGCATGATAGAGTACAGCTTCCACTGAAATGCAGCTGAATTCTGTATTTTCATCGTAATGGCATATTAAGCACCAAACTGACGAGCAGCTAGGGGGACTGGTTTACAAAGATATCATTACTGCACTATGATATTTACTGTCATCGTAGTAGATCATCATTTCCTTTACGTGAAATTAATTACAAACCTAGTTACCTGGGTGCAAGTTTTGTTGTTGTGGGGGTTTTTGTTTGGTTGGCTTTTGTTCTGCTTTTGTTTTTCCTTTTTAAGAGCACATCGTATAAGTACGGAAAAAAGTAAAGTATCAGAATCAGTAAAGAGAGATGGAATTCAAAAAACAAGAACGAAACTTGTATCACAGGTAGCATCTGTATTAGCTACTCTAAATTGTAGGCAAGGGAATGGTATGTTACTGTTTGTGGAATCGTAAAGGTTAGAAAAGACCTCTAAGATCATCTACATCAATCCTCTGCCAACCTACCACCAATATTGCCCACTAAACCAAGCCCCTAAACACCACATCTACTGTTTCCTTAAATGTCTCCAGAGACAGTGACTCCATTGCTTCAAATAGATCTGATAAAGAAAAATATACTTGTCACGA
>JAOWBP010004023.1:2292441-2314008 GCA_028571105.1 Tragopan temminckii
ATTGTGCACAAGGTCCCTACTCAGGAAAGCATCCTTTAAACAGAAACTTAAGAAACATTTATTAAATTTTCTTCCATTCTTGCACTATTATCTTTTAATGAAAACATAACAGCCAGCCATTCACATCTGCTGCGACGTCATGCCTTCTCCAAATAGATGAGTTCACTTGTCCTCAAGCACATGACAATGTAATAGAGTGGGTAGGTGGTTTGTATAATTGCTTCATTTCTCATAACATTGTAATAAGTCAGTTACTTGTGGACTGAGAAACTGTGACATCAGCCTGAATGACAACAGAAAGATACATGGATGGGAAAGCAAGTGTCTAAAATAGCCGAAGAATGTTTAAAATTTTTTTATAATCAAAGAATCATTTGAGTTGGAAGGGATCCTTTTGTCTGATTTTTGTACATTACTGCTGATCTGTAATCTCAGCTTTCTGAAAGGCACTTTCTCCAAAAGCGCTCTTTGAAATGTGATAAAATCTTTGATATCTACAGCAGACAATCTCCAGAAAAATTATGTGATAACTTCAGCTTATCTGGTCGAGAAGTCTTTGCAGGGTATTAGGAAATAAAAGGTTCTGTTCCAAAGGAACTTCAAAAATATGGCAGGGAGGAGCAGACAACTCATAAGATCCCCACGTTCCCTCTCAGAAACAACATAGCTGCTGAGGGCAAAAAATCAGCAAAGGGTTTGAAATGCAGGCTGCCGTGGGATGTCAGTCATCACCCTTACAGATATCAGATACTTATCAGACTTAAACATGACTTATTTAAGCATTTCACTTGCCAGGAACCCAGCTGATGTTCTCCCACCACTCCACCACAATAGGACAACTGGGGGACTTGCTCCAAGTGCCAGTATACAGACATCCACGTCTCAGGCAGGTGATATGTGACCCCTAAATCTTGTTTGGAAGCAATAGTGCTGCACACAACAGAACACCTGCAGGGCAGCTCTAGTTTGTAATTTGGAGCTGGCTTATGCCTGTCTGCTGAGGATAGGCATGGTGTTTGCATGCAGAAATGTGTGCACAGCCAACCTCATATGTACATTCTTTTGTAGCAAATTAGCATACGTTATTGCAAAACCTTTTGATGACTTCAGAAAAAAAAGTGAGAGTATAGTTTGTGATCATTAAAAAAGGGGATGAATTAATCTGATTAGTTTTTTAATCCTTTACACCCCATTGCTTTTTCAGCCAACTTGATATTCAGGTGTAAAACCACTGTAGAGACCAAAGCATGCTTTGTAAACAGCAGCAGCTTTGAAGTATAACCCATGCTGCAGGTGGAGATCAGGCAATGCTGCTTTCGTACATAAATTTCAGGCAACCAGTCAGACATAACTTTAAAAAGCAGTAAAGGAAAGTGTACAAATTAGTGCTCCTGATGAAGCTACTGGTTGTACCTTTCCAATGCATCATGACATCAGACTACAGCAGGCCCTAGCCTCCACGCATGGAATTCATCAGGAAGAACCAGTGGCAGCAACTAATCAGTAACCACAAATACCAGGGACGCCCGGAGGCAAGATTGCACCCCTGCAGATATGCTACACAACACTGGATAACAGGCACACTAATGATGAGGGCTCATGCTTAGGTACGAGATATGACCCACTTACTTGCCTTCAAATTAGATCACATAAGCTTGGAGTGCAAACCCATGGAGCTATTTCATTAGAGAGGTTATCCATGCTTCAGGTGTCAGCCTTGCAGTATGAGGACAGTGACTGTATATTACTCTGGCTATCAGTACCCTTCACACACAGACAGTGGTGTCAAAAGTTATCACTTGCAGATAAGAACTGTGAAAGATGTGAATACAAGTGTCAAGCTCTCTCTCTAGAGTGCAGTGCTCATCCACTGAACATGCATATATTGCTTTACCTCAGAGACTCAGTATATGGGAATAGAAGCTGCTTTTCCATCTCACCTTCTCTACATCTGCTGAGTTCTCTGCTGAAAAATTATTATTCAGCTTTTATAGAAGGAGGAAGCTTTATTGTTTGTTGGCCCTACTTCAGCCAGCATAGCACCAGTTCTTTACAAAAGAACAGCTGACTTGCAATCAGGGTGCTACAGTAGGACACAAGGACCTAAAGCATTTATTACAGAGAATTCCTATAAAATTCCAGTCATAAAAATGTGTGCGAGACAATGCTCATCTGATGCATGATCTGAAGGAAAGATCATGCATTAATTTGGATCCATTAAGTCCAGTGAAGGATTTAATTTAATCTAATCGATAAATTAACACAAAAAGGTATTGAAGAAGAGAAACTGCAGGAAGTGATATGATTGTCATTAATGAATTGAGCTTTAAGTGCAGGATGTGCACCCTCCCAACTGCATAACTGTACCAAAACAGAGCTATCTACAACTGTATATGTATTTAATTGAAGCAGCACAGGAAGACAGTATCATCTTGTTAGAAGGACAGATTCTGTCAGATGTCAAATTTGTTCTTTCTTCAGCTTAAGTCATCCAATCCCTAACAAGCATAAATAGGATATTCTAATAGTCTTTGGATGCACAATAGTCTTCTACTATTCTCAGCACTCCCCTCCAGTTTGCAACTGGAGCATTTTTTTAAGGTAAAAATTCCTATTTCATAACAATCCAGCTACAGAGCAATAAAACATGCTTTTACATTTTTATGATACAAATACGGTTGATAAGTACTCCTGTCTTGTATATGCAAAGCGTGATTTCATCTTCACTGTTTATCAACCAAGATACGAAGGAAGCAGAAATATAATTACTTCTCCTATTTTTTGCTAACATTGTTGGATAATGTAGGCTGTATTACTTGTGCAAAACAGACCAAAGGGATGGTAGCGTCAGAACAGAAAATGGAAGAAGAAAGTCAGCTTTGAAGTCTACCTGTACATCTTCAATGCACTGCCATCTCTGAGCTCGTTTTGAAATCAACAAAGACGATCACACAAAATTTGAAGCAATCAGACACATTGCTACATGGAGACTTCACATCAAGTTTTCTTTTTTTGCGTGGAAAAGTAAAAACCCTGATGTTCTGAGATGAGGACTACAAGCAAATTAGTTACATCTAGCATATAATTAATGTTCTCAGCATTTCAGCAAAGACAAACACTTTGAAAACTTCTAAAAATTTAGGGTTATTTTCATGAATGTATAGTATGAAAACCTGTCATTTTCATGCAGAAGTGACAATTCTGAAATCTTCACAGATGTTCTGTTAAAGCTATTAATTTCTCCAGGACGATCAAGAATGCTTTACTCAGCTGTTCTACCAACATAAGAATAATAACAAATCAAATCAAGTTCTAAATTACAATACTTCTTGTCCTCAGGGCTGCTATTTTTGTTTTACTTTCCATGCTTTGAATCATGATTTTAAATGAGACAGCAGCTAAATGATAAAAGCTGTACTAAAGCTTGAGTAAATGAACAGGACAGTGCGCAATCCAGTTACATTTAGTAAGGCATGATATCTCAGGGAGAGCTTCAGCTGCTCATAACCTTCTTGTGAAAACACCTGGATGTTAACACCTGGGCGAGTGGGCTTCAATGGAAAGGAAAATGACTTGAATGGGTTACATCTGACAGTGTGTCATACAGAGGTAGATGGTGAAATAGAAGACTGTACAAGTGTCAGACACGCTTGGTTCAATAGTTGCTTACTGGAATACAGCAGATTTTAAGATCTGGTAATCTGCTATTTGTGACAAATTCACTGATGTTACATAACCCAATAAAATACTTGGTTAACAGCATCGCATTGAGCCTGAGACAAACAAAGCTACTGTCAATAATCCTTTTAATTAACCCAATAGTATTAGCTGCTTATGACTTCATTCCCCTTGGTCCCAGTGGGCAACCTGAAAGGCAATTCTCACTATTACTTAGCTCCCATGGCGTAATCCACAAGAGGCTGTCAGCTTGCCACGGCTTGTGACCTCTGACCCAATCACTTTCCTCCTTTTAACATTACTACCTTTGCACATTTAATGAACTTTGTACACGGTTAAAGAGATGTCAGCACAGAGAAACGATGGTTCCTGCTGAGAAAGGCTCCATTGTTTCTATAAGTCTAATTGACCTTTCACATCACAGAAAACGAGGAAAAAAAATCAATATAGTTACTTAGTCACCAGTCCAATGCTATCTTTTATAATTAATATGCTAACCACATTGCTTTTGGAACACTGACACCCAAACACCCCTTGATGTACAAAAATGAATTCTCATTAATAACCATTATATTAATCACTGTTGCCCAGAACTGGAACCTGACTGCGAAATCCCCTGGTGGAAATTGCTATAATCGTTCAAACTGCAGGAACGAATATTTTTTTTTTCAGCATAATTACTGCTGTCGTCTTATTGAAAAATATCCATTAGATGGCAGCTTTTAGTTACGTAAATCAAGTTGATTAATTTTTAATTCTTACCATTTATATGACATTGCACAAGTAAAGATCTTTGATAATTTAAATGATTAGCTGAACAATTATTAAAGCAACTTGCAGCAGTTCAAATATTCATTTAGTTACTAGAAGAGACATACATCATTAACTTCCAATTAAAATAAAGTTGGGAAATTGTAAATGCTGATACAATAAAAAGTATACTTATGTTCTTGTCAATAAAGTAATACACCACTGTGAAAACACTGCTCTAACTTCAGCTGAAAGCAGGCAGTTCATCTAGCACCAGCTTTCTGCAGCTGCTCTATGAGTGAGGAGGCAGAAATCCTCTTACGTGTTTGAAAGCCATTGGGAAGAGCCATCCAATGGCAGCACAGCACTTGCACCGCTCCACCAGTCCTCCTCCGAGAGGGGGACACAAACCAGCTGCCAGTTCCCTGCACCCGCTCAGCTCCAGACAGCAATTCACTCCACTGCCTGCTCTGTGGTTTTCAGACACCCCACAATTTTTCTGCCTGGGCTTGAGCATGTTAAATCATCCAGAGCTGGCCTCTTAGGCACCTCTACTCCCATCTAGGCTCACAGTAAAGCACGTTCTTGCCTCTGTCCCACACCTCACTCTACATCAGCAGACCACTGAGCCCAGCGCATACTACAGCACTGTTACTTTTCCATTAGAAGTTCTGTGCAAAAAAAAAAAAAAAAAAAAAAAAAAAAGAATTGCTTACTTTTATGCAATAGTCCAGTGGCATTTGTAGTCAGCTGGCATTGATATTAATCTGATATGACTGACTACAACAGAAAACTGTTCATGAATTTTCTAGTTTTATTACTGATATTTGTGGATTTGGACTAGTCATAAAACCCTCATACTGTTCAGAGATTTCCATCCACTGAAGAGGAAAAGGAAACACCGAAATTTAGAACTGGTGATTTCCAACATATTACCTTATCTTTCTACATATATGGCTATTTCTGTACTTCAATATTTCCCTTACATTCATCCTTCAAGCACTATGGCAAGACAAAAATGGTAACATATTCTCATGTTTACATTCCCACGTGGGCACCTTGACACCTGTTCTGAAATGGAAGATGAAATTGGGCACGAAAACAAGCATAGGTTAATTCAAATAAAATTGTCTTCCAGGAAATACTTAAAAGAAAAATCAGAAGACCAAATGAAACGTAGGACTTCAGAGACCTAATTTCTCATTGTACACCACCCACCTACCCACCCTTCTGTAGACTACTACTACCTGTTGAGTTTTTACACCTAGATACAAAGGAATATCTTAAGATTATTTTTAACAATTCATTGCCTCTCCTCAATATCAAAATTTATTCTAAACACTCAGCTGTTTTAACACAAGATATTTGGCTTTGTGTTTTTTTCCATAAAAAAAGTTTATTTCTGGAAAACTTTTGCAGGGAATGTTATGAGTTAATACAGTTCTTTAGATAACTGTTATCAGCACGTGGAGAAAAACAGCCCACAAAGGGAATAGACAATATGAGCTGCTACTGTGTCAATTAAATCCCCACATTCATTATGCCAATGTCCTTTTTCTACCCCTTTCTTCCTTGGTGGTCTTCTGATATTTTTCTTAATACCAGCAGCCAAAAAGAAAAAAAAGATACTAGAGGCAATTTCTTCAGTACAGTCAGACAGACTTTTTTGTAGTTTAATATTTGAAACTGCAGTCCTTGTAACTTCAAGGGGCCACCACTCCACTATTTACACAGATGTTAGAGAAGGCAGCCTGTAACCATCTACCTCCGCCCCTGCAGTCACCTTTGCCTCTGAGCAGTCTTTGGGAGGTACATTAATAACGTTTGTGTTAGATACCCATTTCTAAGTTACAATATTTGCATTTCACATTGTCTATGTGGAATGTAATTTAATATATATCCATGATGCAAGGAGATGTTTACATAGTATTTTATGATTAGTTCAACTGGAGACCAGTGAGTTTCACAGGCTAGTACCAATACTCCAGATAGTCAAAGAGCAGGCAAGATACAATTTTGGTTTTGTGGAAGAACTGCACACACATTTTGGAATACATTTTAAAGGGATAAACAACCAGCTACAAAGCAGAAATAAAATTGATTTCAATCTTTAAATCTTGCACATTGAAACTAGAGTAAAACTTTTTCAGGAAAGGCTGAATAAAAGACAAAGGCAGCCTGAGCATCTATGCATTTCAATCAAGCAGCAATAATTGCTTGGTAAGGCAACTGAACAAGCATTTTTGTCTTTCCCGACCATCTAGCTTTGGCTCTTCTTTAAAACACTCCAAAGCAGCAATAGCACTGTTAAAATGTTATAGAAATTTATCTTAGTTTCAATTGGGACAGAACTGTTTTCTTCAGAGAGTCTGGTATAATGCTGTGTTTTGGTTTTGGAAGAAAAATAATTATGATAATACCCAAATGATTATAGCTGCTGCTAAGCAGTGCTGTACAGAGCCAAGGCAGTTCTCAGAGAAGGGCCTAAGGAGCTGGAAGGAAACAGAACAGCTGACTTAAACTGGCCAAAGGGATATTTTCCATACCACATGACGTCAAGTGGAAAGAGCGGGTGGGAGTCTTTCTCTTCTGCTGCTCAGGGGCTAGCTGGCAATCATTTCAGGGGTGACGAGCAATTACTTGTGCATCACTTATAATGTAATTTTGTGTGTGTCACAATAATCACCCCTTTCTTTTTCTCTATCCTAGTAAATAGTTTTATCTCAACACTCAAGGTCTACTTTATTTTTCTTGATTCTCTCCTCCATCCGATTGGGAAGGGGGGGGGAGGGTAAGCAAATGACCATGTGGTGCTCAGCCACCTGCTGGGTTAAACCACAACAGAACTGATGCAATATTTCTTTTGATTTTACCTTTTAATACTCTCCTCTTACACTATGGACTATGGAAATCAGTAGAGGGCTTATTCCATAGGACCTTCCTGCCTCTTTAATCTTCAGCTTGGCTTTCTGAGCTGCTGCAGGTGCCCATGTCCTGCTGGCAGGGCGAGTGTGGGTCTCCCACTGGGAATTTTACTCAGTCAGGTGTCATGCGGCCCTGCTGAGCCGCAAACACTGAGCAGAACCTGCCGGGGGAATATTTGCATTGTGGTTTTTCTTTTTGAATCAAAAGGTGTTAAAAGATGTCATTGAAGAGCTTAGAATAGTGACTAAGCATTTTCTATACTTCAGTCTCTCTTGACCTAACTTAGTCATATGGCCTCCTGCAGGTACGCCTAATAGCTCCAGCTCTAGTGCCTATATCTTTTCACACCTTTTTACCAAGAAGGAAGCATTGTCTTTGATTGTCCATCAGCCCTAATCCTCTCTCAGCATGAAGCTTGTTAGCATAATTGGAGAGAAGAAACCAAAAAGGTACATTATGTGCATCTATGAGGGCTTTTTCTTTTTCAGTAAGGGAGGCTGTTTGGATGAAAGGCCACTGTATTTACTGCACAAATCCAGCACCTACAGTTTTCCTTGAAAGAAATAAGTCTGTGCCTTGTCAGGTTTTGATTTAATGTAAGTGATGAAAAATCACAGCCATTGCTATGAGAATGACAGCCACCATGCTAGAGAAAGGCCTGCAGTGAATATTAGACTCACTGTCCAAAAATAACTGTGGGCACTGTCTGACATCACTGAACTCAACCTCAATTTCTTGGTCAATTAGTAAACTGTAAAATTGATTGCAAAGAAATTATTTGATTAGGTTTTTCAACATTTTTTCCAAGAAAAAAAAGAAAAGACAATTTAGCATCTTCCCAGAACACCAGAGGCTAGGGAAGTAGGAGAGCTGTGAGCCCTAAAAAAATCCCAAGGTGTTTTCACTTTTCTACCATCTTAGTCTTCAACAACATTGTCTTTAAAAGACAGTGAGCAACAATAAAAGAAAGCTAACCACCCATCACGTACATTGTGTGTTAGGATTTACTTCATATTTTCATCTCTTGTGAATAACACAATAAATGCCAAAATAAGTACAATTTACCTTTGGATTACACACTTCACAGAGCTAGTAGAAACTTTGGTATTTGTACTTGCGTAACTGAGGATATCAAAGTCATATCAGGAAAACCAGGCAGAGACATATACAGCTCCTAATACCTCAAGAATGACAACTTACACTAACCCACGTAGCATCTGGTTAATCCCTAGCAGAATCATAGGAAACAGGGAACTGTAAGTGTTAATCACAGGTGTGCTGCAGCTTCTACTCAGGGCATGCAACTTGCAACTACCCTGACTAACCCTTGCTTTGAGCCAGGTCTAAAACAAAAAATAGTCAAGAGACGATGTTTCATAGGAAAGTGCTGTATTTATAATGCTCTTGTGAACATGCAAATGAAAACACTTCTGGAGCAGGTTATGCAGGTCAGGTTGCCTTTTTTCTGGTCCTAATAAATGTACTCACAAAGTTGCCCTACCACTGTTTTGGTGCCATGTTCTGCCCATCTCCACTTCCCTGCATGGTGTCCATATGCATTCCCTTACCACACTGGCAATAATAACAGCCTGTATTTTCCAAACTATATGCCACTCATCCAGGCACATCTATGTGCCATTTTTCATCGCAAGTGAAAAAACAAATCAATACCAAAGAAACTTTGACAAGTCAAAAAACACATTTGTGCAAGCTTCTGTGTTTTTTAAGCAACTGAATCTCTGAAAATGCTTAAAAGGCAGAATCTTGACAACAGAAAAGATCTCAAGTTCTACAGACTTAAAAGCAAAGAATGAGGCATATTCAGTTCTTAAACTTGTTTGTGGTACTGAGTTATTTTATTTTGTTTTAAGTGCAATTCTTAATCCAGACAAGAAAAACTAATTTTCTTCCTTATTGTACATACATAAACTAGTACTGCATTAGCTAAAGGGCTAACTCGTACAGAATTAAGCAGTGCATACCCTAAATTAATGTGTATGATTACAGAAATCTCTCCTTTTATTTCTACTTACACATTATTATCCAGCCTTTCAACCTTTTTACTACTCTAGAGTGTTTGCAAGCCAGATAATATTACCCAAAATTCCTTAACTTCACACTGAAAAACACACACATTTACTCTTGTTTGGAAGCACAATTTAATCATTTATGCGCAACATTTTCAGTAGTTGTTTTAAATTGAATATACTCTTGTTACTGTTATAGAGCTTGAAGAATAATGTGCTCCTCCTAAAGTCCTCAAGTTCATCACAAGTGAGTATCAGGTATACCTAAGCAACATGCATGTCAGCAAGTGAAATTTAACCTATCTACACTTTATTGAATTACATGTACTATGATCTGTCCACAGTTTTTCTAGAGCTTATGGGACCTCAATCTTGGTCCTACTGTGATCACTGGTCATGCATGGAGGTTCGTCATTTAGGATCATGGCAGCCTGAGGGAAGCTCTTGCACAGCAGCAGCAATGTGACCTACCCTGTGGTTGTGTTCATCAGTACTAAGTTCAGTAAAAAGTTTAGCCCAAAATCATATAATCTTAGGCTTTCTACAACACTGATCTCATCACATACAACAACTTGATTTCATTTAACTGGGTTTTTATTCTACTCTGAACTCATAAAAACCAAAGCTTTTCTCCACTTCAGCACAGCAACACTGCACAGAACACTACCAAGAAACCCTTTCTTATCAAAGAAGCAGTATACCACAACTTATTCAGAAGTTCAGTTTTTCCTTATATCTAAAGTCACTGATGATACTGGTACATAAGATCCATGGGAAGGTGAAATTGAACTAGTTCAATCCAAGCAAAAGAAAAAATCCAACACCACAAATCTCTGCAAAATAAGCGTTTTAACGCTGAACTAAAGAAACATGAGAAAGTCATGCAATATAACATAGGAGAACTCCTGAAAGTTTAGTAAACCTCTTGGTATTTTTGCTATCAAAACTCTAGAATCCAAGGATTTTTGGAGATACACACGTTTCACTCATTTTGAAGTTCCAACATTAGTCAGCTAGTTTTCCACAGCTGTATACATATACAATGAAAGTCTTGGTCTTACCCTGGCAAGTTAACCTAGCAAAATTAGCCATGTAACTTAGTCAGCTACAATGATAATAGCGTTCCTCTCTTAGATCATTCATAGATAACTGGAGAAGTTTGTTTAGGGATTAAGCATTTACTGAGATGCCTGATGTGAATGAGGCAGTACAACCATTGTCTTCACGTGGATGTACTTTTCAATAAAGAATTGCCTTCAACTCCAGCTGAATAGCCTACTACATACTTTTACAGAGCCAGAAGATGCATTTCCTTAATGGTTTTCCAGGACACTATCAGTATTAAATATATATCAGTCATTATATGTAAATACACATAACAGTTTTAACATAACAGATTCTTCCCTCTGCAGGAAAGAAAAGGAAAATCCATCAAAGAATGGTGCACAGGGAAATCAAATATCAAATGCTTCCTGCTTCCAAGAAGAAATGTAATATTCTGTGAATGACTGACCTGGCTCTGACCTTGATCATGGTAAGAGATTTGTTTTGGTAGTCTGCTGTAGCCAGCAACCTGCAGAGCAGTTTGGGAATCCAACCAGAGGGAGTTCTCAATGCTGTAGTTAAAAAGCACATTTGTTTATGCGAGGATACTATTGCAGATATGGTATTGCAATAATATATTTAAGATTGCTTGACAAATACATTAAATGAAAGCTAGATAATTAAATACATAAGCATGAAAGGCTTCTTGAAGATAACATAAGGTGAGATGTAGCGCTCACCGCTGTGAATCCTGTAACAAAGGCAGCATTAGAACAACATTAGTGGTTTTAATTATAGCCAGACAACAAATTCAAATAAATTTTTCTCACTCCATTTATGCACTGTTGACCTCAGGTACCACACAGGTCAGAGAAAAGTTCAGCTTTTGTATAAAGCACTAAGTGTACATGTTACTTTCATATAAAGCATGAGAAAATACTGGGAGAATGAACCAAGCGTCAACATGTTAATGTGTAACAGACACAAGCCCATTTTCTTTTTCTTACATTGTGTAACTCGTTTCTGATTTCCATAAAATTTATTTTAAAAGTGTTCAAAGTACAAACTTCCAGCACTTTTCAGCTGAAGATATATTTGATGCTCACTAGATACACACTAAGTAAACATTGCTGATAAGCAGTTTTAGGAGACTTAAACATGATTACTTCCTGTAACAAGCTTTGAGTCCTTTTTCTTCTCTAGAGTTTTGTTAGGTGGTCTGACAAAACGTACAAACAGCACAACCCTGCAAGCATTGTCTTTCCAAAAGTCATTGCTTTGAATGTAAGAGTGCAACCTCAGAACTCAAGATGGCTGGGTAACAGATGTTATATTAGTAATAAACCATATCATTCACAGCCATCCTAAAGCAAAGCTAATGCTCAGCCAGTGTCTTGAGCAGACTGCAGAATCAAGAGCAAAAAAGAAATGATGCTGCTCAGAAAGCATACAGAAAAAAAAATAGCAGCAAATACCTGAGGAAATCCGAGACTCAGAGTAGGTAAAATTTTAAGTTGTCCACAGACTTCCAGGTTAGATCAAGTAATTAAAACAAAAAGCCCAACCTAGCAGACCAGCTCTAGTGACATGGTGTCACTTTAACAGGGATGCTTCTGTCTCTGGCAAAATCCCTTTTTCGTGCGAACACAGGCACACTGCCTGTCCACCACTATACACTATCCTATTGCATGGGAACACTATTATAGCCTACATCCCAACTACACAGAAGACCTATCTGTAGAAATACTTGGCCAGTATTTGAGCATTTATTCATCTCTGAAAACACCAAATTGTCATGGGAGCAAATGCAGACAGGGACTGCCAGCCACGATGAGCTGCCTCAGGGAGAGAACATTGCACTGGCTAATTGCTGGAGATGTTCCCATAATGATTCCCAGTGCTTCTGCTGGAGAACACAAAAGACACCCTGAATGATTCCTGCAGTTGGAGGCGACATGTCCCTAGATAGCCAATCCATAGCAAAACCAGCTAGCCAGAAGGCTGAGCATGAAGTGTGAAAAATTTCCCCGTGTGAGGAGGAGAAAGAACTGCAGAAGGCTGGATTTGTTTCACAGGTATGAAAAGTCACCAAAAACCAGAAAAGCCTTTGTGGCTTCACAAAAAAGAAAAAAAAAAAATGGTGAGAATCTACCCTCAGCATGACAGTAATTATGTATAAGCCATAATATGTCCTCAAATCAATATGATGGTGTTTATATTTCAGGTGTAGTGTAATTTTAACTTTAGTAGCTGGTGATTAAATTTAAGGTGTATATGAATAATACATACAGAGTGAAGTGGGACATTATTATATACAAAAGAAGTGAAATAACCAGTTGGAGATGTTGTTACAGAACTCTGAATGTGCAAGCTTCCAGATGTTTATATTCACCAGCTTAAAAGATTAATGAGAACACTAAAGATTTATACCCAGCCCCTGGAGCAGAATACAAGTGGGATTTTCTAGGCATGAATCTGTCCACTTCCTGAAAGAGGCAATTTTCCAGGTTCATTGTGGTTGATGCTAACTGGCCTGGAATTAGCTGGACTCAAATCCCTTTAAATTTAGCCCCGTCTGAACCTCAAGGGAAACTTGCCATGTTGGCACCAGATATTCTAACCTTTTGAGAAATTTCATGGCATAAATAACGATTTATTTATTTATTTATTTATTTTTTAAGTATTCAATTCTTGGATTGTCGATGGTTATGGAGACTGCACTGTCTTACAAGCCCTGAAGCTGTTTCCAGAGGAGAGAGAAAGATACAGAAGACAGTATCTGGACACTTGCCCTACTACTGTGTGCACTTCACAGATTTTTATTTTCTTACTGATACTCTGGGATTCTTCATAACTCAAATTAAATAATAATAAAATAAATCAGACAAGTTTCAACATCCAACATCAGAAAATGAGTCTCCCATCAGAGGAGATTAATCAGCCCACTTAATCTGAAATACTGCAAAATTTACAGAAACTAGAGTCAAACGAAAGTAGGAATTTACATTGTACTCACTACTCATGTATCATCCAAAATACATTCTTCCTATAAGCCTACATTTCCACATCACTGCTATATTCACAGTAGCTACATTGACCATTTTATCTCATTTTTCTTGACTGATTAGCTGACATTCAATAATGTAAAAGCATTCACTTCTGGATACTTCTGTTTCAGGGAATCAACCAGCTAGCTCCTCATACACTTACCTATTCTTATTCATATTGAATAACCTTCCTTCATTCTGCCAGACAGGCCACCTCAGAGCCCTTAATGCCAAAGAAGCTGGGACCCACAGAGATCACTGCCTCAACAGGCCAACCCAAAACAGTGAGTTCTCTTCCCTTAGAAATGACTACTGGACATTACCATTCCTCTTTAAAACAGCACCACTTTCCCATTACCCGATATGGCTTCATGACCATAGCACTCATGTAAATTACCTACCACTTCCAGTTAACCTTTCCTGTCTCTGAGCAAGCCAAAGCAGCACAAGCAAAGTCTCCTAATCAGCAGTTTCCTGGCCAACGAAGAGCTGCCCCACCCCTTCTCTTCCAGCGAGCAGTTGAGTGACCCCAGGCTGTAGAACTGACAGCCCTCTGCATAGGTGGTGCTGAGCCTCAGGGGTGCTCAGCTCTCTGGGTAAGTGCTGCCATTAACTATGGGTGGAACGAGGAGACAGCTATGAACCTGCTTCAACCTTGTTCAGAAGTGAGCACATTTCATTCAAAGCATGAATGAAATTTTGGGTGCTACAATAGCTGGCTGTTTATTAGTACAAATCTTCATTGCATTCATGCATGCCTGGAAAAAAAAGCCTTTTGAAATTCACATCTCTGCATTTACTTTTTCTGACCTAAGTATGCTTTGCCAAGAGAGAGCAATGAGTTTTGACAACCCAATGGTTTGTTATCATGTCAGAAAACAACACACTGCATGATGACTTCTACATGCAAATGGATGTACAGAGATGGTCATTCAGGATACTTTATGATGTTGCCCTAGTTACCAAAATTTGCATAGCTGCAGATAACTTCTGTGCTGTCACGCATGGCTCAAATTAAAATTGAACATGTAAGACATTTAAAAATATATCTTTACCCCAGATCATGTACATTTGAGTAGTTCAGCAGCAGCTCCTGGTGGGCTGCATGCCACGTCTGCATGTGCCATCAACACTTCAAACAGAATCAACTCTTCATTCTCTGAGAGTGACTTGACTATAGTTAATGCAAATGCCCAGAGAAGGAAAGTGTTATAAAATTAAAACTCAGAGTGGCACACGTTTCTCACAGCTTTTCCATCAGAAATCAGACTTGATGCAGTTTGACTAGCTAATTAGCTCCAAAACAGTATGAGCTTTGTTGTATCAAAGCCGTCTCCTCCAAAGCTATTTGGGGTCTCCACATTATGCTGTAAGCACCTCAGTTCCAAGATTTTATTATGTCAAGTCCATTGCTAGACCTCAATGGGTACATACATTTATATTGCTGCATATCTACTTGAAATAACTATCTTGAAACCCGGTACCTACCAAAAGAGAGTTTTTGTGCGTTCAGTCCAGTGGACACAACCCAACTCAGAAGATGTCTGTTAGATCTGACTGGCTTCAACACCTCCTGCCATGGAAACAGCCAGATAGTACTGGAGCTGAGCAATTTCTGTCATGTTGCACTTGATCCTGAACTGTTGCTGCATATGAGACACAAATGGATTCACAATCTAGCTCACTAAGATCTAGCCACTTAGCCTCCAAAACCCCATTTCTTCTAAGGTGAACAGAAAAGAGGCAGCAGCCAATAGATGTCGATATCATTTCTCATAGTTACTAGCTTGTACATATTGGCAATGAAAAAGAATAAAAATATGGCATACATTAGTTGACAATGAAAACAGTAAAAATATGGCTTTTTCCCATTAATACTGTTTAATAACTTTTGATGACTTTCTAGATTCACTAAGCCATTAGTCTGTTTGAGTTTAAAGAGTGGAAAGGTAATTTTAGAACCCATTTGAACATTCAGCATAGATCGTGTCTGTCCAAGTTCCTTCATCTTTCTCATTCAAAATACGTGTAACACCATGCTTTAAAAACACTCTTTATATGGTCACTAACATCAGCTTTAAAGACATTTTACCGTAAGCTTGAAATCTACTTTTCAGATGCTTCACTCAGCTTCTCACAAGTATTTTTAGTAGGAATATCATCCAGTAGAGAAGTACACTTGGAAAGTCACACTGGTGATTGAGTCGCTCCCACCTATTACTCAGAACCAAAACACACTCATCATTTTTCACTGCAAGAGTTTGTTTGTGGTGCTGCTCATTTTTGTCTGAAGTTTGCCAAAATTGATCAAAAATTGCAGTTGCATTCAAAGATCTGAATACCTTTCTCTGGCATATGAGGAATATGAGGAAGATTCAAAGGCACTTGTTTGCTGATTTTTTTTATTTACAGTAATGTTAATGTTTAGATTTTACAGACATGTATAACTGGAGTCTATTTGGTAAAGCATATTTGAGACTGTTAAAGGACTTTTAGATTATAAGCAGGATCTTTGTGACTAAAATCTATTCTTTAAAAGTTTTTGGTTTTTTTTTTTTGTTATCTTTCACTTTCATCTGATGGAGAGTAAAAGATAAAACAAGCTTTTGTTGTTTACTGTACATCTGGAATATAAAAAAAGCACAGTATGAGGAAAGGATATTCCATGAAACACTATGTCAGAAACATTTGCAGTCAAAATTCCAGCAATAGCAAGATGTTAGATAGATAATTAAAATGTCTTCCAGGTCTAAACCATAGGGAGCTGGAGTTTTAATCATGTAGAGTATATTCATGAGAAGTTTCCTCTTTTATCTACATGATCAGATTTTGATGCTTTCTTTAAGGCAGAAATAAGATCCCGGTCTGGAGCACAAACGTCGTTATATTTGGTGGCTACTGGCAAAGCTCTCAGAATTGAATGCTTATGTGGAAATCCCTTTTTCATTTACCTTTACTGAGAGGGCCAGAGCAGAACCAGAGCCTTGTTTTACTGTGAGCCTAAGATCCAGCCTTGAAAGGCTTAATAAAATGCCTGCTGTAATAACAAGGTAAAGTACAGGGGACATTTCTGCTGTGATGCCTTCACTGGGCTGTGGAAAAACCAGAATGAGCTTAGTGGGGGAAAAATAAGATTAGCCATTTTTTCATAGCTAGAAGATGGCTTCACGGCTAAAGCAATTCGCTAATCTTATTTTCTAATTCTACCACGTCTTTTATTAACTTATTTTTCATCTTGTAGCCCACACACAACCATAACATTTAAATAATGTTACATTTGTATCTGTACCATCTCTGTCTACGCCTAGTCAGATCTAGTTATTGAGCAGTATTTTAAAAGCTATTGCAATTTAAGGGACGATTTAGACCTAGGCTATGCTAAGAGAAAGGAAAACACATCAGTGCCAAATTAGGCTCTGATGAGGCTCTTGATCACTTTCCCCTCTCCTGACAAAAACAGAAGGTGCTAGCAATGCCGAGAAGGTCTGTGTCCCTGATGAACAGATGTTAATAACAAAGAGCATCTTCCTCGTGTTAAATAGCCAAAAGAAGAGAAGAGAGATTGCAGCCACTGATAATGATACCCATATATCATGCATGCTAAATCATGACTAAATAATTAAAATCTGTGCGTGGCACGTGTTTCAGGAGAGAAAAGCAGATCACAGTTTTAGTGGTCAGAGGAAATGAAATGCAGCTTCACAGAAGGGATTGTTGCTGAGCATACAGTGCACAGAAACGTGCATGGAGAAAATTAAATGGAGAAAAAGTCCATCGTCTGTGAGCGACTTATTCAGGAATTAGGGTTGCAATTCTGGGGATGTGTGCCTTCCAGGTATTTTGGTGCATAGTTTGAATGTGCCTTAGCGAGTGGGGAGAGTGAAAGGAGGGCTGCGTCACACAGAGTCTTCCCAGGCATGTGCATGGCCTTGTGTCACCACACAGCCTCTGCTCCACTCCTGGCCAGCAGTCATGGGTGGGGAAACCCACCATATTTCATGCACCGGAGAAGGGGCTGAGGGGAGGCAAATGTAGCTTGTGACAAACACTGAGCATTGTATTCTCCATAGTCCCTATTTTACCAGCTCTGCTTGTGCTCGGGGAGATATGGTGCAGCCCAAGCACACCTTGCCCAGCTCCATGCACACCTGTGTGCAGAACAGGTCAGAATGCCCCACTTCCTAAGGGCTGCAGCCCACTGAACCCGCCAAGACCCATATGAAAGATCATCTCACAGCTAGGAAGATGAGGGCTACAAATGCAGGACATGAAAAAAATTCAATTGAAAAGTAGAGAAATGATAATTCATTTTGCAAGCAATTGTTCAATATGAAAATATTGAGAAGAGTATGCTTTGTTTTCCAAGTGCAGTTGTAATGCCCTAATATTAACTGCTAAATAATGCACTGATCACACATTTCCCATGAGCCTCATTTTCTCTTCATACTTTTCTATTATACTCATCTTCTTAAGGCACTAAAATATCAAATAGCAGAAGTATATTTTAATTTTTTTTTTTAAAGCAAGGCATTCTTCTCCCTGCACATACACTCCAAAAACTTTGTGTTGACTAATGTCAATGTATTTCAGTTGTAACAGGAAAGTTCTAATTTTATAGTTGTTTTCTTCAATGTAGAATTTTTCTAAGGTCTGGATACTTAAGACATAATTCTGAGTCTTCTGTAACTCTCTTCTATATTCTTTTTCTTGTTGCACCTCCAGTAAGTTCTGTATAACTATAGGAATAGTCAAAGATAGTGGCCAAAGAATTGTTAGAGTTAAATTATTAGGAAGAGTTCAACAAAACCTCTAATAAGTACTCCTAAGTGGTGTGATGCTGAACACTTGTTGCATTTTCATGAGAAACAAAAACATTTTGCAAATGTCTAAAATGAAATATATATTGGGACAACAGGTAGTTGTAGACAGAAATCCTTGTCTGGGACATGTTTCAGCTCAGGTACTGGGAATTTATCAGTTGGCCATAGCAGACAAAGGTGAGCAATGATAATGTAGTGATGTTATGAGGAGTCTCCCAGGTAGAAGTATATTTCTGTTTCGTTCATCTATGTTATTCAGTTTTTCTCTTTCACATTAAATTTATTTTTTTCCCTTTGTGGTATGGTTGTGTTGTTGTTGCTGTTTTTACTTTAACAGATTAAATACTTTAAATCTTTCTTAACAGTACTAGATGGAGTCTTGACTTTATATTCTTGTCCCTAACCTTAAGTTAATTTCCTTTAAATATATACACAGTGTCTCCTCTTACAAAGAAATGCTTGAAAAGAAGTGTGTTAATACTAGACTGCTTTTTGGAACAGTAAGTGACCACTAGACTGGACTGCTGGCTGAAGCTGTCAGAAACACACAGAAGAAAAAGTATTTAAATCCAGACATTTGGGGTTATTGTCTTTCTATTCAATTGTCTTTCTAAGTTGTGTGCGTATATGAGAGAGAAAGAAAGAAAACAAAACGCAAAAAGAAAATACAATAAAAGAATAACCATTTGAGAGTCATAAAGTAATTATTTAGTCTGCAATAACAATTGTAAAGCCTCCAGACACAATAAGTAAAATGGAGAAGAGTACTTCAGTAAAAGGATATTTTGCTGACTTGGAAAACACTCTTAATTTAGAGAAATAAATCTTTTAAACTAACGTGACAAGGTACATGTAAAAATTAATATTATACTCTAATGTTCTTTTTAGTAAGTAGCTTAGGTTGATTTATTCATTTAGGTAATTATGTACCACAATATTAGTAATTCAGAGTTAAATTGAATTAGGAAACACTGAATAAATTGAAACAGTACTCATATTTCTTTCTCACTGTGTAACGAACAGAGATGTATTGATGTAAGTTCTAAGTGTACTACATAAGTTAAATTCCCTAGACTGCAATTTGATCAAAAAGCATTAGACATTAACTTAGGCTATAATAGGACCTTGCCATTGGATGGCAGTAAAATTCTACATCAATCACTACAAGCAAAGTGAATCCAGGAAAACAATAGAATTTTTCCCTTTTTATTTTAGAGTAGAAAGCTTGAGGGGGGATGGTGATACTGTGATAAGCACTAATTTTAAAATGTTTCCTTTTTCTGTTAAGAGCATTTTAGAAATAGCAAACTCAATTTTCTACTATGTAGGAAATCATTTATTTTTCCTTGAAAAGAAAAAGAATACCCAAACGTATTGCAAAGACAACACAAATACATTCTATTCATTGCTTCTTACATACTATAGGTTTTTATGTATATGCTTTGTTTACTTCTTACTCAATATGATTTGTTAAATTTTATACAACATGTAAATTATTTTTTCAATGACCAGCCTCCTGCCACAGCACTGTAGATACAAAAGAAAAGATTCTAGCATTCTATATTGTTGCTGATACTGTGAAGAATCAATTTTTTTTTCATAATTTTTTTTTCATAATTTTTTTTCTTATTAAAAATAAGTCCTTTCAGTATGTGCACATGACCACCACAGATCTCCTTTGTAAAGAGAGGCTTTTTATACAGCTATTTCATACCATGGTCCATGTTTTATCACTTTCTCTCACACGCGTGCTAGGATCAACTCATTCAAGTTTCTGGAAATCTAGCCTATGAAGGAATTAACTTTCTGTAAGATGATCAGCACTGAAGATCTCTAGGGCATTTAAACAAAAGGAGCATATTTAGCACTATGCCTTGACCTTGACTAGTATAGTCAAGATTCAGGCCAACAGTAAGTACAGATTTCCTTTAGTTAATAATACAACTACGAAAAAAACAATGCAATTACCATGTTCTTAAAATAATCTTTATATAAACTACATAATAAATAAAAAAGGAAAAAAGATTGTAAAATTACTGTCCAACGTTATTTTACACTTTTTCAAGTCCTAACTTGTTATCAGGAGAGTTTCTAAAACACGTGTGCAAAATAATTCCACTTTTAAATGCACGAGTCTGATCTATGAAAATCACTGAAGATACTCTGAACACAATTACTTTCACATTAACTGTACTGTTTTTGGATTAAGTTTTTTGTATTAAAAATAGATTTTGTGGTTAGCAAATACACAAAATTACACATTTATAAGACTGAATTAAATAGACCAAAAAATGTGTTTGGCATATGGTCTTATATGAAGAAATATAAATTCTTATGTCTTCATTTAGTGTTTTTAAAAGAAATGATATAAATTTAGTATGTTAAATTGCAATCTAAATGGCCATAAAATGAGTCAACTGTTTTTCACAATGCATTCAGGGTGGTCTAACTAAAACTAAGGGCTATTAATCAGGATTTCCTGGGATCAAACCACGGACTCTCTGGCAATTTATTCACTCATTTTGTTTAAAGTCTGTTAGAGTTTATAGCTTTTCAAAGATCATATTAAGCATTAAAATTTGAAGTCACATCACAAAAAGTGTTACGGGAAAAAGAGAGAAAACAGCTTATTGCAAACACTTTCTTAGGAAAGAATGTGTAAAACATACACAGTGGAACAATATCAATCTGTTTTTTTATGACAGTAACAGTAAAGGGAAACAGTGCCATAAACCTGGTGATACAGTCTTAGTTTCATTCACAAGGACTTACAAGTATAATGCTTCTGAGCTGAAATACAAAATCCCTACAAGAATATTTCCCCCTATATTCAGGCAACAATCCTGCAAATATACTATCAACTTCAGGGGCTTGAGCAGTCCCAGATCAGTCAGTAGAATTACTCGTGTATTTAAGATAAGGGTATACTAGCAGGATCAAAAGTCTAAGATTTTGTTGTTGAAATCCCTCAAGTACATGGGACTAAATCTCCCAAGGTCCAGAACACTATAAATTCACTTACGTTTAGCGAGACTGAACAGCCAGCAATTGGCTGTTCATATTCTTTCCACAGTTATATTTAGTCCAAGAAGCACCAGTAAGACCAATGAGCAGAATTCATTGAGGTGATCAGAATTCTTAATGCAACAGAAATTGAGATTTTTTTTTTTTTTTGGCATTTCACAGAAGAAGTTTGGTGCAACACAGGATCAGACTGCAGCTGAAATAAAATTTGCAGTGCTGAGATATATAACATAAGCCTGTCGAAACATAGCA
>JAOWBP010004023.1:2314108-2325096 GCA_028571105.1 Tragopan temminckii
CAACACAGGATCAGACTGCAGCTGAAATAAAATTTGCAGTGCTGAGATATATAACATAAGCCTGTCGAAACATAGCAGGCACACATTAAGCCCGCATTTCCTTATTAGCAAGAAACTAAACGAGTTTCTGCACCCTCTAACAAGTTTATCACCCTCCATGATAAAAATGAAGTCCACGTAATATTTAATTGTATTTCAACTGCCATGTAGACATGTCTTGCCAGAATCCAATCTTAAACCATATTCCAAACCTCATTCTATTTTGCAACTCCTAATTTGCTATTGGACAAAAAACACGTAGAATTATACCATGCAAGTTTGCCGGCTTCAACCCAGCCTTTTAAAATGTGCTTTTGTTTGGAAGAGGAAAATACTAAATCCGCATTGTCAAAAATTGTCAAATACAATGAGATAATCACATATGCAAAATGTGTTAAAAAGAACTATTTGGTGCAAATGAGGTAACAGTAACTTTTATCGTCTTTTTGTACATGATGGCCAGCTGTGCACAGAGTAGCTTAACCTGAAAATTGAATATGATTTTTTATGAAAAATGTGGCATATACACTTTCAAAGTGAAAAATGTATATTACAGTAAGGCCTTGGGTACTCCAAGAAGCAGTAAGGAGATTAGAACCATGCACAGACAGCAGCAGGTTTATACTGACTGTTGTTAATGAAAGGAAGTATGATTGCTTGTTGATTGGTTCTTATTTTGTTTTCCAAGTCAAATTTCTTGGCATCCAGATATTCAAATTGTGCTGTGTTCTGTGGACGGGAGACAGGAAGGAACAAAATAGATGTTGGAAGAGTGTTAGAAAAACGATACTAAGGTATCCTAACAGGCAAATGAAAATTTCAGAGTTAGATGAGTCCTGAACGTCTGACTAATAAAAGATTGGTGGAAGTGGACTGGGAAAAGTGTGCAGAGAGCCAAAGAATAAAGCAGTATGGCAGGAAGTTAGAGAGTCAATAAGGTGGACAAAGTTGAGTGTTGAAATGTCAATGAGTCATCGCAATGGGGAGGCAGCTGGATTGCAGGTGCTGAGTTCAGGGAACTATGGCAACACCAGCAGAGAAGTTTTTCCTGAATGTCAGACTTCAGTGCCATCATCAGAGGATAGAGCTGGAGTTAGGTAGGTGCTGAGTGCTTCTGTTAGCACTCCCACTTCTCCCCAGTGCTGGCAGAGATTCCTTCCAGAGAAGGAAAGGATTTTAGTCTTCCTTACTAATGAAAAAAATAAACAGAATTTCTACAAACTCTTAAAAATTACTGTCCAACTTTTTTTTTTTTTAATTATTGAACTTATAAAAGAGCCTACTCATCAGTAAAATCTCCTCTTATTCTAAAAATATTCAGTTAAAGTTATATTTTAGCGTAACTGTAACAGGAAAATTTAACGAGGACACCAGAGCTAAACAAGAGGGACTCTAACTACACTCCTTAGGATTTAAGTTTTTAAGTAGGTATTTATTTACTGCTTGATATGGTATTGCCTAATTTTGTATGAAAATCTCAGTACAAGACACTAGTTGGATTCAGTGTATACTCACTCACACCTCATAGTGACTGCATTCCAGAGAATATGTACCACTTATGATTTACCAGGGCACCATATTGACTGGTAATATACCAGCGTACACCACCCTGGGTCATTCAAATTAGGATGATTTTACGTGACCAAGGCTTGAAAAGGGATCTGAGTAAGCAATTACTAGCAGAAAAAGTCAACTAGAAGTTTCCTTTACGTGGGAGTATGTTGTTACTATATTTCTAATGAACAGAACTGACCTTAGTCTTACAGACCTTTGCTGTCCATGCAAAATTCAAATCAGCAATATACAGAAACATCTAGAAGAGGATTGAAGTGTTGACCTAACTCCATAAGATTGTAATCATCTATTTGAAACACTGCAACATCAGGTCAGACCAAAAGAAGGAGTTTGCAAATTTTGGAAAAGATGGAGATTACTTCCTGGTCTCTTTTATGCTTTTTGATGGCCTAAACACTCCATCAAGGAAATCAAAAGGCTTAACATTTTACATTAGATCATTAAGTAGGGTAGTATGGGTGATCTGACTTAATACTAATTATTAATGTTTCCTTTTGTCAGTTGCAACATTTGTGTACTCAGAACTTGCACAACACAAACAAGTTTTCACTGACTTTTGGAGAGCATGAAGGATCTGTGCTTCCAAATGGGTCTCTAAGTGCTAATACAGGATGTGCATTCCTTAGTCAAATAACAGACAAAATTATGCCAAGTCATTAGCTTTAAAATAAGTAGCAGGAACAAGGTTCTAAAAATAGACATAGAAGACAATCAAGACATTCAGAAACTGTGCTACCCTTATTTGAAACATGAATAATTACAAAAATAGTGAAACAACTTGTCAAGAACCCATATTTCAAGAATTAACAACTTCGCCCAGAAAGTTGTCATCTATAGGAGCACTCACAAGAAGCAGTTCTTGCTGTTATTAACTAGAATCAGCTACAGACTATCTCCAGAGGATGATTTCAGTGGGTAGTGGATGATTTCAGTCTGGCAGTGAGGATGCACAGCACATCAGCTCAGTTTTTCCTCTGTCCTAAAAGGGTGCTCCTTTGCTCTTGGTGTGCCTCCAAGCACCAGATATGCGACTGCAAATACCTATAGCTACCACACACCCCTCTTCATGAGGATTAAGCAGGTCTGTTAGACTACAGGTTGCCAATGAACACTTTCATTTCCTGAGCACAGGCTTCCTTACATAAGCAAGCCCCAAGTTAATTTCGAGTCATTATTAGTTTTTGACAACATTTAAGATCTCTGAATTGGTATTTATTTTGAGGCTCTTGATATGCAAATCAGTTATGCTAAATTCTGCAGCTTTGACTCAGTTTAGATTATCAGCGTTTACCTGCAAATATATGAATAAACACTAGTGAGACCATCCTTTTACAACCCTTTTAAGATCAAAGAGTCAGTATTCTGCCTTTGAGGCTTGTCAGTTTAAAACCTGCACTAACAATTAAAGGATTCCCCCTCCTCCTTTTCTGCTGTCTTCTCCCTCCCCCAAAACCAAGAATGAAAAGATTCCAGCCTGCAAGAAAGGCCCAGCCTTACACCCGAACTTCTTAGTAATGAGAAAATATGTGCTGTTCTGCAGTATTTTTTGCAGGGCTCCTTTGTTTTATGGGCTCCATCCTACATGGCTGAAACCTCACAATGAAAAAGGATCTGGGGAGATCTAAGCTTCCATTGTAATTAGATGCATTTAGTACCACTTACTAGCAATACCTCAAATTTTTTCACAGGTCAGTTAATGTCAAAATGTCATAGAAATTTCACTGAGTGTTAATATGCTTAGTGCTGATATCTCTCCATCCATAAGATGGAGTTTTGTTCTTTTTCACTAGGCAGAATAGGTTATTGTGTAGGCATAGGCATTGTATTGCATAGGCATACAAAATATTTGGAAGCATGTACTATGATAACTAGAGAAAAATATTTCAAGTGATAGGAGGCACATCTATTACTTTCCACTGGTATTTCTGAGCTACCATGACCGTCCTCACTGAGACACAGAGGCTACAGAGAGGACAGAAGTGTCCCATGTCTGTTTTATAAGAGATAGAAGGTGTCTTTTGTTTGCTTCAGAAGAGGACACAGCATCAACTTTGGAGAATTTACATCTTTTATTTTAGACAATAGCTTTTACAAGCTGAACATATTTCAGAGAAGGACAGGATTATTGGTCATTTCATGGTCTGACATTTTCTTGACTGGCAGGCTGCAGTAGCCCTGTTTAGCAATAGGAAGAGATATGGAACACTTCAGAGTATTTTCTCTGCCATACAAACATGATTATATCATTTTTCTCTTCTAAGAACTGCTACCAACACCTACAGGATGGATGGAGCTATAAATGCTCATGGTCCTGAGGTTGTGCTTGAGCAACTCTCTGCAGCCACCTACACTTGACCACCCAACCCTTTCAGAAAGGGCACATCACAGGACTCTGCAACAGCACATCTGTGCAACCACAAAGACAGAAAATAGCATTTCCTGTGTTATTTCCATGACTCTGGATGGGTGGAATAGAGCATAAAACCAGGCTATTCTCTAAATGACCTAAAGAAAAAGGATGTTAGGTTCCCATGTAGAAAAGAATATTAGAAGTACAAAAGTCATAACTAAAAGGTATCGATGAATACAGCTTGAAGTCCTAATGAGTTCCAGTTGACTCTAGGTTTGAGATAAGTGTCACTGCTTTGCACAGTCCTATCAAGGAAGTTTTAAATTTTTAGTGCTATGAGAAAAGATAAAGCAAAATATGTTTAAAGGACATAAATACCTATAGTTTCTTTTAAAAAAAGTATTTTAATTACGCACCATTATATTCAGAATGTAGATGTATATTCAGATAGTATGTACATTGTAATGAAAACTACTGAGTATTAAAATCACTATAGAAAATACATATTATAATCATCATCCATTGAGGTTAATAGCCACTCTTGGGGAAGTCTCTTGAGGTTTTTCTCTTCATCTCCGCTTTCTTAAATAGGATTGAGAAATGAAAAGGAGGCCAGGATGCTTCTCTACTATACCTGGCTACATACTACAGATCACAAGGTCATTACTAGCTGAGCTAAAGATTCCTATCCAGGGTAAGAGAACATGAAGATTATTATTTTCACTATGACCTCTGAGTTGCACATGTAACATTATGTCACCCAGGCTTCTGAATTATTTAAAAATGATCACATTACACTGTTTATAAAGTCTCCTGCATTACCAACCAGAATTCAGCCAACGGCTAAGTCCTTAGTCATTACAGGCAGCCAGAATAAAAGTGTTGTAAAATTCATTTGGCAAAACAAGCATATAATTAATTACAAACTAAATGAAGACAGAAGAGAAAGATGTAGAAAATATATATCATGACTGAATAAACATAGCTTATTCCTGTTTGTCTGTTTTACTTTCTCCCTTTTAGCATGTTCTTCACATTCACATTGCCTCTTTACGGACTCAGGGGTACTCTGTGTACCACCTCTATAGACATATCTGACTTACTGTGTGCTCAGCTACCAGCTTATACCAGTGGCTGAAGTATCATCAAGTAAATGAAAGTGTTTAATAATCATAGGATTATCTAGGTCAGAAAAGACCATCAAGGTCGTCAAATCAAATCATTAACTTGACCTACTGAGTCCCATCATTATGCCACATCCCTTGATGTCACATTCACAGCTGTCTTAATTATCTCCAAGTGTGGTGACTTCACCACTTCCCTGAATATTCAGTTCCAACACCTGACCATCCTCTCTTTAGTATTATTTTTGTAGTAAAGGGCTCAAAACTGAACACAGTACTCAAAGTCTAGTCTCACCAGTGCTACATACAGAGGAACAATCTCTTCTTCGGTTCTGATGGCCACACTATTGACACAGGCCAGAATGCCACTGGCCTTTTCAGTCACCTGGGTACGCTGCTGGCTCATGCTCAGCTAGCTATCAACCTGAATCTCCAGCTCCTTTTCTGCTGGGCAATTTTCCAGCCACTTCTCCATTCATATACCACCGTATAGGGTTGTTACGGCCCAAGGGCAGCATTCAGCACTTGCTTTGTTGAACATCATGTAATTGAACATGGAACACTGAACCATCCCATCCAGATCTGCCTCCAAAGCCTTCCCGCTCTCAAGCTGATTAACAGTCTTGCCTAACTAGGTATCATCTGCAAACATACTGAGCATGCACTTGAACCGCTCATCCAGATCATTAATAAAAATTTTAAACAAAAAGGGCCCCAATACTGAGCCTAGTGGAATGCCAGTGATAACCAGTCATAAACTGTGTTCAATTCCACTCACAAACCTCTGGAGCTGACCACCAAGCCAGTTTTTCACCCATAGAACCACACACATCCCCCCATGGGAAGCCAGTTCCTTGATACAATAATTATATGCCAAAATGAGTCAGTTGATATTTGCAGACCTCTGGAACATCAAACATTTGCAAATAAAACAGTTCTAACTCTCTGCCCATGATAAGTGTAATGCAATGAAAAGCACAGCAACAACAGCAGTGCAGCAAGGTCCCAGGCTACAGCAAGTGAGGACTTGCTCAAACACAACAGATGTAGGCACAGAAATAAAGGAAACAAACTACTTACCTTTGGAAAGCTTCAGATATACAAAAATCTCCAGCAAAAAACCCTCACCTTCACTGCCAACCCTTAAATGAGGTCTGGGAAGGGGTGCATCCTGGCTCCACTCCTTCTGGCCACTCAGGCACATTGCATGCACCTGAGTTCCCCTGGTTTGGCCCTGCCTTCTCACCAGGTGCTCAATCACTGTTTCAAGCCATGACTTAGCATTTCTGCTAACAGAAAGTTACGTTCTGCTACAGTAAGTTACGTATTCCAATTATTTCATCAGTTTGTATTAGAAGAACTAAAAGCTACAAAGCCAGTTTTCCTCCTGAAAGTAAACATTTACTGATGTTTCAGAATGACTTGCAGTTGCATAAATAGAATGTTATTAAAAAATCACAAAATAGGTGAAGTATTGAGCTATTACTGCAATACATTGAAATATTAAACCTGTGATCAAAAGTTCAAAATAATCTCTATCAAAGATATATATTATATATATATAATATATATTATATGATATATACCCACAATTTATATATATATATATATATATTATATATATATAAATATATATTGTGGGTATCATTCTATAGACTGAAAAATACTTAGGAACGAGATTAAACTGCATGAAATGGATTGGCATTCTTTTTTAAAAAAAGAGAGAAAAAATGGCATCTTAGCAATAAAACGGAAAACTACATAATGCTTAAGTGGTCTTTGCAAGTCTTGTCCGTAATGGAGGTGACATACTGCTCCAGTGGGAACACTCCAAGGCGCTATGTCTTGGCTGTGAACTCCTGTATTTCCCTACAGTGTAATGTTCATTAGAACTCAACATGTTCTCCAAAGAGAACAACTCAACCATTTCTCCCTATTTTGGCTAAAGAAGTGAGCCAAAATTAGATAGCTTAAGTGAATATGAACACTACAGTTGCATGTGATTCATCTATTTTTATTTGAATAGAATTACCAAACTAATCATGTTTAGTCAGATAATAAAAATGACAAGATATTATGAAATAGCAAAAGCAAAAAGTGATCCCAAGTAAACAATACAGAATACTAAAACATAGAAGTGACATTCAAGTCTTGCAATTACTGTGACGTCTATTTATTCAAACATGCATTTACATGTACTTATTTTTATGTGTACTCATTCATACATGAGATACAGTAAATTATTTTGAGAAAGGTGAGTAAATGTGAAATTAGAACTGAAGTAGACTAGTATGAAAGAAAAGGAACACAAAGAAAAGGAAGATGAAGATAAGGCATGCACACAAGAAAGGATAGAAAGTGAGGAAGAAAAAATGAAATGTCTGAGTTGAAGATAAAGAGCCTGGTGACGAGACAGAGGAACTTAGGTGTTTGCTGTTGCTGTAAGTCTTTAGTCACAGCCTGGAAAAGTTCTCTGACCAGGCCAGATGTAAGCTCAGGAAACCAAAAACTCCTGAATGTCTGGTATAACACTGATGGATACAGAAGATCCTGAGGACACTAGAGGTTTGGAGATATCAAGAAAGATGTGACGGATCTTTCTTGGAAGACGTCTGGGGAGGAGGAGAAAAAGGCAAAGTGTTTTCTCAAGTTGAAACTGTGAAAGTTTCAACCCTCACACGGTCTAGGAAGAATCATATTCTAATCACTCCTTGTATCTACCCACATCTACAGTTCTGGATATGGCAACTACAGAGTCCTCGAAGAAGGTAAAGAGAAGCACTGTTACAATCCACAGCCTTTTCTTTATTGGGCAGACTTAGAAATGGTACCAAATTTGAAAGGCATAAATAAGGCGAATAAAGATAAGGAACTGCAAAGATATTCCCATGCTGACATGCTAGGTTTGACAGCAACACAGGAATTTCTGCAGGCAATGCCAGCCACCCCTTATACTGAGGCTGTGCCAACCTGTAAAAAAGGTGGAAAGGAATCTGGGACAACAGGTGTCATGGTTGGTAAATACTGGCTAAAATTGACTGTAAATCCCTAATAAAATTACTGACACCAGTTCTACTGCTAAGTGTTTATGATGATTAAGGAAAAAGTAATGATCACATTGTTTCAATGAGAATTTTTTTTAACAGAAGTTGTTCCAGTATAACAGTACTTACATCATTAATAACAATTAGGAATATAAGTATTGTGGTAGCATCCAAATTGTTTTATTACTTCCCAGAAATGTGTTTTAGAGCATTCAGTGGAGAATTCAGCAGACTTGACTGTGAATTGCTGAAAGTATAGTATGCTTTTGAACACAGAACACTTAACAACGCTTCGATATTTAAAAAAAAAAAAAAAAACAAACAACAAAACAAAAACAGGAAATCAGGAAATGTTTTCTTCTTTTAATGTTCGTATTTGGAAAGCTGCATTGAAAATTTGGCAATTAACCTGATGGGAATGTGTCAGTGAATGTTTTATGTCTGCTTTATAAAACAAAGATGTCTGTATAGCACCAAACTGAGTTCCAAACAGAAAAGACAAATTTCTACTGAGAATTGACATTAAAAAATAATGAATAGAAATATTTCCATGAAGCTTGGCAGGAATATGTACACTGTAGATGAACAACTGTTTTAACAAATGTTCAATAGAAGAATCCAGAATCCATGGAGGAAATAACATAACTGCTGATGTCGGATTCCATTAGGATCAGCACCAATGCACTACTAAATTATTACAGGATATTTTATGAACTGTTATTGATGATTTAGTGATAAGCTAGGTTATGTAGCTTACAAGCTGTCACCTTTAAGGTGAGGCCAAAAGTGAGCCCAAGGATATATTCTAAAAGAAAATGTAACAATTATTATAGCATGTGTGTCAGCAAAGTTCATATGATTCATTGTCCTTCTGGTAATAGGAAAGCTGTCAGTGGGTGCTCTTGGGCATGGTTCAGCTAACTATATAAAGAATGTTCTCTTAAACATTCACCTACGGCTTGGGATTCAGAGGTTGTTTGTCTGATTAAATGGAAAGGAGGTAATTTAAAAGCATCTTCCTTTCCAGATCTGTTACTGTCAATTGGCTTTGGTTCAGAGGTTTCCAATCTGAAGTACATGAGGCAGCTGTAGAGGAACTCTATTAATATTCCTGCATAAAATGCTTCCTTAGCCCAGGTCAGCTCCCCTATGCACTTTTGATGCATTAGAACCTTAATGTTTAACTGAATCGACAAGTGATGGGTTTTACAATCAATGTGCACAAAGGACGTGCCATTCTCAAGTAAGCTCACCATTTATTAACTATAATGATAAAGAGGAACATATCAGGTGGAGGTTAGTGCTGTGTTTTGTTCCTCTGCAGTTCATATATCGTACAAAATACACCCACCTGTGATATCATCTGGTATAAAACTGGACTGAAGTTCAGCTCTGTTTCAGTATTGAGTAAAGAAAAGTTAAGAATCCAGTTAAAATGGAGGGAGATGTCAATCTAAATGTTCAAGCGAGGGCAAAAATAAATCTGTAACATATTTTCCTTAATGTTTTGCCACAGGGTGATTTCTGAACTCGCAGCACAGATGTTTAAAATACGATACAACCTATCTGCTACAACGTTCCATGCTAATTCCTTCAAAAATATGTACTAATTTAGGGAAGGTTATGTTTTCTTTTGATGAAGTAGCTCAGCTCCCACCAGCATTTCCAGGAACTTTTTCATTGTTTTATTTTGTTTTTCTTTAACGGGTAATGTTGGAATGAAGTGGCAGGATCTTTCACAGAAAGGCTAACTTACAGTAGTTTCTGTATAATGCTCTACAGATGTAGATGTTCCCCAGATGTGAACAGACTAGAAACTTAGTTTTGTCTCTGGGAATTCATTCGCCATATAAATCTCCCAACACATTCTTATCTGCTATGTAAATAAGATGTGGAATTCCAATAGTGTCTCAGCATTCTACAGCAGATGGTATAGTGAGATTTACCACACCATTACATTTAATGGGATTGAATTCATTTGGATTTCTTGATGTTCACTCTGTCCTTCTCTGAGCAGCAGTGTTGCCAATGTTCCTGATTATATATGATTTGAGAGAGTGCTTAAAGAAGAAAAACCCCTTTATCTTAGAAATATGAGTATTTTCTGTCAAATTTTAAAGTGCGTATGTATTGCATTTCAGAGGATTTATAAGCCCTATGAGAAAATGATATTTAATGAATATTCAACAAAGAACTTGAAGTCATTACATTCTAAGATTTTGTAAATATCAGCTATCCAGTTAACTGTTTTAGTACTAACTTCATTATATATTCATTTGGAAAGAAATGAGATTTTTACCTCACAACATCAGTGCAGACAGGAAACAGGAAAAAATACCTATGTTCATAAAAGCCCTTTAAAAACATAATCCAAACAGAATTTTTTAATGTTCACTTTCAAGTAAAGCTGCCTCACCTTATGCAACATTTGTACTGAATTAATAAATAATATTTTCAAAATTAAAGTGCAAACGGACGCTGCTAAAGCATAATTAAAAATGACAGTGTAAAACACTGTCAACTTCTTTTAGTGAATTATCTTTTCAAAAAATGCTGCTGCAAATGCCTTGATCTACTTGTTTCACAAATTCCTGCGCACCCAAAATGACATCTAAAATGTATACAGATGTTGTATGCAGTCATACATTAGCTGATGCTTTAAATTATTTTGTCTGCTTAACATTCTATCATTTCTGCAATACCATGTGTGGCCTAAAACTTTACTCAAAGCAGTCCTATGAATTTTGTCATGCTATTGCTACCATTCCTCATGGTAGGCATATAGACCATCTTTCTATAATTAAACTTAGTGAGGATTTCAGAATTTTTCTGCCTTAAGAATTCCTAGATTTTCTA
>JAOWBP010004023.1:2325196-2337649 GCA_028571105.1 Tragopan temminckii
ATATAGACCATCTTTCTATAATTAAACTTAGTGAGGATTTCAGAATTTTTCTGCCTTAAGAATTCCTAGATTTTCTAATTAAATAAAAAATATTTCTTAAGTCCGACTTCAAGTACAAGATATTTTATATGTTTTATAGTTTTTTTATGAATTGCAAACCAGTCGTCTCATTGGCAGTGACACATTCTTTACTACAGTGCTAGGCAAGGACAGCTTTAATTAACACTATCTGTGGCAAACACCTCACCTTTCTCAATACCATGGTTCGGCAATAAGGTAGCTGATGTGGTTGACACTCAGGATTCCTATTCCAGTGGACACCGTAACTTTTGATTTTAATTTGAAGATAAATGACACAAACAATTGTAGAACTAATGGACTACTATGGAAAGGTCCAAAATATTGATGGTTTTGATAAATAGGTGGTTCTGCCAAATTGCCAAACTGAAATGCAACAGAGTCACAGACACTTTAGAAATACTGGGGTTGGGTTGCTGGGGTGAAGGCTGAAGGAGTTCCAGGCTCCTGTGCTATCCTTCTTACTCAGAGCAAAATCAAAAGTGTCTGATTTAAAATTCTGGTTTTATGAAAAAGGCACAGTTATAATGGACTGAAAAATAAAGTTTACAGCAAGCTTACTTCCCCTAGCATCACATGAGTAGGGCAATGCAAGTTGGTTTTGCCCACACAGTTTTGCAGGTAGTGCACTAACCAAATGTAATAATTAGGAATACCTCTCCCTTACTCTGACTACAGTTTTGTCTACAAAAGAAAATGAGGAATTAGAAGAAAATCACAGAAGTGGCAGTGTGGCATTCATGATTCGTCTCAACAATAGCTTATAATTGAAGTAAAAGTAAGAGCTCTGTAGATCTTTCATTTCTGTAAGACCTCCTTTACAAACTTTTCCCTCCTTCAAAGAAAGTATCTTCAGAATAAGCAGCTCTACTTTTCCACTGTCTGCAAATTGTTTCTTCACTCCCAGGAATTGTTTCTTCACTCTCTGGTTTTGATGGCAATTAGATCAGACTGTCAGTATATTTCATTTTTCTATTGCTTACCCATAGCTCTTGTTATTTTTTTCCACAGATATTAATGATATACAATACACTAATGATATATCTGTATTGACATTAAGGAAATTAGCTATGGGAGGTTGCTACGGAGGCCTGAAGGATGTTTCTTCTTTTCTTTGATTTACTCATAGCTGAGGATGGCTTTAAGAATTGCTGTTTTTGGGGGGGGTGACAATAAAAAAGGCATTGTGGCTGTTCATTGTGATTAAAAAAAAAAAAAAAAAAAAAAAAAAAAGCAAAACTATAAAATCTCAGACACCTGTTATTTTTTCTATATTTATATTTTCATAGCAAAAAAGCTGTGTGATGGACAAAGTAATTCTCATCCAAAACCAAGCCTCAAAACCACTCCATACACTAATTTGTGCTGGAGCATTTTTAGGACTTATTATATAGAAAAGTCCCCAATAAAGAAAAAGAACTTCAAGTTGATTTCTGTTTCCTTTAATGTTGAACTTCTAATGACTTACGCTGATTTAAACTGGGTGGTGATTCCCCAAAAACTGAACCAAGGAAATATTGTTTTGTTCTGAATATCTGGTTATTTTCTTTCAGAACCCATGAGATCAGGTTCTGTTCACACTTGCTTCTGGAATATCAGAGAAGCTCCATTATTTGCTGTATCCTTTGGAGTCCCAGCAACATGAAAATCTCAGGAGAAAAAGTTCGCACATCAAAGTCTTTCAAATCAGACTTTTAGGAAGAGAGTGAGAAACACATGAGTCAAAGAAAGATCTCTCCATTTGTCTGTCTGTCCTTCCTTCCTGCTCCTATTTCATTTTTTATATTGTTTTGAATTTCCCAAGAAAGGGTATGGAGGTGTTGTGGTAATAAATGAAGCAAGGAACTTAAGGAAAAACTTAGATGTGATAAATCTGAGTTCCACCTTTATCACGCAATTACCAACATCAAATGAGTCTACCCACCTTTTTTTCTTTTCCTCTTTTTTTAGAAAACATTACAGGATATAATCATAAGCTAGTGGAGGACATGAATGTTACATGAAAATTATTGGTACTCAAGTGAATTAGAAAATAGTAAATGAAATAGCTTTCATTTAATTGTTTGGGGGCAGCTGCATATGGAGCAAAGGAAAACATGTCTACATAGCCAGTGAAACCAACCCAAAGAGTGTAAGGGAATTCTCCAGTGAGATACACTTGATATATTACAAGAGTTAATCTTCCTTCTCTGTTGTAATCCCATGGTAAAACAAATTTTTCCACGCTTGCTAAAGTTGCTTGCTCACAAGCTGTGATTACTCATACTAGCCAAATTACCTGTGTAACTTGGAGCTGCCTGAACAGGTGGATGTTTTCTTTTCATTTTTAAAAAATGCTGGATGAAAATTTAATCTCCTCTTTCTGTCTTGTCCTCAGTTTATTTTAAGGACTGATATACATTTTCACTTAAATTATTCTAAAAAGGATATGGTATTTACCTACAGTGTTTCATTAGAAGTGGGGATTAGCACTCTCTACTTTCAGCTTCTTATTTAGTTTGTTGTAGAAATTCGTGGTTTCTGAGAATAGTAAAAGGGTGCTATTGACTTAAATCAGCATTTTACATACGATACATGGGTTAAACATTTGTTCTAGAGACACTAATACAGTCCATTCTCATTGTTACCCAAGACTTGATGATTCCCCAGTTCAGAAGCAGGCTCTACAGATGTACCCATGATAGCAACTCCAGATGGGAAAATATTTAGAAATTAGTATTTCTACCTACATCTTTGATCACACAGTGAATAATTTCTTCCTCTGTAGATGTTTCCACTGCCAGCAGGAGAACCTGCACTGTCTGGTACTAGACAATATAAGTTTGATATCTAAAACTAGCCCTGAAGATACTTCTAGTTCTTGAGGAAGACTATTAGTTTGTAGCACAAAAGGAAACATTTTTTTCATTTCTTTAATTGTTCATTAGTCATCATTTCTATATTTATTTTGTTTTAATCCTACCACTAAATTGAAAATTTCAACTATTGTTTCTATCACAAATTTCTTGATGACTATTCTAAATTTCACATTGCTCATGTAGTTATGAAACAGATAAATTTGAGCTAAGGACTGAACCTAGAATCTTTTAAATCAGAAGTCACCACAGGTACTCCGTGTTCTTGTTAGTCAGTCCCTAGGATTTAGGTAGGAAAAAAAATTTAAAACAGGAAAATAATATACTGTTAAAGTTGATTAGCTGGCTGTAGTCTCCTAGATACAGAAGATTTCCTCCTTTTGCACAGCAGGTGCATGCATGACTTATGCAGGAAAAGCTCAATTTTGTAAAGGTTAAATTTGATCAAATTGATTAAGTACAGATTTTTCTTCCATTCTATCAGTACCGGTTTTATGCTTACTGGTTAGAAACCTGTTTCCCCAAAGCCATAGTCATTTCCCTACTTTATTCTGTCTGATTATTAAGTGTCACAATCTCAAATAAAGAAACAATTGTTTCATGTGTAACTCTAAAATGCATTAAGTAGCCCCTGCAAAAATATTTCTCTTCACCTGTGACGAAGAAAATAAGTAGCAATTAATTTCTCCCAGCTCATTACATTTGGCACCTCAATCCTCAGACCAGGCGAAAGGCTTACTTTAGGTAAAAGTACTTTTTCTTTTATCAGATCAGAAGAACGAAGTGTTCAAAACTATCGCACACTGAGAGGAATAAATTGTTTTCATCACTTGATCAAAACTGAAAATACAGGTCTAGGACCTGCAAATGATTTAAATCAGGCTAAGCGTTACATCTATAATTAGCATTGTTGACTTTTAGAGACTTTCTTGTGTGGATAAAGTTAAATACGTGCCTGTGGTTCACATAGGACTGGGGCAATAGCTAGCCCCATCTCCGGGGGACTGCATGCATTAAATTCCCACTCAAAGTGTCTGGTAGCAAACAGTGCTCAACATCTTCTGGAAGATGCTGGACTTAGGGAAAGACCTGCCTTTACACCTGGGCTGATGGTTGGCTGTGGGCAGAGTTTCAGCTCCTCACCATGAAAAGCCTTTGCACTTCCAGGAATGATAATGGAATTTATTCAGGGTCATTAACTATGCAGAGACAGCTGTGAGCACCACGAAGATTTACTTAGCGTGAGGATATAAGAATTAACCAATCTCCTAGATTACAGATACAAATTTGAGCTCCGAATCCATTCAGATCAATGCTAAATGAATCATTAATATTCTGTACGAAGCAGAAAATGAAGCCGATGAAAGCTGATCCCACTACCTTGTCATTACATTCTCTATTACCGCAAGTTCATCCAAAATTGCAAATCATTACCGCTTCTCCGGCATCTGCCACACTCCACTACTGTCCCTGGAGCACTCAGGGAGTCAAATATGTTTACTAAAGCATAAAACTACTAACACCACTCATCCATGGTTACACAGACACATCTGAACATTACTTTAAAAGTGTCATAGACCTTATATTTATTGTTCTGAATAAACATTAGTCTCACAAGCGGAGAAACACCAAAGGCTGGAGACTGGTAATTACTCACAGGATAGGTACACTGCCATTAGCTGCAATGAAAGCTTCTCTGTGTTTCCATGTCAGCGGATTTCAGTGCTAAGGAACAGTATCTTGCCTCAGACAGGAGAATTTAACTCCATGCTTCTTTAGTCTTATGTACTTAGGCAATAGGAGCGTAACATTGCGGGATGTTTGGCTGGGTTTTGACACAAATTGCACTAGACACGGTACATGGGTAATTAGCAATGCATACAGGCTCTATCTTTAATCCAAGCCTTTTAATATAGTCTCAGAAACTGATATTTGATCCAACCAAAATATTTCACGACATTTTCATTTTCTCAAAAACTGTACTCCTACAGCGCTGGTAAGATTCCAAAATAAAGTTCTGATGCTCTCAATAATATTTTGTTGTATTTACTTTTAACTGTTTTTATCTGTACTTGATTTTTAAAGCTAAATATCTTATTGCTGTAGGATGTGCTAATATTAATTTTGTAATGAAAAAATGGCACTTTTTTTAACTTGCCTTTTCAGAGTAAACAAACAGAAAAATTAGTTACTGAGCTCTAGTAATGCTGTTTTCTGCTAACAAAGATTAAATGGTCTATCTGATATGAACTTGATAACAATTGAGGAGATACAAAATTGTTACCCACAGTATTACATCTCTAATTAGAAAGGACCAGAATCTTTTCCACATGACTTCCTTATAGTCTTGTATAAGTCTGTGATGTATAGCAGTCAGGGAAATCAAGACTAAATCAAAAATGGTTGATACCCAGATAAATAGTGTTCTGTAAAATGTCATTTGAAAGATTGTGACCCAGGAAGAAGTATATATTCACCCAAGACTCTGAAGTGCACTGATGCTCATTATACTCCTAAGATGGCAGAGACATTTGTTTAATAATACAACCACTCCCATCCATTTTTTAACCTACATTATGGGAAATCATCAAAAAGAAATGGGAGGTAGCCCTGTAGAGCCATTCAAAAATTAAGAGTTCACTCATTTCAGTCTTTCACTGATGTGCTATGTGAAATCGAGGAAGAATAATAAAAAGTTACAAACATACTGAAGTGTCACTATTTCTCTGGCAGCTCCAAGATGAAAAGCCAATGTGTGTTTTAGCACACTGCAGTTCCAGGGCTCATAGAAATGGGATTATTCTGATTTATATCAGCAACTGGCCTGACCCAAGGCCATTAGTCTCTGAGGGGTGAGGTTGGCAGCCTGGATTGCTGCAGATAATACACCTCACCAGAGCCTGGTGGGCTGCCTTTGCAGTTACACAGCACCCACGGTGTGGAAATCAGGGCAGGAGGCTCTGCACGCCAACTGCAGCCAAGGAAATGCACCAGAAGGCTTTTTATAACATATCTCTCAACCTCACAGAAAACAATAGGCAGCCTTTTTCTTTTTTTCTTTAGTGAAAATCTGCCTCTCTGCGTTGCTCATATTCAGCTCACAATCAGATGCTGTGCAGATCAGTGCCCAAAATATCAATCCAGCCAAATGCTTGCCAGAGCTTTAGGGAAACCTTACTGTCTCAGAACTATTTGCATTCTGAACTGAATGTTTTATTTTCAATCCTGCTGGCATCTGCTATGTTTTTACAATCTTTTAGATGGTTTACTCTGATTATTAGCAAGTAACCAATGTGATTTGATGTTCTTTTCACTTCTCCCTTCTGCTAATATAGAAAGGCAGCAAACTATACCTGAAACTGCTAAGAATTGGTTCCTCCTGTTTGATTTGACATTTTAGTTGTGACTTGTTCTTTTTGTTGTTTTATTGCTATTGGTTTTTTTTATGTCTACTTTCTAGTGTCCAACCATCCTTAGAAAAACAGAATGTAGGTGCCATGCAAATACTTCCCAAGATCTATTCCAGCTACTTTTTTATCTCTGGCATTTGTTGGCACCTTTTCTTTCCAGTTTCCATCTGCCATCTTAGTCACTTATTGTTCTTATTTTCTGAATCCGCAATTTTTTCAGTAAAATGCCTTTCAATAATGCTTCCTCCTTGTGTTGCACCTCTTCTTCCCTGAACCTTTCCTTAGCAACTGGCAATTTCACCTATTTATCCACTGGCACAACTGAAATTGATGGATTTTCTCTTTCTATACATGTACTTGAGTTCAGCCTTGGCACTCCAAGCTGGGAAAAGAAGTGATGGCGAAGACAGCTAGGAGATTCACATTGAAATATAGAAGCAGCAAGCAGCAGCTTGAACAAAACACAAGCTTAGAAAATACACCTTTTTAATCTATCTAACAAAAATGGATGATATTGGTGTGGGATGGATTCTAGCTGCTTCAGGCTGGATGAGCAACAACTCAATGATCCTCAGGAGTCCTCGCTTAAGAGAGTGGTGATTCTCCCTCTGGTTTGCTTTCCAATACTTTGAAAGCACTAATGAGCGTTTTAAATCAAAGCCCATCTCAAATATTAATGATGTTTCAATGTGCCTCCCATTTAACGTAAAGCAGTGCATAGCACTTTTCAGCTGATTTTATTTTTTTTAAATAGATTTTGCACTCTAACTGGCATTAGCAGGAGACCTCTGAGTGGCATTACCACATTAAGGGTGCTTAGTTCCCTGCTTGTCTTTATCCCAGCCACCCAACGAGTAACAGTTACAGTCAAGCTTGTGGAAAATTCTCCCAGAAATTGTTTCAAATGCAAACACCTCGTATGCCTTTTGATTTAGGACCTCTTTTTATTTCATATTTTTGTAGGACTTGGCTGCCAAGAGAGGCATATCACATCACATTGTTTATATGTATAGCACTATGACAAAGAGTTCATGCTTAGCAGCAGCTCACAAGGGCTGTTTTCCTTTTGGGGGGTAGGTTGTGCCAAAATGAGAGGAAATAGCATTTCCTCCGAGAGTAATGAGCAGCTGGTGTTTTTGCCCTGGTGTTTATGGGATGTAATAGGCACAGTGGCACATTTGGAACTGGTTGGAGAGAAAACTAAATGCTGCTTTCTTTTATCTTTATCACCCCCTTTCCCAAGAAGGATTTTCAGTTTCTATGCTTTATACTAATTTTAGAAAATGCAATAAAAATTAAATCACAGCACTTTGCCACAATGTAGTAGGATATTACAATCTATGCTTGGTAAAGATAGACTGTTTTTATCAGCTGGAATCATAAAAGCTAAGATAATAAAATATTTTTAAAACTACTCCAAATAGATCTTGGAAGAATTAAAGCAAAGGAAAGGCATATGGAAATGATATTTGGAGAGGAACCACTGAAATTGCCAAAAACTGTACATCTGCACTTTTGGCCATTGTCTGACCTTACTGCGCATTCAAAAATGTGCATTCTCATACAATGAGACTTTAATCCAGTGACAGGACAGCAGTAGAAGAACTTAAAAGTACTAATACCTCTAAAAAGCATTTACTAGTCTCTCATTCATTGTAAATTGATACAGCTCCATTGACTGTGACAGAGAAGTGCAACTCTCTTCAAAAATGATATAAACCCATTGAAACAGAACCAGAATCTGCTCCTTTACTCACAGCACTTCAAAATGACTGATTAGACCATTATTCATTGTGAATAGAGGTGGCAAACACTGTTCCACAGATAATGTCCTCTTCATCAGCCATACTAATTGGTATTTGTGGTGATCTTGTAAACATTGCATAAACTGATGATATACACTTGATAACAGTACAGTAGCCAAAGATTATTTATTTGTGTTGATATAATGTGCTGAAACACATAATTATTTATCTTGCTAGTAACAGCGTTCTTTACAAAGATCACCACTAATACAAAGAGTTACGTCATTCTCAAGTAGCAATGTCATATTGGTGATTTTAGAAATGAGGTTATGGCAAAGAAAGATATTCTTCCTAGATGGCTTCATAAAGGGAATTTTAAAGGATGCCACTTAGATATTATTTGACTAATGAACAAGTCGAAACCCATGTTAAAGGAATTGCTTTCTTGTATATGTCATGATTACATAAAGAATGTTAGAAATGGTTATTTACTCAACATTGACTAAAATTTGGTCACCTTTTAAAGTTATCTTTTGCTTTTCTGAAATGATGAGCTTCCACAAAATTTGGAACTGGGACACATATTTAGGGCATACAAATGTGAATTTAAAAGCCTGCCATAAGGACCTAATTTGAATAACATGTTTTTTGGCATTTCACTGGATATCTTATGGCCATGTTTTGGAAAGTTTGAAATGATTGTAGTTTCTCAAGTGATCACAGTATCCACAAGACAAGAAAGCTCTGTTAGCATGAATGTTATTTGCTTGGATTATATTAATTTCTCACATTGATTCAATATGGCTTCACACCCAGAACTGTGGGTTCAACACATCTGAAACATCTTAGGCATAGTTTAACTCAGTCAACATTTCTGATGAATCATAGAATCATAGAATGGCCTGGGCTGAAAAGGGCCACGATGATCATTTAGTTTCGATCCCCCCTGCTATATGCAGGGTCTCCAACCACTAGACCAGGCTGCCCAGAGCCACATCCAGCCTGGCCTTGAATGCCTCAATGGCTGGGGCATCCACAACCTCCTTGGGCAACCTGTTCCAGTGTGTCACCACTCTCTGTGTGAAGAACTTCCTCCTAATATCTAACCTAAACCTACCCTCTCTCAGTTTAAAACCATTCCCCCTTGTCCTAAATGAATTTCTGTAATGAAACAAGATGAAATGAAACAAGCTGATGGTCAGGCTGCCTTGACAGATCCCTCAGTAGATTATCAAACACAAGAGATTCTCACCCTTTCATAAGACCAAGACTTCCTTCCTTATCCAGAAGCTGCCACACCTTCCTTTGCCTTGTTATCTCCAACCTGCCTTCTTGGACTTCTGTTTAACCTCACACTCCATTTACCTTAGCTCTTTCACTGCAGTAAGTGAGAGCTTGCTTCCAAGTAGGTCTGCGTCTGGAGAGCTATGAAGACAACTTTCTAATCCAGGGCAAGAAGAAAATACAGGCTCATACTTACAGCTACATACCTCAACTGTTAGCTGAGGGCTGCTGGAATATTTGTGCCCAATTTTACGATGAAGACACTTGCTTTTCAGTGTGAGGATGAGCACACCACAATCTCCACTATTACTAATTCTTTTTTTTCATCTATTCTTTCTGTTGGGATTTTTGTACACATTTTAGATAAACTGCAATAAAATCCCAGTTAAGCTGAATCACCAGATACTGTTCTGTGAAACGTGACATATTGCAAAACTGTGTTCCTTTTGAAATCACAAGGTATTTTAGCTTTCCCCTCAGTAGTAAGTGGATCCTACTCACGAATCTTTAAAAAGTACCTTGAACCTTGGAGAAAAAGTGACTGCAGTAGTAGTTGCATTTTTTTGAGTTATGATCATTACATGCATTTTTAGAAGAGATCAGGTGTGCTCCAGCCTCATCTCTGCTACTTCACAAAGCCTGCGGAGCAAGCAATCTCGGAGCACACACCTGAACTCCAGAGCTCCTTCTACTTACAATTCCTTGTGATAAAAAAAGAAATGTATTTGGAAAAGTGTTTCAGGAAAAAATGCAGCACTTAAGTCTTCTAGCCCCCAGACTGCATGGTTAGATAGCATTTGGGAATCAAAACAGGCAAGCAACTAATCTGAACATTTGTACAATCCCTCCGAGAATGGAGAGAGATTTTCTAACATTAGCGACATCTTTAGGAGGATTTCTGTTTCATAAATGCTTTTCATACTGTTCTGCTCCTTCCCTTAAGCTCTTTTCTCCTAGTCCACTGGCTCCTTTCTCTCTTTTTGTCAGAGGCTGTAAGATGGCAGTCTCTAGAGTCACAAGGTCTTTCATGATCTGACCCAAGAAGGCTCTGATAGGAGAGTTATATAATTATTGGTAAATAATACACAATATTATTCAGCTTAGCTGATGCAAACTCATTCAAAGGTCCACTCCTTACCATAAAAATATAGTCTTTCCCTGCCTACCTAGCAATGACTCTATTGTGTTTCATGGGAAGCTGTGAGCAAACTAATTTCTAGCCTGACAGCACATCAATACTGACTCTTTTGTGTGTCTTCTCCAATAAATAGCTGCATTGCACTTTTGAGCTGTGCTTATCCTGCCTGTAAAGTTTGTGTGCTCATGGCAAAATACGTCCAATTGCCTACCAGAGGAGGGTGACAGAGCTTAGAAATGTCACTACTTTATGATTTTGGTCCCCTCAACACTCCCCAAGGGCAGGGCTATATGTGTCTACTCAGACCAGTCCGGACCAATGTCATGACCATATGACCCAAAATCCCCAAAGGCCTCTTCAGCTACCTGGGATCACTGGAGCATGGGATTCTCACAACAGCCTGGCCACAGTCTAAAAAAAAGATATTTGAAGAAGGCAGTTAATGAGTTGAATCCATTTATAAAGTATTTTACTTGATGCATGAGGAGGTCCGTAAAGTACCTGCCACTGTGATGTTCACTTGCTTATCATGTCTAAAATTCTTCAAACAGTTTGCAGTCAGCTGGCAGGTATAGCATCTACGTCCTCAGTGACACTGATCTATACTGAATATAGTGATCTATACTGAATATATGTATCTGACTGTACATATGTATATGACTATAGGAAACCAAGTCCCAAATCAACCATGAAGACTCCTGAAGGGCATGCATTTATTAGCTCCTTCCTGTTCCATTTCAGCTGTTTTTAAATCCCAAAATAGCATCTCTTCTGATTCACCAGCCATAACCCCACTGGAATACTCTGTAAAGAGTTGATCAGCTTGTCATGCCAGAACCACACAGATCAGTGAAAGACCATTATAATTGCACATAAAAAGAATGGAATGATCTTTTGCATCTTTATTTACTTCTATTAGAAAATGTAGAGACTTAGACATGAACAGTTTCTGCTTTCTCCAGGAAAAGATCATTTATCTTCTTAAAGGTATTAGACTCCTGTGTACTGTTTTTCCCCATTTGGTGTCCTTGATTCCCCCTTCTGAACACTTGAGCATTTGCAATCAGCACATAATGACACTTACTAATAACAACTGAACTACAACACCCCACCATAATGTTGTTCTAATAACATATATAACATCATATAATGCCAGTAATGTGGAGCAGATTCACCGTGCAGAGTCTCAAGTCTATCCAGACCTACATGTTTTAATTTTCCCTCTGGTACATCTGCTGTGAAGCGCGACCCCTGCTGAGCCCAATACGACCCAAAGTTGTGTCTTTTGCTGTAATTCTGATCCCCAATTCAAATTCTGGCACTTGGCTTTAATTTCTCAGAAACTGACAGATGCTGGATCAACACAACAGCATGCAGAAAACTGTGTCATTTCTGCTGTCTTTGTTATGCTTATTATTCTCCATTGGAGAGGCGGCCAACAATCAATTCAGTAGTACACCTTCTTGTTACGTTATATGCCACATTATCAGCAAGAAGAGAAATATGAGAGACACATATGGGACAAGGAAGAAGTGTTAGCTGGCTAGGCTATACCACAGACTTTGCTAAATTTCAGTGCTGTTTGGTTTGCATTAACTAGAAATGGGAAAACATTTACTGATGAAATTATCAAATTTTTTTCTGCTGAATTATGTTCTTAGTAAGACACATACACATAAATATAGGAATAGATTGGAACAGCTGTTCCGTCAGCATTACAAGAGTGAGAGACTGCATGGGTTGGGCATTCCTAAGGTCCCTGAGCTCTGCAGTTCCTTCCCTGCTCCTCCCCAGAGCACAAAAAGCACAAGTGAATGTCACTTGTAGACCTTCCTCTCCGCAAGAGTAGGAAGAGATAATATAAGCCCTTATTCAACAGAGAGAAGAAAAATTGGACTTGTGCCAAGGATTTTTATCTGTCTTTAGTAATACAAGCCTAACAA
>JAOWBP010004023.1:2343370-2355182 GCA_028571105.1 Tragopan temminckii
AAAAAAAAAAAACTATATGGAGAGGTATTTAAAAAGAAAAGAAAAAAGCCTTGTCCCACTTCTGACAGTAACTGTGCTGCTTGGTTTGTGGCCTCAGGTTCTGAGCACTGCCACGCTGCAGCAGCATGGACGGCAAGGGCTGTATTTCTCATAACTTCACTAGACCAGCTGCAGAGAAAATTCAACAATAAAATTCAAATTATGTTTGTCATAAGCTTCTGCTCTTTCTTCGCTACATTTGTGTACATGAAGTGTAATATACTAGCAAGAATGTCCCCTGACATGGAGTTGATTTTTATATCTGTTAAATTTACCACTAGCTTTACAGATGCCGCAATCTCTTTTATTCCAGCTCTAGCAATTATAACGTAATCTGTGCTAACACTGCAGATTACTAGAGCAATTTTGAAGATAAACGATCACATCTCCATTTCCATCTGCTAGTCCAATCACAAAAATTGTGAGAATAAAATCCATCCCTTATATTGGTGCATTTTGGTGCATATCTGGCAGTCTTCTGAATCAACTGTACTGGGCCATGCTAAGAGCAATTCTCAGGAAGATATGAAGAAAGCTCTCGGTTCCCCTCTGGTTTTTATCTTCATTTTAACAACACTACAAAGGTCTAAACATTTCTCTTTTTTCATCACTGAGAAGGCTCCTGGTCATGAGCAACATATACTTTTTCAGCTTAATAGAAGACTTTTCTAGATATGAATTTGGCACATTTCTGTTCCTACAAATGCTGTAATTATATGCTCTGGTCAGAGTCCTTGGCCAAGCCGTAGCCAAAGGCAATTTCTTTCATCCAAGCACAGTGATACAGTCAAGGCAATTCTTTGCATCTGGTTTTGTTGATCTAGGCTATACCCACCCACCAGCCTACTTCCCCACGTTTGACAAAAGAAATGCATTCAGAATATGCTTAGATGTCACTTAATTTTAGAGCACACACTAAGAAGCCAAAACAAAACACGTGTCCCTGCCAAATTCAACAATCTCTTCTCCTCTCCTCATTCCTCCCTCCCAAAAAGCCCATCTCATGAAGTTTCTTACAAGAAAATTAGACTTGCAAGTCTCCTAAACATAATGATTTCAGCTCATACAAAACTACGTAGATATTTCTGATGTCGTCAGGTGCAAAGATTCATGCTGTTGAAATGTGTTTTGATTCAATGATCAGAAAACAAAAATATTTGGGGGAAAAGCAAACTAGAATAACACAACTGTATTTTCAAGGGAATTATTTGCAGCACATTTCTACTAGTAATTATTTTTTGTTCTGGTTTGCAGCGCTTCTGCTTCTGGCATCTCATCTCCTTCACAGCAGCCAGCAATTGAATTAGAATCATTGCTGAACAGCAAGAAAATCTGTCATAGAAGTCATGTTGACAGACAACTTTGTTCTGTTCTCATTTTTATTTTCTCTTTCTTGTATTTACATCTGAAATTCCCACCTAAAAGTGAGCAGAAACAGACAAATCTTATTTGTCTAGCCTCCCTCTCCTTTGTCCTGCTTTTGTCTTTAATAGAGCTGGTATTCAGCCTCTTGCACAGGGAAGAAATAGCCAGCTACCCGTCTTTACTACCTACTGTGTCTGGCAGCACGTCAAAAATGTACCTTTTCTCCAGCATAGTGCAGTAGCGGTGCATGTCTCCCACAATCATCCTGAATGACTAACAAGAGTAAAAGATGATCAGATTCTTCCCTTACAAATACTGGACGTCGCTGTTTTTATGTATGGCACTGTGCTCCCTGGTAATGACATCACAGCACCAAGAGCATCTGGATCTGCCATCCGAAGACCAATCCATTAAAGCTGCTTTGTGCTGAAAACCACCACAGATGATGTAAGCTGTTGTGTTGTTTTTTGTTTTTTTTTTTTTTTACCCCGCCCCCTTGGACAAATCCATTCTTTAACTACATAACTCAGTTTATATAACGTTTTCACAGGCTCAAACAGGCACTGAGCACTCTGCAATGCTGAGCACTAACAGAAGCTGACAAAAAGGGTTCTTTCTGTATACCCTGAGATTATAACAATATTGAAAATCCTAAAGGTATGAGAAATGGAGAAAGAATTAGTGAAGTAAATGCATTTTCTCCTAATAAAACCTGCAAAATACAAGGACTAGTGAAGACTACCTCCAGAGAGAAGCATCTTTCCTAGCTGATCAGCGGAAGAAAACTGCAGATAGCAAGTTTGACATAGCTCACGCCTACCAGAGAGAATATTTACAAACAAATCAACCAACTCCCTCCAAATCTAAAGAACAAATAATTTCTGCTAAGAACTGCTTACGCAGAAATTAATGTGTCCTGCTTTCTCTATGAAACATATGTATGGAGGACCACTCAGCAGCATCACTGACTGAAGCCAACTTATAATTAATTCACCAATGTCTTTTAATCTGTGACACCTCAGATAAAAGCACTGCTGCAGAGCAAGCAGTGAATCCCTTTGTGGTGAGGTGGATCTGGCTCATGATACATCCCACAGGTTCTTCTGGGGAAGCAAACCTTTGTGGGTGGTGACTTGTTTTGACACACAGCGCAGTACAGATCACACAGTGGCCTCAACTTCACAGCTCTGCACATATGAATAAAGTAGGGCTGCTTTAGTCAGACACAGGAATGAGCTCTGTCGTCACTGATGCGAGAGGAAGAAAACTTCCAAGCCAAAACTCTACTTTTTTTTTTTTTGTGGCCACTCTCGGGAAGAGTTTCCTTCCCATTTCTGTCCCTCTTCCACAGAACAGAGATCATTACTGCATATTGATGGCAGAAAAGGAAGGAGCCAGCGTGCTCCCTAGCCTTACACAACGACAGAAAGCATTTCTCATAATCCATACCAAGTCTATTAAAGAAAATGAAAGAAATCTGACAGCCAGGCCAAAGTCCATATAAACTGGTAGAGCACATTAAGTTATAGTAAATGAACACTGCCCACATGCATATATTTGACCATTCTTTGGACACGGTGTTTCAATTTGTTTGTTCTGAGGCAACCCTCACCTCCTAGCTATCTGACTTGGGTGCAACAGATTTGCACGCACAAGATCTACACAGTACCAACAGAAAGCAAGATCACGTTCTTACAGCAGAAATGGAAAGTTACCACAGAAAACTTCTCCATGGCAAATAATCTGTTTTTCCTCTGTAGAAAGCAAGGCTCACTGGGGGAAATAAAGCATTTATTCCTTCAGGAACAGTGCTCAAATGCAGAGACATACTCCTTCTAGCGACAGATTCTCAAAGCATACTGAATGCACTTCCTTTGTTGTATCAAGGTAGTATGTAAAAATTGACTAATGTGCATCAGGCTCATTACTGACTGCTATGTCACTGGTAGCTTTGGACAGAAGACAGCATTCTGCAGCACTGAGATAACCACCAGTCTCGCTAAGTCAGATAATGGGGGGGAGGGGAGAGAAAAGAGCAACATGGGCTGTGAGCATGTGGTCCAGTGTCTCATCTCTTCTTGGATCAATTTTAAAGCTAGAGCAATCCAGTACCAAATTTTTTCCTACTTTACTGTCTCTGTTTACATGCTTTAAAGTCACATAGCACATGTAAAGTGTTCACCTTTAAAGTCCAGGACACTAGTATGCCACCTAACTTCAATAATAATCAGTCCTCTTTCCTTTTAAGTCACAACACTGAAGAGTATTGCCAGATGAGTACTGAAAGGGAGTTGCACTCGCATGCCACTTTTTCCACTTGGTTTTATTTAACACATCAATGTCTTTACAATGCAGAGAAACCACCACTGAGAAATAGCTGACCCATGAGACTGGAAAGGTGATCTGAAGGTTTGCCCTGCTGGGTCACTCACTATGTATCCGGCTTACGTCTCTGGTTGACAGTAAATTAAAATTACTGCCATCTGACAGGTGTGCAACAGCCTATGTAAAATGAGTTGGCGTGTTGAGCACTGCTGTTTGTAGGCAGGTGTCCACAGCAGACACACTCACTTCCACTCACTTCCAGCACTCACTCTGGCATTCCCAGGAATGGGGGGGGAGGGGGAGGGGTCAGGACTTCCCCAGCTGCAGAGCACAGTCCTTTTGCTCTTACAGGTGGTCCTTCTGCTTCATTGTCAAAGCGTGTGGGCAACATCACAGAGGAAAACAGAGAGCTTCCTACCATGTGGTGGTACTCCTTAGTGAGCACCTTCACTTCCCCTGCCAACAGCCAGGAACATGCTTTAAGAACTTAGCATCTAATTTTACAAAAATAAACATCGACCGTACATTACGCAGATATTATACATTATCCTGACAATCCTAACAGAACAATATGTAAAAAATCTAAATCATTGATTAATTATGGGAGATGATTCTGTCTGATTTCTTTAAGTACTGGAGTGGCAAACAGCATTCTGCTGCAAGGAGTTGAGACTGCTTTTTACACACTCCCTGTGGGAAGCTGGATGCCTTCAAAGGAGTCAGAAGGGAAAAATGCAGGAGGCATTCTGGCTCCGCTTCTTACTCTGCTGTGGCCAGCAGTACCAGGAGGATTTGTTTGTAAGGAAAGAAAAGGAATCCCAGTGTGATCAAATGAAAACAGCAAAAAAATCGTACCAAAAGACAATAAAGGGGAAAACTGTTGACTTTTTCAAACTTCCAGAAATCCACACCACATATTATCATATTGTCAAAGAAGCAAGCAATGTTTTCTCACTTAGAATTATTTGCTTTGTCCCCATTTCTTTTTATTAAGGTAAATGCTTTCTACATTTTCAATGTAAGACCCAGGGGCACTAAACAACAACAAAATAAGAAATTGTCTGAAAACTCAGTGCTGTCATTATGATAGAAATTATGATAGAATCCAGGAAAGTAAATTCATGTAATGAGAGCATGTTCAGATAGTGAAAGAATAGAGCTATTAAAAAAAAAAAAAAAAGGGAGAGAGATCAAAAGTAGAAAGGCTGGAGATAACTGGAAAAACAGTATTCCATCATGGACAGATTACAGAACACATACAAATGGGAATTGTTTTCATTAAATGGTAAAAAAAAAAAAAAAAAGAAAACGTTAAAAAATAAAATCTGTTCCATGTCAAAAAAGAGGTCTTGATTACAATAAAATGTTTTGTTCCAAGAATTTTCTTACTTTTTGATTTTTCTTTTACTTCAGCTTAGTTTACAACAACCAATGGAAATAGCTATTTTAAGAAAAAAAAATAAGCATCATGTTACAGAGTCCAAGTCAGTCCATAACAGTCAGAATTTAAGGAATTACTTTCACCTTTGTCTGAAACATCTCTGGCTTGCTCAAAACAATTTATTTGACTATTCGGATAATAAATCTGTTATTTCATAGAGAAATCATGTTTGTATACAGATTGCTTCTAGAAACTGCTAATACAGGACACAAGGTTACACAGGACTCCTTATCTCACACAGTCAATTTCTATGCCTTTTCCCAAAAATTTTACTGGAATTTCTGAAATATATTTCTTCCATCCTGTGATTTCTTGAAAGTATTTTTCTTCTTGTGTTTTTATACTTCCACTTCTCTGCAGTGTGTAAGGTAGCTAAGCAAGGTCAATTACTTTGTTAAGAGTTTCAATAAACTTGCTTTTGGAAGCAAGATCTTTCTTAAACTCTAATCTTTACTGTTCCACTACTTTGACAGTTGCCATTGAGCGCTACAAGAAGAAGAATTAGGTAATTGTATCTAATTGTGTTCTCCCTGGCTGTTGTTTAAACAAGGAAAGCCTTTCAGTTGTTGTAGAAAGTATTAACAGCAGACCTTTGCTGACCTTCTAGAGCCATTGGGGAAAACTTGACATTACACAGAAGCTTACTCAAACAAGCAATAATTAAGTTGAGAGTGGAGTGACACCACTTACAAGAGAAAACTAAATATGGCCATTTAATCCAAAAATTACTTAAGGACTCTTGGGAGCATGAAAGTTTACCTCTACTAAAATGATTATGTTTTGCTGTTACATGAAGAGACGATACAAATGGAATATGCATGTTCTTTTCAACATCACTACCCTTTGCTGCTCTACCAAAACTGGAAGTAGCAATGGAAGGACCTTTCAAACTAATGTTTTGCATTCAATTATGTAGAAGCATCTGCATTGTCTTTAAATAACCTGTCAACCATTCATGAGGTAAAGACCGAATGCTGATTGCTGTTACATACTCAAGTCCCAAGGACTAACTGAAGCATACAAGCCTTTGTCTTTGGAGATTTAGGACAACATTCCTTTTTCTCTAGCAAAATATTTTAGTTTCTTCACTGTTCTCTCCTTCATCCATCTCCCACTATCTTATTTTACCTCTCACAGTGAATATCTTTGTTGATCATCTCTGGAGTTTAAGAGTAAATGCATAAACTTTAGGGAGTTTGTTAAAACAAGGAAGTGTTAAATTTTCCATAGTCCTGTCTAAAAGTACTAGCCTTCATGTAAACATAAGGGTGTATTTCAAAAGTGTTCCTCCATACTTATTTTACAGAATTACTACATCAGTATTCTAAAGTCAAAAACATAAAAATTGTTCCCAAAATATATTCTGTAGACTGCGCTTCTGTTCTACCTTTCTCCAAAACAAATGAGGCGCTCCTTGGAAAAGAGCAGAGTATGCCTCAGTAAACAGTCACACAGCCAAACTATTTCCCTGAGCCACAGATTCAACCATATCAACTTCTCAGACAGCTTCGTTGCATCAGACAATCTCTCATTCAGAGCTGCAGGAAATGGTCATGTTTCTGAACTGTTCTGGTCTTTTCTGACATTCATTCTGCTCTGCCAGCCATGCCAGCCTTCACATCCCTTTCATCTCTTTCCCAAAGGATACCTTTTGGTGCATCCTCATGCATGAAAACCATTTCAAATCTATTTGCCTTCAATGTATTTAAATTATTCCTAGATAAACCTCACTCCTTCAACACTTATAAAAACACAGAATGGAGTCTTACAATATTTTAGTGTTCTTATCTCTAAATACATGTATTAAAGCTCCAGAAACTGAAGCTAAATGAATTCTGATAACCTGAGCATGTGACCAAAGGAAGTACACAATCATTCTTGTAATTAAGGACTATTTTAATGTCTGTATCTATTATTTGACTTGAAAGTACCAACGAAACGGAAGTATTTCTATTTCACAGTAGTAATTGTAGGGGCACTAAAATCCCATCATGAGATAATCTTTTGAAGAATATTGAAGTACTATTATTTCAAGCATCTGTTTTATTGCTGTTGCCTATTTGATTTTTAAATATGTATTAATAAAGGAAATAAGTCTTCCTGTATTGCTCCTCCATGGTCCCAGGAAAAGGAAAGATATCCTGCATGACAGTTAAGAGCAGTAGTTTCTTAATTTTTCCCTCCAAGATCTTATTCCCCTCAAATACCTCTCAAGAAAGCCCAAGGAGACAGATCAGCTATCTTAGTCAAATTTCAGGAGTTCCCCTTTGAGACTTCTGTTTGCAAGAATGTGGCATTTTGGAGGGCATTGAAAGATGGTAGATTGATTTTTTTGTGGGAGAAAATTGTTCTCTTTTCAGTCAAAGTTTTTTTCCCTTGTAAGGTTTCCCTAAACACCTTCAACCAAAACAGGATGGAAGTAAAACAGTTTTAAATTATTCTTACTTTAAAATATATATGACAGTTTTAAATGCCTTTGAATTCTTGCAAGCCAAACAAAGAGTATGGATTAATTCATCTAGAACAAAATTTTTTTTAGAAGAAAACACTGAAAGGAAAGAATAACATAATCTAGCAAATCAATATAAATTCCTCTTACTGTGGATTTATCTGTGGTTGATTTTCTTAATATAATTCTTTTTGATACAAAGTAAGAACAGAGAATTAGAGGTAACTTTACTAGCAGAACAATTTTTTGAGAACAAAACTAAATGCAAGACAATTTCCATTGGAATGAAGATTTGTGACTACAGTAGAAACACCAACCAGAAGTCCCCAAAATACTCTTATTGAAAAATAATGTTTTTTGGCACCATAATGCTCACAAGCTTTCATTAAATTCAAACAAAAGGATATCTGGTAAGGACGGAGATGAAGAACGTGAGCTAATACCGAATACACTCCCCTAGCATACAATATTGGCTGGTAAACAGGGCTCACATAAGATACGCCTTCCTACAGAAGGAAACTAGCGCTCACTTTCCTGCATTGCAGGAGAACATCCAAACCTCCACTCTGTCTATCTAGTCGTTCAAAACTTGTTTCCTGATTTTCTCCCATTTTCAAATAAATTTCCATTCATAGGAGCAGAAGAATGGCTCAGTAGCAGAGGATTTGAATTCAGATACTTCCCTCCAGTTATTTCAAAGGATTAGTCAGTAGCCTTGTAGTTAGACACTGCAACCTCTGATATTCAAGGTGGGAGGAGCTTAAATGTAGGCTTCCCACTTTCTGACTAATACAGCCAGAAATGTAAGCCTTCCTCAGATTTTTCATAACAAGATTTCTGAAGGATTTACCTTTTCCCATTTGGCACAAAAACTGTGTAGTCTCAAAATTGTGATGTTCATAAATCTGTTTCTTCCTACATGTTTTTTGCCTGTTTTATCCATAGTACTATGAAACCTCTAAAAGTATATTATAGACGCTGAATTACAGAATCAATTTACAGATATGTTTTCATTGTACTTTCAGAGACTGAGAGAATTAACATGACTTGTACTTTGATGTGGAGATAACTGGAAAGTTTTTGGGAGATCTAACATTAAGTTTAGATGAAACCTATGTACAGTACTAAAACAAGCTGCCATTGCCTAAAGGAAACTGAATTCACTTCTTGATAAACACATTTTTAAGTCTTAAATTCACTTTTATCCAAAACATTGCAAAAAGCCTTTTCTAAATTGTTTGATACATCACTGAAAATATCATAAACATTTTCAATTTGCCTTATTCCTGCTTTTTCTCCCTTAAGCAGCACCCAATTACTTAGTCCTCATTTTTAAAAATTAAAGTCATGAATAAAAGTCATTTATAAAAATATAAAACAACCAAACAAATCATAAAACAGAAATAAGCCTCTCTGACAGTTGTGAGCTAGAGGAGAAAAAAAATACTTGCTTCTAAAGCACATTATTATGCAGATACTTTGTTTGTGTTTGTTTTATAAAACACCTGATAGATGAAAATTTTATGTGCAATCTTTGTGCAGAGAAGAGAGAGGCAATTAAAGCTCACTATAAATGCAGATTCTCCTTTTACTTCTGGCCACAGCCAAATTAAGCACTGTGATCTGAAGTAGTAGAAGAGAGTAGCGACACACGCTCTTATCTATGTTACCAGAGATCTTGAGAAAACAAAGTAATATTTGGTACTGTATCAGTTGTATCTAAAAATATGGAGGCAACAAAAATTCACACTCAGGAAATTGGATTAAAAAGTGGACTTAGACCTAAGCATTTTCTTTCCATACATAAAACTTGCAAATGCTACATAAATCTAAAAATATGTTGACCCAGAGGAGAGTCAAGAGGACAGCAAGGACACACAGGGGTACTGTCCATTAGAGAAACTTTTCTTACTTGCAGAAAATCCCAACAAGGCTTTTGTGAATATTTAACAACATTCCAGAGCACAAGTCTCTTGGGATCATCACCTTCCCTACAAGAAAAGTGGACTCCAAGGTAGGGCAGCTTCTCAACTGAGAAACCACTTACCTAGAGCATATCTTTGCCATTCACGTGGTTTCTGCACAAGATAATCCCCATTAACTCAACCTACACCTCTAACAGTGTCATTCAAAATAATTTGACATAAACTTCAGAATTTATGCAATTGATCTTAGACTTATTAAGACCAGCAACACTACACACAGTATGCTCTTTTACCCAGTTCACAGATATCAGAATAGTTACTGTCACTAAAGACCAAAAAGTCTAACGTGCAGATATCATCATATTCTATCTCAGCATTTTTTTCCAACATGACAAATCACTTATTTCTGCCCATGTTACTTGATTAAAAAAAAAAATCTTGACAATTCTGATTGGAGGTAGTTTGTTAAGAAGATTACCAGTATCCAGATATTTGTTGCAGGAGAGGTAGACTAGATGACCTTTAAGGATCCCTTGCAAGTCAAACAATTCTATGATTCTATAAAATATTTGTCACTTTTACTAAAAACAAATTCTAGTTTTTGCATTTATTACCAGTTCCTTTGTATACTTAAGGGAAAAAAAAATACAATGAGATTTATCTTTCTATTCTCAATACACTGGAGTTGAATGTTGAACCACTGAACAGATATTTTTTATTTTCCTATTCCCAGGAAATTTTTTTTTGAAATAATTGCATCAATATATTTATTCTGTGCCTTGCCCTTATATTGTAGAGAACATGTTTATCTGGCACAAAGTCAGGAATTATTAAAATTAGGTAATGTATAATAAAATGCGTTTTACAAAAGTATAACCAAAGTTAAACATATTTCCTAACAATTCCTAATTTTGTGTGAATTGCTGTGACCTTCCATTTAACAGTGGTAACACAACAGTTGTTTTATGTTGCATAAGAAACATTACTACATGTCTCCATGTAACACATTACACCAATCTAAATATTTGATATAATATTTTTACAGTTTGGGGTTTAACGTTAGTTTCAAATTCCCTGAACTAATAACTGAATCTTTAAAACTCACAAAACAAAACAGTTACCCAAGTGGAAAACATCTTAAAAGCTCTCTGTAGTTGGGAATAAAGCTTTATTAAATACAACTGTTCTGACACGATGAATGTACTTACCATAATACCTATGGGCTTACACTATTACTACTCTCTTGAACAATTCCCTAAGTGAAAATATATAATTTAGCACACCAAGGTCTCTCAAAATATACTGTCTTAGAAGTTTGTCAGTGTCTATCAGCTCTAGCTAAGTTCATAGTGGGAAGTGCCTCTGCCTTTAAAAAACAACGTAATTGAATTTAGAAGGTTTGTTAAGTAGTTTATATAAATACTCTAAAGACATAAAGCCTCGTGTCTGGAAAATTCCATTATTGATGTCCAAACATCAGGCAAAGCATTACAAATTCAGCACCCTCAGCAAACAGAACAGAAAGGCTTAGTAGAGAGTGATGGGGGTAACTGGATGGCTTCCAAATAAATTTCAATTAAGGTTCTTCAGTTCACATTATCTGCATCAGCATATCAGAAAAGTTGACCTGAACAGTTGCAAGGATGGAAATACCAAACACATCTTTTGTTAAATTTTTATATTTATATACATGTACACACACACCAGATTGATATTTTTCTCAAATTAAAATAAAGTTTCATCCACATACACGTTTAGCTAAAATTGGAACTAATGTATAAGAATAATTGTATACTCTGCATCCAGGACAAAAAAAAACATAATCCAACAAATTACCTATTTGATACCGCATACTGAATCCAAAAACAAAATAATTCTCTGTTGGAAGTAACTTGCCCAGTTTTAGTCAAAGGAATTCAGGGCTGCTTTGTGCAAAAAAGAAACCTTCCATGCAAATATCATGGATCCACGTTCAAGAACAACAACAAAAAAATTACACTTGGACTTAGATTTTACACAAGAACTGCTGTAGCAGAATATATATCTCAAAGTTGCATGACACCCTTCTGTGACTTTACCTCTAACATTTCAACCTTTGCCAGTGAAAAAGTAAAAACAGTATCTGAAAACAGCTAAGGAGAACCACAAGAAAGAATCTGCACGTGTGTATACATGTTTTTAAAACACCGTTCCTTATTGCACTGCTCTTCTACAAAAACATTTTCAGAATACTGGTAAAACATGCAGTTATAAGCAGCTTCCTACTGC
>JAOWBP010004023.1:2355336-2419790 GCA_028571105.1 Tragopan temminckii
CAACCACCAGGCCAGGCTGCCCAGAGCCACATCCAGCCTGGCCTTGAATGCCTCCAGGGATGGGGCATCCACAACCTGTTCCAGTGTGTCACCACCCTCTGAGTGAAATGTTTGTGGCAATAAAATTGGTGATCTCTATATGCCCATAATGATAACTAATAATAATTAAAAAAATAAATCCAGGAACACATCAGTCCTGTTCACCTTGCAAGGCCACAGCTGTGTTTTGCACCCAAGGCAGTGTTTGTCATCCTCCTATATAACTCCATGTCCACTATGCTTTAGCATGAAGTGTGGTGCTCCCATCTCCTTCCATTAGCTCAGAGCTCTGAGGCATGCAGGATGCTCCGTGTTCTTCCCAGAGTGTTCTTCTATGCTCCAGCTCTGCTCCTTCCTACTATTTCTAGGAGACTCCACCAGCTGTACCTGGAAAAAAAATGTTTTTAACTCATATCTAAAGTATGAGACAGGATTTGATGCCAAACTCCTTCTGATCTTGCTTCTCTTAGGTCCACTTAGGACCTGGCTTATCTCATACTTCAATTCTCAGGTCCTCCTCCATCAGGAATTTCAGCCTTCCTGGTACTCAGGCTCCAGACTGTGCAGCTATATTTGCCACATTACCAAGACTACTAAAAATCACCTGTATTAAAACACTCTAGTTGATATGTTGCTCTCCAGAAATTAGTTTCATATCATCAGTAGCATACAGTTTGTTTTCTCCACCTGCAGTCCTTGTAACACTTTCCTTAACACACATGCACTCCTAGATAATTCCACAGTCCAAAATCATAATTCTTTCCCAGTCCTTCTCCCCCTCAATATAACACTAAACTGTGCAACACAGTTCAGGATAACAATAACTAAAAAAAAAAAAAAAAAACTCCACAATCTAGTACACAACTGTGCCTTATTCTTCATAATATATTCTCTTTGGTCAATGATGACAAAGTGATTTCGGGCAATTACAGATTAACCACAAATCAACAAAACACAAAGTCAGAGTGGATGCAGGCCAATGCATCAAAAAAATAGCCATGGTCTGTAACAACTCTAAATTAGCTAATTTGCTTTATTTCGTTAATTCTTAAATCATTAAACTGCACACCTGTATGGCAAGTCCTGTTTGTTTCAGCTGCGGCTCAACGTTGCCCTCCTGTGGGCCAAAAGAAGGCAACTCTTCTGTGTTCACACTTCTGCCGCCTGGAGAGTCATCTGTGCATGGACATCTCCTTCCCAAATTGCAACAAAGAGAGTGCAAAGGATTGAAGTCCCTGTCAATTAAGTAAACCCGATATCTTTCCCCAGATTTAGTCACTTCTGGGCTCCTCTCAGCACAAATCTACTCCAGTTCAGCCATAGGAATAAGCATTTACATCTTGCCAAAGTAACTGCAGCTTACAATATGGTATTTTTATGCAGACTTTCTTCCAACTGAGGGAAGTGAGGTGATGCTTTAAGTTTGCTGGGACAATGATCCGCTCTTCTCAGCATTTTCAGCATATTTGATTGGTGGAGTGAATTTGTGTCATCCTTTGCCTCCTGCTGGTACAGGTGCCCAGCAATGGTGTCTTCAGTCACGATTATGCCCCTGTATAAAACTTTTTTTTTTCCCCTCAGTTTCATGAAGGTCTCTCCCCTACCTATCATTGAATTGTTCGGGGAATGGCATGCAACTAAGTCAGCCTCCAGCTAGCCTTCCGCTTCCCAAAGAGAAGATAAAGGGGAAAAATTCCCCACCAGCAGGAAGTAGGAAACGTTCCAAACCCAGTGACTTGTGAATCAAGAACAGCCCTTCAGGACTGGGAAGCCCCAGCCAGGAGATGAGATGGGAATACCTGGTGTATAGAAGAAAGGCACATGCTCCTTTTCTTATGCGCGATGCATGAACGGTGAGAGTTGTGAGTAACACAGGATACTTGAAGTTTGTTTTATCATTTGATCCTTCAGTCCTTCTTCCCTCGTCAAAATCACTAGGGAGCACCACTGGCTATACTTTCCTTCCAGAACACCTCAGTCTCAGCAGGCAGGCTGACCCAGAGTCCCAAGTGGGACCATCGCTGGGTTCAGCTCTGTGTTGTGGCTACCACAGGTCTCAGAGAGAGGTGGTGCCACTTCCAGCCTACCCAGACACTCTTCTCCTCTCTGAGATGGTATCCATGGACTTCTGGAGCAAAACAAGAAGGCTCAGACCTCTACGCCCTTTATTTTTACAGAATATGGAAGTTGCCCATAGTACTGTCCTCAAGAAAAAAAAGAGGAGTTGAAAATTTAGGAATTAAGTTTGACTCTCTACCCATAGTCAACATAAAGCAATGACTTGTGTAGTCGTGTTATTGGTAAATGCCACATCCGAATTCAGAATTGAACTCTGTGGCCGAGCCCTGCTGATTCTATAGGCCAAACCAAAATCTCAAAGCCAAACATAACCTCAGGCCGAGGAAGCTGAGGTCAGACAATTGAGGTTTGGGTCTGTGTCTTGTTGCTACCAAGTCAAAGGCTCCCGGCTCAAAAACAGAGTGCTAACGATCAAGCGACAATCCAAACACAACCAACAAAGGAGCACCAAGAAAACATCTGGAAGCAATTCTTGTCAGAAAAGAACAGAGACTTAGTCAAGTGCTTTGCTGCCAAAGAGGGGGAAAGAAGTATTAATGACAAGGGGCTTTTCCCTGTCTGCGTTCAAATATCACCACTGAGGCATCTGTACAGAATAAGACTCACAGAAAAAGTACATACGTGGCTAGGGGAATGAAGAAAGAATAAAGCTCTAGAAAAAAACTCCACTAGAGCTAGAGAAGAGGCAGCAGTTTGAATACACAGACAGTTAAGCTCTACATGGTAAGTAACAACCAATCTGTTGATTAAGCATCAGGATAATGCAGAGTCAAATTAGTGAAAAATCACTGGAAACTTTGTCTGTAATATATATGACTGTGGTGGATAGAACAAATTAAAATGAATGCTGGAGACTGGCAGGCAAGAAAAATATGCTGAAGTGGAGGCAAACATTTAAAGCACTTTCACACAACTTCCAGAATGTATAACTTTGCTACTGCTTGTTTGTAAAAGCCTGGTTTGTCTGTAAAAGCACCCATTGCCTGCTTCTCATTGTTCACCTCCCAGTTCCAGGTGACAGGGGCTCCAGAGAGTGGTGGTGGGTGCTGCTTCTCTCCCTATCCCATCTGGGGAAACTCATAGTCCATATCCTCTGAAACAAGCCCTGGTCTCCATCTTCCCGCTGAGGTCCCGCAGCTGAGGTCCCCCCACAAAAATACAGTGCCTGTTCTCCACAGGAACAGCTTGTTGAGGAGCTTGTTGCTCAGCTGAAGGTGCTTTAATCTACTGTCAGGTCGTGTAACAGAGCAGGGCACAAATTACTCCCTCTTCACAGCCCTGCTTGAGGTGAGTTCCACAGGTTTTATTCCTCCTCTGAATCATTCATTTCATCTCTACCTCAGCCCTCCAGTTAAAAAGCCATTGCTGGAAGTACCTTCATCCAAACTACAGTTCAAATAAAATATACTATGTGCAGACATTTATTTGTCCTTAATAGCACTGCCTTGATGGGTATATACTTCCCATACATTTTGGAAATGAAACCTTAGAGATTTTCGAAAGAAAGTGAGATCCAAAGAGTAAGCAGCTGCTTTATTAGAAGCCATAGAGGTCTTGATTTACAGTTTTCATTCACTCTGAGCTGAAGAACATCTCATGTGCCTACTGCTGTAAATGTTGGCAGGGCCCAAAGACAGCAGTAGGACATTTCCGTTGCTGCCCAGTGTTGTTGCCTGGGCCTGGCACAACAAAATGCCTACAGATCCTCTAGCAAGATGCAGCAGACTGTGAGCTCCCACCTCTCCTGTGCTGCAGATCACTCTGAGGGGCCATCAGAATGGACACCTGCCTTACCAGCCTGCCAGACCTGGTTGCGTGTCAGCTCTGCCTGGAAACTCTGGACTTGCCACCAATGCAATGAAATTCTCATTGCTAAAGAACTGCTTGAATTTTTAGAGTACCTGAATCATTCTGGCAGCGACTGCGACCCCAGTGGGACAGAGGGGATTGCGTTTGTCTGAAAGTGCTGCCACATGGCACAAAGCTGCTCAGCAGCAACCTGCTTTCTTTTTAAAGAGATCTGTTCTTTCTCCATTTTAACCTGAGTCAGTACAGGCAACCACAACAGTCCCTGGTTAACTTGACAGAGAGTTGCTATATTTTGCATTCTTAACAAAAAGCAAGTTCTTTTAACTCTTTGTGGCCTTTTTTTTTTTCAAAAAAAAGAAAGAAGGAGCAGAACCTTATGTAACCAGCAAGCAAAATGAAGATTAAACCAGCAAACAAATCCTTTAGGCTAGTTCAGGATTTTCCAGCTACTACCTTTAAAATGCTATTCTCTCTCACTCACCACAACTGAAAAGGATATTCTGCAGCATGCAATGGTTCCGTGTGGCCCAAAACCGGGTCATTATGAAGAGGGAGTTAATCCCTAATAAGATTCCACACTTGCGTACTCTGATCTGCTGAACTAGTAAATTCAACTTCCAATCCAAAAAATTCAGACTGGCTTTAATTACTAAGAAATTGCCTCTTATCCCAGTAATGACTTCCTCTCACAAATAAATTACACTAAAACAACTGAACTCAGCCAAGGGAAAATGTATGAGATAGAAAGTAGTCTTGGCGCTATCAGAGTCAGTGGCTCATGATCTAGCCCAGAGCAGAAGGGAAATAAAGTTATTTATTAACTACGAACCTTTATAAAACAGAATAGCCCAAGAAGTTTATAGTTTTTGGTACATAGCATTTTGTCATTTTGTCTTTCTCTCTGTAGTCCAGTTAACTCGCTCGCCGAGAGGTAACAAAAGTCTCCCTTTGATTTTTCTTGACTAAAATGAGTAGGAAAACATCTGCCTAGAGCTGATCTTAAAGACTCACTCTCTCTAGAACTTCTCTTGTCAAAGACTTGAAGAAATTGTTCTGTGGAATTTATTTTTAAGTATAGATATATTTTTAAGTACACATTTATTTATTTTAAACCTGGCTTTGAGAAGGCAGCAAAAAAACATATGTATCAGTGGTCACATAAAATATTTGATACTATTTTATTGATAGAGGACTCAAATATCCAAAGAAAACCAAACAGGGCTTTGATTTTTAAAAGAGTAAGTAACAAGATGAAGTTTTACAGAGATGAATTATTTTCTCTTGAACAAATAGTTAGAGATCTACAAAAGGGTTCCTACCTCTCTACCACACGCACCATCCAAAAAGACAAATCCAACCAACATCAGGAAAATAATAAACAAGTTATTTACTCCATCATGTATTAACACAGCCCCCATAAAAAATAAACGTTCAAACAGTTGTGTCAGAAACGGTGAGATTTCACTTGCATGCCCAACAAGTGCATAAATACCAGGGTGCAGGAGATTCGGTGCTGCACAGGGCAGCGCAGTGCTGCCCACAGACAGGACGGGGAAGGAAAGAGATGCTCCCACTGCACTGGCCAGCTCCACTCTTGTCTCCAGCAGACCAGAGATTTTGGTTTCATACCAAGAGACATTTTTAGAAAGGAGCGGAATAGGACCAGGGAAGAGAGCCTGCACTAGACAGCAGCATGTTGGGAGAGTTTCTCTCACTTTCTGCTTTGTGCATCGAGTTGGCTGAGAGCTGTGTCTGGTATTTGAGGCACGTCCCGTCCCGCAGCCCCCTCCTGTCCCCCCAGGCTGGAGCAAGGCAAGGCTATGGATGCTCGCCTGGCTACTGAGTCACTGAGCTGCAGCTCAGAGCCAAGGCTGCAAACAGACGCTGCTGTCTCTTCCCAGATCTGGAGCCAAACACGATGACCAAATCATTTTTTCTGATCTTCAGTTCTCCCTTCTACTTATGAAATGCTTTGATGAAAGGCTATAAAAGTACTGCTGTATGAGCACACTACTTCATTCCCTCTCAGTGAATAGTTCGCAACTACTACCTAAAAAATGGGTATACGAGTATTTTTCCTTTTTTGAAGGCACATGCATCTAAATGCACACTGCCCACAAATGAACATTACTAGACTTGAAATTCCAAATTATATCTTAACTATTAAGTGTTTTCACAGTTATTATGCCTACTCTAATATCATGAGCCTTTCCTGTTTTTAACAAGCAACTGTAAAATTCTGTTTCGCCACAGGATGGCAGGCAGAGTATAAAGACACTATTTTACCTCCAACTTTTCACCAGAGAGAAGTATGTACATATGGTAAAGTAGTTTTTCTTTTCACTGTCCCTATCTGCTTATGTTTTTATTAATTAGGTTAAATACTTTGACCTACACTGCAAAAATGCAGAACAGAATTTATAGAATAAATATAAAATGGAATTGAATTGACAAAGGTCAGGTCAGATGTGCTGAAATTCAGCCATTTGGGACACGATCCACAAAAAGAGATCTCCTTATTTTACTGTTCATAAATAGCAATTTTAGTTTTCAGATACCGAAAGTATCGCTATTCCCTATTCTTGCAAGCAGCCTTAAGTAACCACCAAATTAAGTAATGTTGTTGTAGTATATTTATTCCGTACGTAGCCAAGCAAGCATAAGAATAACAAGAAACTCAGCAGTCGGAATATTATGAAAATCCTCAGAAGTTATTCAACAGTTAAAAGCATTTTTCTTTGCTGCTTTTATTCTTGACTCTAACTTAGTGAATTTGAGATTTTTGATAGCCTTCTGCACCGTCTTAAAAAAAAAAAAAACAAAAAACAAAAAAAAAAAACCACACAACCACGAGCACTTAAGCACAGCCAAATGCTCCAGAGGGATTTCTCTGAGCTGTATGCGTTCCAGTTTAGCCAAAGCATAACACACTCCAGCTCACAGAGGGCAGCAGCTCAGTTCAGACACTTGTAATGCTTCTTCAAACTACTTCCGGGGAGATAAGTACAAGCCTGTGGCTGCACTAAGGAGTTCACCCTGTACCTATGCAAGTCTTCCTGCTCTCTTGAAGATATTTCTTGTCTAGAAAGGTAAGGAAACTTTTTCGTTCAGCTTTTGGTTAGACAACATGTATGTCTGAACTGAAGAAGGGATGGAGACTGTACAGTCAACAAATGTACAGTTGGAAAGAGTATCGTAGTGAGATGGCAAAGGAACAAATAGAGAAGGAATGCTCACCTGTATCCAAAGATTTAGGCTCATGATGAAAAGCTCCACAGAGGAGGGATCTCCAGAAAGAAATCCTACCCCAGTGTTAGTCAGCCCTTAAACAGAGTCTAGGAGGGGACAAACCAGGTTCCACCCCTTCTGGTCACACAGGTGAATTGCCTTCACCCGTGCTCCCACGGCTGACCCAGTCCTTGCTTCAGGTGATCAATCAGTGGTTCAGGTTGGGACTCAACGGTTACCACACAGAGGCAAAGAAAGGAACTGGATCCTGGAGGAGCATTCCATGCAGAAACCATACTTCCCATTTAAGTATTATTTATGTTGCCAATGCTATTGGCTGGCTTGGAGTGTTTGCTCCTTTCCCATAGCATTTTACTACAGAGAGAAACATTCATAATTCAGTACTTACGAGGTCGGAAAGCTGGCTGAAAAGGATGAATATTCTCTTTATCAAAGTTCACTTTATATGGAGGGCTACCAACAATCTGAGCTAAGGCCAGGTGCAAATGCAGAAAGAAGCTCTGTATCTACAACCAATTTCCAGGAATTTGAAAAAAAATGAAATGTTTAATAAAGCAGTAGGAAAGGACTGCAGGCATGTCTGTAATCACTTTACCAGTGGACCACAAGCATTTAGGAAAGTGCTGAATTCAGGAAAGAAGTTGGCACAAAGTGTGAAGAAATGCCATGCCTTAGTACTGGTATCATGAAACATTTCACCATGCAACACACAGAGAAATCAGCACAGTAAAGTTAAAATTAACAACAATAATAATATACCAAACTGATTTAGAAGCTGAAATGTAAACACTTTACAGGAGGAAAGAAAAAGCAAAACAAGACAACCTCTAGGATTTCTTATTGTTTGTCTTACGGATAATCCTCAGCACTCCCACTGACCAAACGTGGCAAATAGCAGCAGAGATGTTCACTGAGATATCAGCCTCTAAGCAGAATGAAAGAAGAGGATCTAATTCCGACAGTAGCAATCCATTGCACCATTTCTTATAGTCTAGCAACTGGATACAAATAAGGATGCTATACCTAATGCTATTTATGATATGCAGTGTTGGCCAGTAGCTGACTCAGTCCAACTGTCTTCAACTTTTTTTTTTAAAACTACCATGGGACTCCATTCTTATGCGTGAATATTTATATCTTTGCTTCATATACAACCACTTGGCTCCACTGAGTTAAGAAGTTTCTGTTTTCTGGTTTTTTTTTTTTTTTTCCCTTTCTTCCTCTTCAAAAAAAGGTTAACTAAAAAACATTCCAGTTTTCCTCAGTAATTATTTTGAATCTCCAACTTTCTTTACCGAACAGAAGACATTTCTATGATTAGGAATAAATGCTCTTATCTCTTCTTGGATATTTAAAAAAGACTAAAAACAAAACAAAAACAAAACAAAACAAACAAAAAAAAACAGTAAAGTTGACTATAAAGATTTTTCATAGGCAAATATTCAGTGGGAGACATTCAGTCCAGAAAAGCTTCTTTAGCTTGGTTTAAAGTAAAGAAGCAGCACTACTATATAGCATACTGTACATAAAATTTTCAGCTTGAAGACTGTACAATCAACAAATATACAATTAGTAGAGTGGTGTGGCTAGGCTGGTATTTTACATGTTGTATAACTAGAAGGATTATCATAGCAGAATGAGATAGTAAAAAATAAATGAAAATACTCACCCACATCCTAGGCAGAAAAACTCCAAAGGGAGCAATCTCCAAGATAAGATACTTCCCCAGCAACAGTCAGCCCTTAAATGGGGTCTAAGGAGAGGTGCAGCCAGGCTCCACCCCTTCTGGTCACACAGGTAAATTGCCTTCACCTGTGCTCCTGTGGCTGACTCAGTGCTTGCCTCAGGTGATCAGTCAGAGGTTCAGGCCAGGCCATGATTCAACAGTTCTCGTACAAAGACAAACATCAGAAAAGAAACAACAGAAGTGATATTTTGTATTTCTACTTATAGGAAAGAAAATCCCACCTACATTTATAAAGTAAAACTGTACTGTAGTGGTATTTATGTATGAATTATAATATGTACAAAGGTACAAAGGTTTCTGTGTGAAGAAAGGAAATGTTTTCTTAATTATGAGACCAACTCCTTTTGTGTGAGCAAAGAGCTGCAGTTTTCTTTCTCACATAGTATTTATCTCCCAGGAGGTATGGAAATCAAACAATTCTGAGAGCATCTCCAGCACAAAACGTGAGCTTCGCTCATTGTAGACCTCCTTCAACCTCAGCTGGGCACTGGATATACTTTATCTACAGGAGTTTCTTTCTGTCTGCATAAGTTATGTATTTTGTCTATTTATTACTTCTCATGTGTTAAGACATTTCTATATTCCAGTGGCTTATATTGCTCAAGAACTGCATGTGCTTCCTTGCTTTGTCCCCTAATTAAGCACACACAAAAGAACAAACAACGCAAAACTCACAGTATAATAAAACACTCTACAAGAATGCAGTGAAAAACAGATTTCTTACCTTATCTGAACTTTCCTTCAGTTAAGATTTTTTTTCTTATCAAGTTTACTCAAATTCTCTCACTTTACTGGAAGCTAAACTTCATAAATAAATTATGAAATATTTCCACCTTCAAATTTGAAAAGCAAACATTTCAATTACATCGAACTATTTAAATTCTAAGGGAAAGCCTTTATTTTCTTATCTGAAGAGGAACTGGAACAGCCCATGAAAATTAAATGAACTTTGAAAAATATCTAATGCGAAGTATTTCTAAAATATTAATAGGCAATGATACAATATAGTTAACACACAACTAAGGTATAAAAAGCAACACAAACCTCAGTAAATTTTTCATTTTCCTGGCTCTGCCTTCTTTAAAAAGTAAATTAATTTTTAATCAATACTTTGAATACTACTACATATTGAAAGTCATCCTGCATTTTAGCTTCACTGCCCATATCTGAGAATAGGAAATTTCAATTTTATATTCTCATAAAACATACATTAAATCTGTTGAAAACCGTATTTCTAACATTCATCTTTTGTTTAACTATTAGGATAGAATAACTTCCTGACTGTGGAGTTTTAACGCTAGGCATGAGCACCATTAGGCACCCGCACCAAGATTGGAAATCCAGACCTGTATTTGAATTCTGATGTTTTTCATCTCACACATTTTTGTTGTCCTTGAAGAGAAGAGCGTTTACAAAGAAAGCTTGCAGCTAGGAGTACTTTCTCATTTTATTTTTATTTTATTTTGAGAATTATTTTTAAAATAAAGTTAAGTTTGTAAAAAATAAAAAATAGACTTCAGACTGCGGTATTTTGACGACATTCCTCAAGTGTCTCCTCAGGGCTCTGCTCATAAAATACTCCATGCAGAGAGCAGTTCTGATGTCTTAATAGTTCCAAAATTTTCCTTTCCTCTGCAATATAATCTCAATTTTTTTTTATTTTTTTTTAAATAAGCTTCTGTTTTCCGGCATTTGAATGGCATTATAGCTTCATAATGTGTTTTTGTTCCTTTCAGACTAAAAGTAAATAAGAACAGGACCAACTTGGCTAGAATAAAACCATTTATTTGCTCAAGCAACATTTCAAGAACACCTGCACAGCTATTTTGGAAACACGCTGGTATCTCTATTCAGCCTTCCACGTCTGTTATCCACCTTCAGGTACGTTATGTCTGCTTAACGATGACAAACGCACAGCATATCCCATACCTCCACATTCAGCTAAAGATATCTCGTTTTTCTACTTCTACCATTTGAATTTCTTCTAACATGAAACGGCCAATTCCTGGAAAGTTTCTATTTCAGTGATATTTAGATAAAATCAAGCCTTGGCTGTGCCTCCCATTTTTCCAAATCTGAGGAGTGCAATAAAAACATCTCTTCTGCTGAACAAAACCAGGCTATGGAAAAGAGCAAACATGGGTTTCTGCTCGTACAAGGTCACTGAGAAATATCTTCTATGCTCCATAGAGAATCACATCACAGCTACACTCCAGGTATAAAATAGCTCACCAGTTCTGCTACTAAGGCATCTTTCATTGCCACAGAAGCAGCAGTTAAATTTTACACTTCAAGGGCACTTTAAAACAAAGATTCCTTGTCTCTGCCTCCCTTGCTCCTAACCTCTGTACATGACAAACCTGTGTTGTTTTTTGGGTTTTTTTTTTTGACTGAGCTGGAATGCTGGCATCTAACAAATGCATGAGACAACTTTGCACAGTTCAGATGGAAAGCAGTGTGTACAACTGAGTGATGATCAAGAGTCAGAGAACGAAGCATTCACAACTTGTGTGGCCAAAGCGCTCTTACAGAGACTAAAGCCTATGGCTGAAGTGCAAGAACTGAGAACTTTCTCTTCTTGCAAATAATACTATTAAGATCTGTAATTCATGACAGCACAGCAAAGAACTCTGAGATTATGCAAGTCTGGAAATTAAGGCAAAATGTTTTAGACATTAGGGCCGTGACTGTCTGCCCTAATTTACGTGGTATGTGTTTTAAAGGACGATCAACTGTTTGACATTGCTCATGATCTCCAACGAATCACAGCTTGCAGAAGTGATTCAGAGATGACAGGTCTCTAAATTTGGCTGTGCCAGTATTCAGCATTGTGCACTTGCCCACTCAACACCCACTGCTTCCAAACATAGAATTCAGCGTTCAGCAGCTTATATTTAATACTTTCTGCCTCAACTTCTCACACATCGTGCCTACTTCATGCTGGTGATCCTTCCTTTGAAATGTTGCAATACTTTTATGCTTTTGGGACTTTAAACTCAGCAAGGGACTGAGTGCAGTTGGCACTGCACTCAAGTTAGAAGTGTCTAGGAAAAATAAAAAATTAAATGCATTTATCTTTCCACAAATCCTCACTCTCCCATGTATGCAAAGACTTGTTGTAAGTCAGGAGCTAAAATACCAGAAAAGTTTATCCTTACAAAGCCCGATATATTTTCTATAAGCACTTTATATGTGTCAGGTCCCTTCACAGGTACCCTCACCAGCTACATCTCTCCATCTTACTACCGTGGGAAAATGGAGACAGACTTATTGCTTAAGCACAAACAGCAGCAGCTGCATACACCTTCCTCTGTCAGAGCAATAGCAAGTGTTATCAGCCAGCAAGTTACTTGAATGAAGTCCTGAACAGTAATGCTCAGGTTCTGCTGCTATACTACATGAAGTTGACAATTTTCTTAATGTACAGGGAACAATATGCTTTAATTTAAAAATGAAGAATACTAAAATTACTACTCTAAAAATAAAGGGGTTTTGTTGGTATATTTTGGTTTGCTTTTTTAAATACAGAGTTACATACCTCATTTTGACACACCACCTGTGTGTGAGTGCACTTGTGAGAGATTAGCGACCCAAGCCTGAGAAAGCTTAAAGCCTAAAGACTTCAAGCCCACTTTGGAGAGTAAGCCCTGCTGTCTTAAGGTATTAAGAACTGTAAAACATCTCATGGGCTTAAAGTATTGCTCATGTTAATTGCCATTGCAACTGAATCTGTGAAAATGCAATATTTTCATGTCCTGTCTGTACTAATGACTTAATGGTAAGGAAGCAGCTTATACAAAATATACTCTGCTACCTTCCTCCTCTCTCTGCTCCCTACTCCAAAAAGGGAGGAATCAAAAGGGTATAAAGCCATTAGTAGCTAAGCAATTCCCTTCACAACTAAGCAAAATTTTTGGAAATGGAAGAATTTTGGTTTCAAGCCAGAAGTCCAGTCCCTGAGTAACCCTCTCACTATGCAACTACGCAGCTGCCTTGCCAACCCTGGCACTAGGGACACAGCAGACACAGACCAGTAATAAGCAGAGCAATCATGCACACCGGGTACGCTCAGGACACAGACACAAGAAATCGTGCAGGTCCGGTGGGCACAGCACCACCAACAAGCACTGCCTGCAAGGCAATCCATCTACCCCCCCAACACTGGCTGGGTCCCAGCTCTGCTACTTCTGAAGTTGTGCTGGTGCCAGTACAGGCTGTAAGCACACTGAGTGAAACACCGCCTTTTGATTCCTGCCTTACTCTAATAAATAACTTAAGATGAATGCACTTTTATCAGATAGTTTATCTCACATTTCTTTCTTGAGCACAATAGCTCCCAAGAGGCACTGCTATAAGCACAGCCAAAGTTGCTTTTCTGAAGTGAAGCTCACTCCAGAAAACTTACTTTCCAAAAGCAATAAATTACTTAGGGATAAAGAAAATTATGATCGTTTCTGTATGTGTAACTGCCTTAGCACCAAGTCAGAAAATCAACTGCTTTCTCAGACCTCCTCTACAGTCAAGGAACGTGCTGAGTGGTTGTGCCAACAGCTGCAGGTTGCTGGGATGAATTTTGAGGTTACTGAACACTGACTCATCCTCCTTCATTCTCCACTTCCAGAAAAGCACTGAAAGATACCCATCAATCCATAAGTGGGATGCGCTGAAGCAGATCTCAAAAGGCTGTGTCTAACAGATATATCATTACAGGAAAAAAGTACACAGCTATCAAATAATACGCTTCAGTGAAGACGGTAGAAGCATTCTTTTCTAGTTGTGCTTAATGTTATTTTTGGATGTGAGAACTGAATTTTGAAAAATCAATAATGTTACTGCAAGGTCCTCTGGTACTGTTGGAGAGGATGGTAAGTTTCATTAGTTCCCAAATTATTTGTTTTACTAAGTTTTTGGCAGCAGCTGAAGGAAGAGAACCACAGGGGCTGAGTGTCTGAAGTGGAGTTACTCATCCCTGCAGCTCTGCAGTCAAACAGCTCCAGCAGTGCAACCGGTAGTTCTAAAAACTCATTATCGGTTCTCAGAATGCATTTTACAAAGGCTTTGCTCACTAATCTATACTCCACCATAAAATCAAACAATCCCATTAAAAAAAAAAAAAAAAATTAATAAAAAATAAGTGTCTGACCTGATACTTCAATCACAAGGGGCTCCTGAGACAGAGAATTCTACTCCCTTGCACTCAGAAAAACAGCAGAGCACTTTACCCTGCCATGCAAGTAAGTGAGTAAAAGAAAGTAAAGTTTCACATTACTTACTCTGTTCAGAACTGAACCCATGGAAGACCACAGCAGAAACAAAAGGTAACTGAAATGCATGTGTTCCTCTAAAAGTTCGTTGCAGCAGTCAAACAGAAAAATCTGAACAAATTCATTCAAACAGAAAACGAAAAACAAAACTCATATGTGCATATAGTGTGAAAGCTCTGCTTTGAATTGACACTCAATTAATACATATGGTAGATTGGGGAAAAGCCTTTGAATAAATAAGGTACAATCTGATTGATTTCATTATTATTGCCTCACTGGAAATCTGTCTTTCTTTGGGGCTTATCAGTCTCATTCCTATCAGATCACAGTAAGAGTGGAGTAGTAACAGTCAGAAAAAATAAAATAAAATATTAAGCTACAAGTGAACATTGCAATTCCTTAAACTGTGATATTAAAGAATACTAAAAGTGTAAACATCCCAAGCGCTACTTAGAAGTATCAGAGAATCAGTATAGTTTATGAATATAAAATAAAAGACAAGCTATATTATTATCAGCTAAAAGCTGAGAAATCATCTCATCTATATGATGATCTACTGCTTCTTACCCCCATCACAATCTCAAACTCAAGTACTTAGCAGCAAAAAAATAAATTAGGTGAAAGCAAAACAAGGCAGATACTTCACAAATATCTCTTCTGTTGCAGAGCACCTTCATGTCCCTGCACTCCCAAGGTCTCTCATACACTGCTGGGATTCAAGCTGCTGCTTTCCTTCTGATGCACATACAAACATCCCAAAACAAACTGTTAGGAAACTCAAATTTTTTAAAGCGCTTTTAAAATTAATGAAAATTAACAATAATTTCCTAATTCTGATTGCTTGAGATAGCATAGTGACATTCAGACAGTGCAGCAAAGCTTTCAGAACTAATTTGGGTGAACAGTTAAGATCTTTTTCTGGTGTTTGTTACTACCAAGAAGTAAGTTCAGGTAGCCATCCTCCTGAGAGTTGATAAACTTGGCAAAAGCTTCTTTTAAAATAAAAAAATTAGAAATGTGAGCATGGTAAACATTTTCCCTTCCAACCAGCGTGTATTAAACATAGTGCTTCATCTGACAGTTGATTAGTAGATGCAAATAGATGTAGCAATAAGCAAGTCCTAATACACTGAGAGGAAAAAAAGATAAGAAAAAATATGCAATATCTAATACACCTGAGGAGTAAAAATAATGCATAAAAGAACTCATGAAACAAAGATCTCACTCTTTAAAAACTTCCCATATTTTTCATTAAAGGATTGGTTGTTCTTTTGTTGCTCATTTTTCAAGACAGCTCCTCATAACACTAAACAACCTTTAACTGTTCCAGTGGTAAAAATATTCCCTGTTCTGAGTCAGCTTCACAGACTGCAGGCAAATGCTCAGAAAGAGGCAATTAACAAAAGCTGCTTTCATTCTGAAGTCTTGAAGACTTTCTGCTCCGCAACATTAGTCTAAGCACAGGCTACATAAACGTCCACAGACACTCACTAAGACGGAGCTGCTTCGTGTATGGAAACAGAGTTGGGAGTACATTTATTGATCTCCAAATGCGAGCCTGAAACTGAGAAGGGTTGGCAGTGTATGAAAAGAAAGCAAAGAATTTCCCGTGAGAAACCATTCTTAAGAAGCTCACTTGAGTGTACTGTAGAAATCACTTTTTGCCGTATTTGGTTCAGTGTAACTTCAAGTCACATTACGACCTACTCCCCTAAGAGTAATGGAACAGGGAAATAAGCAGACAGGCTACTCTGGGGTAGCAGAATAATTTCACTCCTCTATCAACTCCAAACAGAACTTCTGTTTAGGAAACCTGATATGAAGTGTCATAAAATATTAGCACGTAAAAGTGATCTGTTCAGATTATCAAAAACTTCTCTACTTAAAGAAAGAAAAAAGATGAGAAACATCCATCCTGCTGGGGTTCTTCTGAAAGTTCAACACAACTCCGGTTGTGATATGATATACCTGTTTGACTTTGGTGTATTTGTATCAGCTAACAGAAGCAACTTAATAATAACACAGCAAACGGGCTGAAGCCTGACAACACTTCAAGAAGCTCCTAGCAATCCAAATATATCTACATTTTCTTTGAAAATATTTAGCAATAAATATAATTACAGTAAGAACAATGGCAACATGCAAGAACTACTTAATACAGTCAAGTAACAAGCTGTTACATTTAATTTAAAATTACCTTTTATTTTTCACAAGTTTTTCCAACACGTTGTGCATTTTGGCACGGTAGACTTTGAGATAGTTTGCTTCAAGTTTCTTTAAAGTACAAACAGTAGATACAGTAGGATTACTTTAAATGGATTTCTTTAAAACAAATGGCAAGTTAAGATCCTTCGGTTTAAAAGAGGCTTCCGCAATTTCATTTTCCTGATAGAAAATTCAAGTAATTTTAAATAATAGAAAATTGTCTTTACAAAATATCCCACTATTAGAATTTATCACCACTGTGAAAATAAGCATCAAATTTCCAGCATCAATTGGGTGCAATTACACATTTAGAAAAATAACTCATTTGAAAGGAAGGTCACTTGGTGAAGAAAAATAAATTTCCAAGAGGATGAGTTCTTAAAACAAATGATGAAAGCATTTTTTCTTAGCTAAATTATTTGTTACTCCTTCTTTGCAATTTTTTTTCTCCTCTAATGATGAAAATGAATTAAGAAGACACGTTACCAAGCTGTTTTCCCTTCAGTATATACCAGCTGAAGGAATTATTGCTTAACTCCCAATGACTGTATATGACATTCACTCCATACCGTTTTTATGCTGTGTTTTTTAATCGGTTGGTACCAAATACACATACCACACAACTTCAGGTGTGTCACTTACAGAATGGAAACCACAATAATTTTTTCAGGTAATTTTGCATATACGATGTTTTTTCCCAACAAAGAATGAATTAATTATAAAATATTTTTCCATTTTCCCTCCTCACCTATTCTTCACAACAGCAGAATGGAAAAATAAGCAGGACACATTTACTTTGTAACTCAAGGCTCAGAGCACATATTGAGAAATCTTCAACAATTTAAAAACAGTTTCTTTTTTCATTCTTTTAGCCCAAAGTAACCTTGCTGTCTGGGAACAGTAACTTCGTGTATCACCATCTTCCAGAAGAAAACTATAAATAAATGTTTATGTAAAGAACCAAACACTGATGTTGAAGAGGGCAAAACAATAAAATTAAGGGTCAATAAATGATACTGCAATGTATCTTGTGCCATTCAAGATAGGAAGTCCTTCATGTAAATGAGTAAGTCTTCCTGGATGCATAAAACTCCATCCTTTCCTTGGTGATTCAATGGAGCAGTTGTACCTAAGAAATTTACATCCACCTCCCTGTAGCAAAAATAAAAACAAACAACAAAAAAAAAAACATCACTACACTCATTTACCTGTGTTTTTATATGACTAAGTTCTTTATATTTATCCACAATTAATAATAATAGACTTTTTAAGATTTGTCCTTTCTAAGCAAAAAGCAAAGAAAAAAGAAAACATCACATCAATATTGTTAAAATGACATTGCCTTCAGAACAATAAGTAACAAGCAGAATATAGCAACGAGAAAAGTTTTCCTTTTGATTTTCTTTAACGTTCTCTGGATATCAACTCTTTCGATCATCATCTCTGAGGAAGAGTTCATCAAAAACAGTAGTGTTGGCAATACAAGAGTGGAGCAAATCAACGTCTACCTTCACCCAAGACAGTACTTAAATAAATTTTAAATAAATTATTCCAACTGTCAGTTTCAAACTGAAGCAGTGTTTTCTAAAGGAAGAAATCTGGGAAACATACTTTAAAAAAGGGCACTGTAAAGAGAAGCTTATTCAACCTGGTAATATTTTAAATATTTGAAACAATTGCTTTCAACTGCAAAAAGATGAGGTGTTTCAAAAATGTTAAAAAAGAACACTCTGAAGTTTTTCTTAAACTTCTTCCCAGCACCATCTGAAGCCATTTTGACTAATTCAACCTGACTGCATCAGCAGGTACGGATCCTGCAACTGAGAAAGTTTAGTACTCCAAAACACCACTCAATAACATACCTCAATTTGTGTCGCACATATTTTCCCCTTCAACACTGTCTTTAAGCATGTCTGTTTGGGTTCTTGTTTGGAACAGACACTTAAGGGAAGACGTTTTTTAGCGCAATAAATAACTTGCCAACTTACTTGAAAATCCTCTCCTACTTTGTTGAGTGCAATGTTGATTGTGAATGTAGAGGAGTCGTGATGAGGTCTGAGTGATCGTTGTCTATCAGGGCTATATTTTACAACAAAATTCAATAAAGCATATCCCTGAAACAAAATATGCAGTCAGACTTCAACACATGAATTCACTGTCACACAAAGGGCTGTGGGTTTTCTTTGCTTATTTAAAACTCAGTTAAGAACACAACACTCATCTGTAATACTGCTACATCACTTGTTAACTCACCAAACAAAGCATACAGTTCAATAAAATTCTTAGAATTATTTATTCCATTCAGAGATTATCTGCAACTTTTAAACACATACCTTGGTATAATAACCAGCAAACACTTTTAATGTTACTGGTGCAATGAATTCTCTTATGAAGTGCAGCCATTCGTTATCCAGTCCAATTTGCTTCATATGGATATCATCAGTTGGGACATTTTCATAACCACCAGAAATACGGCTGTCCTAACGAAAACACCATAAATAGCTTTGAAATATGAGCATGGAATGCTTCTGGCACTTCTACAAATATGTAGACTCTGCAGAATCACAAAACTGCAGAGTAATGCCTTAGTGGGCGTATCTGAACTTGATGCACAATAATCTCACAGCCAACTGCCGTGATATAAATTGCTGAGATATCAATGGGCAAGAACTGGGCAGTTCTTAGAAGGTGAGTCAATATTTGGACGTGCTGCCTGTAAATAAGGGTTTCACTGGGGTACCATTTTTAATTATTGAGGTGTAGACGCAATAGAAGTTAGATGACAGTACAGGCATCAACTCGTCATGATAATAAGCATGTTTAAATACTTTTATCTTAAAAGTATGCTAAAAAAAAAAGTTTATCTGGAGACTCCAACCTGCAGTAAAACCCTGACTGTAATTCATCTCCTTCCAAATATTTGTGAAAATGACAAACATTCCTGTTCTCAAAACTTTGATTTAAGCAGTAGTTAATACTTTGAGCTTGGTGCAAGTAATAACACAGTACTTCATAATGTCTGTGGATACGTGCTTCAAGGGACAAGTCTGATAAATCAAGACCTTAGAGAAAGTCGGAAGAATTATCAAAGACCAGCCACCACTGGATAACTGGGGTAACTACTACAGCGGCTGTTGCTGTTAGTGTCTGAATTTTCTAGTTCAGTGTCAACTGAGGATGTTTCTAAATCTACTGAACATCAAACTGCATGGCAGACAAAATTCAGCATTTTACTCTACACAGCAGATGTCTTAGGTTATTAGCATTTCTTGGACACTTTGTTTATTGCAGCATGCTGTGGCTTGTAATAAATGTACTCTCTTAGTAAGGACATGTTTATAAAGGCTGACACTTACTTGGTGTTTTCCACCAGACCATTGTCCAAAATGTTCCATTTCTTCTACCAATTCATCACAAGCAGTGTCAGAAAATATAGGAAACCAAAAAACATCTGGACATGGCTATGGAAAGATGAAATCTACATTAATCTCTTTTAGTGAAGTTGTTAGAACAATTAAGCTTATTTTCAATTGCTAAACATCTCATTCCAAGGACATTTTCACTTTTCTGTCACTAAAAAAAAAATAAAAATAAAAATAAAAATAAAAAATAAAAAATCAGCAATTCTCTTCTGTGTCATAATTCAGACATGTGAAAATAATTAAATTTTGACTTGGTCCACAAGTGTACTCTGGCAGAATGAAGCAAAAACTAAGAGCTGCCTTGTAAGTCAAAACCCAGCGTTATCAGCTCTGTCAGTGCACCCAAATTCTGTGCATTGTATGATGACTTTAGTCATTCACACAAGACTCATTAAGAAAAATACTTTCAAAATTAGTGTGCTTTTAAATACAAAAGCAATTTATCCTGACTTCTTAATTAAGCAAAGTTCATTAAATGACTGTGGATAATTGACATAGAAATAAGTATCTAAGACTGGTGCAAGAATTATCTTGGAAGTGCTATTTGTAGACAAGCTACGTGAAAGCAGCCAGACAGACAGAAAAAGACTTAAATATCCGGCAAAAGCTTTCATAGCTACAGACCTTACAGAATTTAAAGCAGAAAAACAACCCTGCAAGAAAAGCATGTTTAAGAGCTTGCCTCACATTTGCTTTGCAACAGCAATCTCTTAACAAAAATTAAGTTTTCTGCTAATTGTACTAGCTTGTTCTAATGAATTAATTACAATTTTACTTCGAAGAAAGCAATTACTTGGACAATTCCATTATCCTGAGCAATATAGCAATTATTTTTTGGACTTTTCTCATCTCAGTTTTCTCAGTGACAGAAATTCACTAGAGGTCTGAAACCTCAAACTGTTCACCCACAAATCCAAATAGCATCAGCATGGAAACAATTGCTGTATGCCAATTTATTACATCAGTCTCACAAATAAGACTAATATTACTTGCTTCTTTCAAAGAGTATGTATACCCACCTGTTCTACTATATTATCAGTGAAGATCTTTGAATAGTTGGGATTTATGTAGGTTTCCTTCCAGTCCTGAAAAGAATGATTTAAAAATATTCAGAATTCATTCAAATGAAAGAAGAAAGTCATTTTATTCTGTTCACATGCCCTACTGAAAGCACAAGAAACAGTTAAACCATTTCTTCATATCATAGAAGAACTGGATCTCATCATACCTAAATTGTGAAAACTGTTACATCAGGGCCATTTCTCATTACTGTTGTAATTGGTAATTGATTAATTGATATTAAATGGGGGTGGAGAACATCATTTATTGCACTAGATGTATGTTTTGTGCTATTTATTTAAATATTTTCCATGTAAAGTCTTTAAGTCCAATGTAGTTAATGATATAATGTTGGTTTTTGTTTGTTTTTTAGTAAATGACTTTCTAACCAATAGTGAGGAACATACCACAGGATTCTCAAATATCTGCCAGAGGTCATTGTTGTAGTGGGAGGTATTATAATTGGCTGTGGAGATAAGCCTTCCAAATTCATGTCTGTTCGTAATGTACATGAAAACACCCTACACCAAACAGAGAAAACATCATTAGCAAAACTATCCATCACAGCTAAACCAATGTTTTTAAGTCTCTATGCCTGCAATTCTTTAATAAAATATATCATGTCCATACAAAAATATTATACAAGTGTTGTTCATTAAGTATCTTAACTCTTCAAATGGTTCACAGTAGTCACAAACTAGGGTACATGATTTCTTGTTTATAAGCATTGATCGAATATATTCTTTAAGCAAGTTAAACCAAAACATATATTCTTCATAATGCAAAAACAAAGAAAAGAGAAAACAGAAGTGAAGTGATTGCTTGTTTTCCAGAAAACCTAAGCAGACACACTGGCAGCATCTATTCTCAAACTGAAGAAGAAAAGTATAGTTTCTGCTTAAATACTGAAAAAACAAGCTAACAGAAAAAGTAATGGAAAGCAGAACAAGAAACATATTTCAGAGTATTCACTACATGATTCTTCTGGTGCCTGAAATAAAAAGGTTTTGGCAAATACAGAATATAAGAATTTTCAGATCAGTGGGCAAAATAAGTGAGCACTTTGAAGTATGTTCCCCTTAGCAAACACTGGAAAAATATATGCAGGATATAAAGTGTGGTAAGACAGTTTCATTATCAAACTATTAAGATATTAACAAAACTCATTTGATTGGAACTGACAGCAGAAAATAGGGTGGTTTTGTGATTTGTTGGTGTTATTTTTTTTACTTTTACTTTTTTTTTTTAAGAACTTGAATATTTATTTTATTCACCGTTTTTCAGATTCAAATGTTATTTCAGAAGCATTTGCGACCAAGATCTGTGGCAAGAAGGCATCCCCCCTTGGATATTTTCTTATTTTTAAGCTATTCTTTTGTCTGAAAGAGAGTCAAGTTGTTAGAATGATAATGACTGTTAAACACGTGCCTTGTTTTGGGCACCTATCAAATCATAAAGTAGCTGCAGCAGGGAGAATAAGGAGGGTTTGGCTCAGGAAAAACAGTCTAAATGACACCGATTTCACAAAAGCTCTATGTTTACCGAGGGGCCCTGGCTGACCTGCTTGCCATTTGAGCTTTACTAGGACTGCTGAATCAATTTTATCCGCTGGAACACAGCTTTAGCACACCTTGACCTCAGCAATGAGAAACCTCCCCAGGGAAATAAGCAGCCTGTGTCACTTGGAGCTGGTCGTAAACAAACTGTTCCTGGTGCTAATTTGAACCCAGCAAGACTGAAGAGAAAGATGGAGTGATATTTTGTGAGGAATAAGGACAGAGGAGAAGGATCTTCCTATGGTAAAATAACACTGTATGTAATAAGAACTAATGATTTAAAACAAAAAATAAAGCAACACCTTTGGGGGTCTGAGCATATGGAATGTTTCCGAAGAAGGGGAGTCTTTTTCCCTTTGTAAAGTCTAAAATGAAGGAGAATCATCACATCAGTTTTCTGATACATAGTTTCTCTGTTTGTCCAAGAACTACTAGATTTCCACAGTTACAATAGGGAAATAGCAGCCTCTGACAAAAGCTGATACGCCTTTACAGACAACATGCATCTCCAAGCAAAGCTCACAATGTACAAGTCAAAGCTGTTTCCACCAGCCCCTTCTTATCTGCTGCAATACAAAAACAAGCACGTACTGAACCATCTTAGAGCACAGACTGAGAGGGGGGGAAAAAAAAAAAGGAGAAAGCCATTTTCTGATGAGCCACAGTCAGATTAGTTGAACGAGCGGATGGGAAGCACAGGTTTGCAATAACTGATGCTGAGAAGGTTTGAATACAAGAGAATTGGATGGGAACATTCTGAGGAATCAGTACAAACAAAAGAAATCATGCCTTGTTATGAGGGAATAAAAAAAAAATTAATACTTGCCAACTTTTCTTGTTCAATTCAGCAAAATTATTTTTCAATGCTATAGTGTCTGGAAATAGGTCTGGTTTAGCTCTTATTTGTTTCTGTGCTGAAACTAGTGTAAATATCAGTAGAAATGTGGGTTTACATATTCATATTTTTACAGTACAAATAAACTTACTCTCATTACTTACAGCTCAAAGTAACAAATTTCTGGTACAGTTTTAATGTAACCTGGAAGAGTTAAGGAGTAACTCCTGTACTCCAAGAAGATTCCTACCATTTCATAAACCACTCAGGCTTTTTATACCAACACTGTCCATTATTATTTTAAAACTTATACATTACATTGCAGAATGCTCCAACTTAATCTGCTAGAAGTTTTTTATTCTGTGAAAGTGCACAAAGTAAAGACATTCTACATGCAATGATAAATTTCAAATCATACATAGAAGAGAAGCCAAGTCTTTTTTCATCTTGTTGAGGTTGCTCCAACTGGGAAGGTATTTTAACCTCAACAGGACATTTCAGTTTAAATAAAAACCACTATGTAACCAGTGTACCGACATTGGAAAAACTTCCACTCAACAATTTGAAGAAATACATCTAAAATGTTTCATGTCACAAAAATTGGCCAGTACTTTGAATTAGAAGTAAAATATAAAATCTAAGACCAATCAAGCAAAGCAACCAAGTGTAGCAAGACACAAAGTAGTCTGTGTGCATTTAAAAAGCAAGTCGTTATAGATACACCTTACCATTTCCCTGGCATTCCTGCAGAGAGCCATATCAGGATCCAGCTTATCACGCATGAAGTAGTTCTTCTCTTTCATCTCTGATCTGAGAGTTTGGCCCTTAATCAAGTATATATTAGCCATATAAGGTATATTCCATACTCCTCTGTAACAGAAAAGAAATAATTTAAAGCCGCAAAAACTATTTTGTTCTCCATTCCACTAACTCAGCATCTCTGTATTTGCTGACAAGACAAAGCAAGTTTCAAGGCAACAAAGTTGAAATGTTCCCAAGACATCTGAAAAACTACAGCTGGACAGGAAGAAATCAAATCTCAAACACAGGCAGCAATTCAATTTTTACAAAGTATTGTCATAAAAAATAAAAAGGTCAAATTCCCTAAAGTGAGTTTTAACTACAAATGTACCTCATGTTTCCAGATTTAAGGCAAAGTCTTTTATAATATTATTCTACGCTGCCAGATGGATAAAATATTCTAAAACAGATTTTTTAATGAGCTTAAGCATAGCTGTTCTGACCTCCTCAGACAAACACCCGCTGACCACAGCAGGCCGTATATTTATGTGAGTTGGGCCAATATCAACAACAAAGCCGTGCTGCTATAATGCATGCGTTGCAGATCCCCTCCCTCCCAGAGCCAAGCCTCCTGTGCCATGAACACATCCTTCAGTGCTGCTGAGAACAATCCAGTCCTTTTCAAGCAGTCAGTCTGTTTCAGATCTTTTTGTTCTTTCAAGGCAATGAGAACATATCACTCATGGGAAAGAAAAGCTTAGGGAAGGACAAATCTAAAAGCTATTCAAAGAAAGTGTTTGTCAAGGGAATACATAGAATATACCTGAGATAGCGTACAAGAAACAACACAAGAACAAAGAAATTACAGTCATTCAGTTTTGCGCTGATTAAATAATTGCCTCAAAAAGTATTTGATGAATGCAAGAATCATTCATTTTGATTCAAGTTCCTGGGGTACAGTTTTCTTTTTTTCCTATTTCGCTGCTTTGCCATTTTCTGCACTGTGTACTTGCAGAGTATCTAGACACTCAGATAGGTACTAGTCATCACCATGTCCATTAATGATAGCTTGTCATATTAAACACATTGCTTCAAAGGAATACTAGAAGTTGAACAGTGCGACTAACTTTAGACTCCTCAGAAATAACACAAGACTGCATGAAAATGTAAGAAAATGTTCTTAATAACCACACATTAATCCCTTGACTTTAAAAATCAGCTTAAAGTTACTTACACTCTGTTCCCTTGGACAATATCAATGTAATCTTCTGAACGAGCATAGTAGCCATCTGGGCTCAAAGCACCCCAGAAATTGGACCAAAGCTTCCCATGACGAGTTACAAGCGGAGCAATTATCTTTCTGTGAAGTAACATATTCAGTAAAAAGGATATGAATTGTGATATGAAGATATGTCAAAAAATACCAGCTTTTCTGACTTGTTGAGTGTAGTTAAACACCAGTGACTATCAAACCCTGGAGCAGCTATTCTGAATTTCAGCTGCAAAAAAAGAAAAACTATTCAAGCCCCTACAGCCCAGAAATAACATCACTGTAACAGAAGCAATGATTCCTATAAAGCAGAAGCAGCTTGTATTTCTGTCAGCCAAGAAATACTCCCCACAGCATGGTAGCATAAAAAGAATCACAATGCCAGAGACAAGGAAAAGAATATTAAAATAAAAATGGTGAAACTTCAGGTACAAAAGTTACTTCAGCCTGAAAATTAGCTATCCAAAATTTAGTGTCAAAACAGGGAAGTCCAAAAGAACACAAAGAATAAAAAAACTCTTTGTTTCAGGGGGTATCTACTAGTAGGTATATTTTGCAAGGTTTTTGTTTCTTCCACCTAGTACATCTGGCTTTTACCCTCTCTTCCTACAGCAGTAAATATTACAAGGAACATAACGCAAAGAACGTGGCAGCCACACCTTCACCAACAATCCACCCTTTCTCCCTTTCACTTTTCTGCGAGACATCTGAGATACTGGATTTGCTGCCAAGAGGCAAACACCACTAACCTAACAAGGGAAACAACTGATTGGCAAGACTGAAGTGCTGAGATTGGATAACGAGACACATGGCCATAGCCCGCAGGAAAGCTGCGATGCTCATAGCAGTGGTGCTTATTGAGACAGGATCTGGATGCCCCAGGTGGGATATCAGCTGGCCACACTACTGCACACTGTGTGGCAAATAGCATTTACATTGGCTGCACCCTGCCAAAAGCTGCTGCAAAGTCACGGCTTAGCACGACTTAAGATATCATATCACAGTGAGGAGAAACAGGTCATTACAAATGTTTAACCTCCAAGAAAACATGTCTACTACTGCATCACATTTATGATTCTGAAAAAAAGTAACATTACTGGTGGCAGTAAACTACAGGTTTGTGTTTTGTGGTGGTTTTTTTTTGTTTGTTTTTTTGGTTGTGGTGGTGGGTTTTTTGTAATTGTGTGTATAACTTTGAAATCACTAGTTACTGAGACCCTAGCTCATTTCATAAAACCTGTTTAGGCCATACCATTTTTGCCATAGCAACTTTGAAGCATCTAAAATTCTTATCAGCAATTGCTGTGTGACAGGAACAAAACACTTAATGACTTGTTGGGCTCCAAGTCCATGATGAGCCATGGCAATCAAATTTCACAGGTAAACAAAGAGGATCTAAATCTGCAAGAACAGACAGGATTTTGTTTTCTCTGGAAGGGCCCCAGAGAATCCCTTCAAGTTCAAAGAATTTCTCTAGAATCAGGAGATATACTACACCTGTTCTGTTCTATCAGTATCTTTAAAGTCTTTGGGTTTGTCAGTACAACATCTGCATCTATGCTGAAGTAGTATTCGCATGCTTCATCCTGGCGACAAAGGTCCCTAAAAAGACAAAAAAGAATGGTTACCTCACATGTTTCCAGAAGAGGTTCACAAATGCCAAATGCACAAATGCCATAGCTGTACATTTCATAAACAGCCCTTTAACACATATACTACAGCTGTCAAAGAAAGATACCATAATGTAAGATAGATGGAGCACACATCTATGCATTTGGCAGGGCACACTTGTTAGGCAACAGCAGAATAGAATGAATTCAGCCTCCCTACACCAACAGAATGGTAGAAGACCAAAGGGATTTTGAGAAAGTGGAACAACTCCTCAAGTCATATTAAAGCAGCAGCTTTCTGTCATGCAAATGAGATTATTGATTTTGTCTGTTCTCCCCAATATAATTCACTGAATTTGCATTAGTTCCATCATAGCGTTAAGTGTTCACATTGTTTTACTTTCATGCCGTAAAATGTCTACAAACATAGTTTTAGTACAAGTTCTATTTGATTTGATCATTTCTGATTGGTTTTCTGCAACGGAAAAGAACTCTGTCACTTCAGGGGAAGTGACAAATGGTGGATGTGACAGATTACATACAAGTCAGTGACCACTGGCATGGCTCCCTGTTTGCGTTTCCTTCATTCCCTTCCACTGCCTAACCTAGCAGATCAGCACTTAGTACATCTCCTCTATGATTTATTAAACTTCTTGATAGACTTCTTGATAATCAAATGCTCTTATGCTTAAAGGACTTTGGATTTATGGCTTTCTGGAAATTATTGTAGAAGGTAGGGCTTTTTTATTCCACAAATTTCAGCAATCTCTTCTCTTCAAACTCAGTCACTCAAGATGTAATAATGACTTGATTCAAATTTTTAAAATACTGAAGTGACAGAAGTGGCATTCTCATCGCTACAAAAGCCAGTGTTTGGACACAGATCCATTGTGTAAATCTCTGCTCAGTGTCTGGCTTTGCCTTAACTAATATATTTGTTGAAAGTTTCCTGTCTTATGAATACATGCTTATATGACCACAATTCCTTAATCAGCACTTTCTCACATAATTGCCCCAATTGAAACTGGCAGGTTTTATTCCTGCCATACCACAGCCCAGCAATTAAGTCTTTATGGCATTTTCAAATTCCATTCAAAGCTTTACAACTACTGAATGCAATTCACCTGTATTTTATATTAGCATAATTACAATTATTAGTAGCAGCCATTCATATTGCACTTGACATTAGTTGTTAAATTCATTCCAGAAATATCCAACATCCCTATCCCCATTCCACTAATGAGGAACCTAAATCTGAGAGTGACAGCTCTGCACTGGTCCGGAGTTTCAGCCACAACACTGAGAAACCTTTCCAGAAGCTGCAGTACCATCTGCTGCTACAAATATATGAATAGAATTGATGTTTTTAATTATCAACAATGAGAACAAACAACAGAAGAGATTTGTATTTTCTTGTAAACAAACATAACTGAAAAATTGTTCCATTGTTCACATTATTTCAATGTGTATGGTCCTTCAGCTTCTGCCCTTTTTAAAATAACTAGTTTTATAAAATCTCTTTCAATGTGTTTTGTTGACAAAACATCTGCTCTTCATTCACATCTTAATTTAAAAAACAAACAAACAACAACAACAAAAAACCTAAATTAAAAGTTTCAGTCTAAGTAGTTGTACTTGGTAATTCAAAAATACACTGAGAAGTCATTAAAAGCATTACTACCGCAAATAGTCTGGAAATGTAGTTACAGTACAAATCAGGGTGAAAGCTCTAACTTCAACTTTTATAAACAAGAATATTAAATATATTATAGGTATAAATACAAAAATATATTTGATTTTTGTCAGGGCAGCTATTCAGTAGATTTAGTAAATCTAACAGAACACGAAGGTATTTTGTAGGAAGCCTGAAGCTCAGCAGATTAGCTTACAATATTTTGCAGTCAGAAAAATGATTAACTTTACTGACAAACATCAGCCCATCCAGAACTCTGACTTCATCTAAGAAGGATAAAATCGCTGTTCACATTACACATTCCCCTGAGATCTCCTTACATCTTTATAGATGAACACATCGTCTACCCAATTTCTTTAGCATTAAGTCATTTGTAACTTGTTTAGATACAATTTGAATTAGCAATTTATCATTTTCATATCCCTCTCAGTTTGGTAGTACAAGTCTATATGTGGACTGTGAGCCAACGGGAGAGCATCCAGGCCATCAGAAAGAACTCTGACAGAAGAAGTGCCTGGGTGACATGGACAGACGTTGCCACAATTTAGGATCTCATTTTGCACTGCTCACTATCCCAGCCACAGCCACTGCTCCTCCCAGCAGAGCTCCTATCACCATCACTAAAAACAAATTAACAAATTAACATAGCCATGGAATAGATAAAGCACTAACCTTTAGTTTTGCATTTCAGGCTTAGGTAACTTCACTACAATTACTACAACTTGAAGCTATTGTAATCAGATATGGGTGGGAAAGTTGTATTTCTTTTGCAACACTGAAAGTTCAAAATGCTGAGATTGAAACCCAAAACTGCCAAAGTGTTCAAAAGAAGCAGCTCAGCAGAAGAAGCAGGAAAATACAAGTCTCCAATACTTGACATTTGAGAGAGAGATTTAATCCTCGCTTTAAACCACATCCAAGGTATGTGCCCTACTCACAGGCAATCCAAGCCATCATTTATCAATACCAAATGGGAGCTCTGAGACATTGATGTAATGTCCTCTAATTTTCAAGAAGCATACAGGAGAGACAAAGTACATCTCAAAATCCAACCAGCATTAACCACTAATGTAGCATTTTGAAGGAATATACATGCAAAGATACAATACTCAATTTGCAACTAAGCTTTCTTCTTTATATTCTCCTTTATTTTTCTTCTTTCCCTAATCCCCTTCTTTCTGTTTCTGCCTGTTTAAGCTACACACTCGTTTGTCTATATTGATGAATCATAACAACACTGATGGCTATGCAATTTGAAGCCTTTTCCAAAATGTATACAACTATCGAAAGCTCAGGAGAGCCCTTTTCCACATTAATAGACAGCTGGAAAGTAAATACCTTGCTATTACTTATTAAATGAACAAGAAAAACAGGCAGAATTTTGCTGCATGGATACGGGTGGGGGGGAAAAAGTTATTTTACTCCCATGTATATTAAATGTGAAAGTCTCATTCACTAAGAACCTCATTATGACTTATCACCAGTTTTTACTAAGACAAATTTGGGAAAAATGATGTAAGAAGAAACTGAGTGGCTACATTACATACTCAAAAGTATTCTCCTGAAAACAAACTGCACCTTCAATGCCCAATTTCTGCTTTGTTAATTTCAACTCCAGGCACTGAATTACATTAACTGTTAGCTGCATTAAAAAAAATAAAATAAAAAAAAATAGCTGCATCAGATAAGTACGTTTTAGTGTGAAACGTGCCAGTAAGAATACCAAATTCACTCTAAACCTACTAGAAATAAACTAAAACCAGTTAATTTGGAGAAATAGAGAATACATGTGCCTGAAGCAAATAAAACAAAATTATCAATTAATGTGTGGAGAGATGCAGGAGAAATAAATATATCAATGTCTGCAAACCAAACCATTAAAAAAGACCTGAAGAATCTCTGTTACAAAGCAACTTCTGTTGCAATATTAGTGAGAAACAAGAGAGGTTACATTGGAAGCTATCTGAATTGAGGACTAATAATTTGCTTTACTGGAACTGTCATTGTCATGAACATCTAAATTTTGAGCTAGATTTTCTGAGGAAAAATGTAGTTATTCCAGAGAAGCTGATGACGATCAGAAGGCTGGCTAAGCAGAGCACAAGTGCAAGGAAGTTGAAGATGACCGGATTTTGTCCTATCCCAGCCAAAAGGAAAGGAGCAACTGTTGGTGACATCTACAATGTTCACACATTAGCTTTCTAAATGAATCATTTTGGGATGATCTCATCTCATACACATTACACTTATTTCTACTTCAAACAATTTGTGAATGGTGTAGCTAACCACTTAGAGTTTAGTAAAAATAATGTTTTTTTATTATGTGAATGGCTGCTTCTGCCTCCATGGACATGGGTAATATTTCTTAGAAAGGCTATGGGAGAGGCCAGCCTGGAGCCCAGCCAAATTTCAGTTTCCCAGTGGCTTCCGAGCAACAAAACCTTGTACAAACAAAATTCCAAGAACACCAGGAAGACAAGTCCCTTCTTTCAATCTATGCCATGCTATACTCTTAAGCTCTGAATATAACAAAAAAATGTCAGGTATTTTAATATATATTCATGTTTGTGCTGAGTATAATGTAAAAATAAACTGGCATCTCTTATTTCTTCAGTCTGTTCTTGTCTGTGCCTTCATCAGAAGTCAAGGCTGTAGACTACTGAAATAGAGAAGTCCAACAAGGAGATGTTTTTCTACAAATAACCAATAGCTTTTCTATTAAATAGAAGCCATAAAATACTCAACAGTAAATATTTTATATCCAGGGCTTGTTCTAGACAAAAGCTTTCACCTCTGTACTTTAAGATGTGAGACTGTTAGCATTTAATATGTAAAATAATATACATTAAAGAAAAAAAAAAAGTGTTAGTGGATGCACCGTTAAAAAGGATTTAAAAATCAGAAATTACATTCCCATGTTCCGGGCTTCTGCTTGACTCAGATTTTCTTCAGGTCCAACAATTTTTATATTTCTGATAATGTTCTTGGCTTTTTCCCAGAATTTCTTGATGTGCTTTTCATGGTAAACCTCCTGTAATCATGTTAACATTGTTTATAGTGAATGAAAAGTACAAATTGCTGTGAAATCATAAACACAGTGTCCAAGAACAAATTGTATTTTATCCTAGGCAAACAGATGGCAAGCAGTATTTGAAGATAATCCAGTATAGCTATCATCAAAAAAAATCAAGTGCTTCAATCCAAAGTTTTAGCAAGAAAACCCAACACATCAACAGTATAAATCAAACCTGTACATCCAGACCAGTGATGCAATTCACAAACTGTTTATGCAGTGTTTTATCACGATACTTGTTTTACAAACATCAAACTCCATCCTCAACCTCACTGGCACAGAGGGATTTTTATGTCACTCCGGAAGGGCTTTAGAGAGAGGGGAGTTGCCACCTGTGGTGTCCAGCCAGAGAAGGACAGCTGTGCAGTGCCCCAGCTCCAGACCACAACTCCTACTCTATTCTTCCTAAGAGAGCAGCCAGTTGGAAGGAATCATTCAGTGCTACCAAGGTGGCCGGGAATGAAATCACATTCAAGAGTGTTTACAATAAGGAAATTTAGAATGTCATCAGCCTTGGCTAACAAAGTAGGTAAAACACCTTGGTGGTATCATTTCTAGAAGCAATGATGGTGGCAGAAGAGGTTGAGATTAGAGCTCAGGGGTATTCATCTATTATCTTGCTCTAACGTGATAAAACCAAATCTTATTTTTTCAATCAACTAAAAATGCTGCACATTCATCCTCTCATAAAAGTAGTCCCTGTGGTTGTCTCTTTAATTTCTCATTATCCTACCCCCAATTTAAGGGATCTCAGTAGTATACAATGCTTCCAGAGCACTGTCCTCATTGTTATGCTTTGCTATAACAGATAACTTCATAGTAACTAAAGATGATGGTTCTTTCCCACCTATAATTAAAAAGCTATTCAGTCTAAAATTCATTTTGAACATCTTTCAACTTCTGGCTGAAGCAGTGAAACCTAGCATAGTCTACAATTCCTATCTGCAGATCATATTTATGTCTTTAAGAACTCCTTTCCAAAAGGCACTGATAACTTTAAAACTCAGCTCTGCTTCTGTTACTCAGGACTGTTGTGCTATGTTAACAGTGATGTCCGCCTAATTAAAAAAACAAAATTCTAATTTTTTCCTGACATTCATCTTGCAACCCTGTTTGTCCCTGAGACTTGCACATATCTGTCACCTCACTCATGCAAATAGTAATACTGATGCATGTCACTAGTGAAGTATCAGTATCACCAGATCAGTGGATAATTAGCAGAAACCATTAAATATATTTCAAAAAGCAACTAATCTATACTGCCATTCATGACCTATCTGTCCACAACGGTCTTTCCCCTGGCACCCAGCAACAGCATCAAAAGAAACGTAAATGGGATATCAACAACAAAATGAAAAGCAAATCCAGTGACAACTATTGTTATTACTTCAATTAGTACTTCTCCCAGAAGCATACAGCTTAAAATTCAATTTCTAAATAGTTTGTTTCAGTAGATTTCAGCAAGCACTGACTGAACTTCATTTCACTACTGTATTTTTTCCATTTCTTTATAATAAATTATGAAACATTATCTCTTCCTATGCAGTTAAGAAATACGCATACAGAAAATCTATATACTTTTCACCTGCATTTTTATTCATACCATGACTTCTATAAAATGAAGCTTTGCAGAATAGTAGTATTATACTTACATTATTATGAATGAAGATACTGAGAGCCTCCTTTGGATAATCCAGAGTCAACAGTCTGTCTAAAAATTTAGGTAGGAAAGGAGTGGGTTGTTCAATGAAAACACCAATTTTTACCCTGGGATATTCCTAAAAAAAAAAATAAATAAATAAAAATATTTTGACACAACTAGTAACTTGACTTGCCTTGTTTCTAAGACTAGTTTTATTAAAAAGCAACTAATGTCATGCTGTAATAAACTTGACCGCACAGTTTTGAAATGGTCTAAGCCAACTAGCTCTGGTGTGCCACTACCCATGTTTTTGTGAATTATCTGACAAAGCAAAAATAATGGATTCAATATCACTGAAAAACTTTTTGAATTCCAATAAGAGAAACTGAGAAATTGAAGTCCAAAACTAATGTAAAAAGATTTGTAATTTTTTTCTCTATTAAATATATTTTAACAGCAAAAAGTACATGACTAAATACACCTAAGAAATGCATAGCAAAATTGTTTTGGTTTTGTTTTGTTTTTGAATAACTTGTATATACATGAGAAATTTACAGGAAAGCATAGGGAACTATTTTTTAAAAAGTAGTTAAATGATAAAGAATATTCAAAATATTTCAGTCATTAAGACAAATACTGCAAAAGCCCTGCACATCCTTTTATATGCACTATACTCCATAGCTATCATAAATGAGTTCTGCATTACTTCCCTGCTGATTGATTTTAGTAAGAGCTGTAATAAACTCTAACCAGAGCATCTCCCCTTACATCCAAGGAACCCACCATCTCATATCAATTCACATCTTTTAAAATTCCTGTTTTGCATGTGTTTGATGCAGAGATCACGGCTGCTAAAATAAAGTAGACAGAACTTGTGTGTTCCTAAAATACATTATTGCATTATTTGAGACAAAGAAATTCAACATTCAAAGGTCTTTAAACCTGCACAAATGCACTGATTCAACAAAGCTGCTTTCCCCTTCCAAAGTAGAAGTCCATATGAATATCTAAGCCTACCAGCGGCTCAGAGAGAAACCTTATATGCATATAGAAGACTGCAAGTTAGTTTTCCTAGAGCAAGCCCATACTTGCTTGAAGAGCATCTGGATAAACAATCAGCACATGTTGAGTTTTCACAGTATCACTGTCTGAAGTCCAGAAACAAATTGGCAAGTGAGCTAGGAAACATTACAACGTCAAGTGTTTACCCAGAATACCTCTTATTTATGACTTCATCTGCAAACCCAGCAGACACTTACGCAGACAGCCCAATAACTTCAGAACAGCTGATGAAGGTATGCGCATCAACACATCCTGAAAGCAGCAGCCACAGCATTTGTTGGAAACTACCCCGTTGTGACTGGAGTTGGACTAACTGATTCTGATAACACTGATCACAAGTGATGAGGAAAGCAGCCTGTGCCACTGGGTTTACTGAACAAACATGCCAACAATAATAGTGCTGCTATCACAATTTGTTCTGCATATTTTTCTAATTTTCCTGAGGAAAGAGAAGCAGGTTACATTTGGATCTTCAAAGATTATAGGGACAAGCACGAATTACTAATAATCTTCCAAAATAAAGGAGCATGAACTGATTGGCTCCAATGTCTACACTAAAACTCAAGAGTGTGACAAAAGCAAAAGTGTTTAAAGGACTAGAGTTTGAGATTCCTGCAAACTGCACTGCCATTATATCTCCTTGAAGTAGAGTTAATTGATCTAGAGCATCGTTCCCCATACTTATAAGGAGGTGTGACTGCATTATCTGAATCTATGTCTGAATGAACAAGTTTAATCTCCAGTATGTGAGTTTATCAGGTCTGAACTTTGGTTCTTTCCAATTATGTCCTGGGAAAAACACTTCAGGAGCACTCAAGCTGCTCTAGGTGATGTTGCATTTTCTCTGACGGATTTTCATTCTTTTACTAAGGACACACATTCCACCTTTTAAAGCTTATTTTTTCACTAGCAGTAAGAAAGCGTGTGACAATTTTTGAAGTAACACAGGGCAGCACTCTGAAGCCATACTGCGAAAGAGTTCAGGAGCTGCCAATGCAACACAAGGACAGTGAAGTCATCCTTGCTGCTCACAGGCAAAATTTTCTACACTAGTAACAAACCTCAGGCTTTAAGCATTACAAAAGGAACATTAAATTTGTTATTCAGTTTAATTTAGGCTATTAGAACTGTATTACTACTCCAACTGTCCCCAGGGAGCACCTTGGATGCTACCGTTCAACCAGCAGGGCCCAAGGTGATGTTTCTATCCCCTCCACCTTGCACATACCACCCTGGTCTTCATAGTGGGAAGTCCTCTGAAAATAATGTTACTAAACTCGTGTGACGGGTTGAAAACCAGGTGTCTGGCCATTGCATCTTCCTCTGATGTCATGTCAAGGTCTGCAGGTCAGACTCAGCCCGAGATGTTTGAACAGCAGCAACTAAGTTCATCAAGTCAAGAACCTATGTCAGAATTCATCTGAAGGAACTCAAAGCTTATAACAACTTGGCATCAACAAAACTGATCTTGACTTTCTTGTGAAAAGAACAACAATGAAAAAGTCTTCAGGAGGTATGAGCACACCAATACATAAAATCAAACAAAGCGGTATGAGAAGGGCAATTGCAACCCCAGTGCCAGTTAGATGGGGCTCTCGACACCCTGATCTAGTGGGTGGCAAACCTACCCAGAGCAGGGAGGTTAAAACTGGATCATCTTTAAGGTTCCTTCCAACCCCAAACAGTCTGTGATTATATGATTGCTTTTTATTCTAAAGATTTCTTGTTAAGTAGCAACCAGCCAGGCCAGAACAGAAAGCGCATTCAGAAAATAAAATACTGCTTGTACTAAGAAATGCCAGAGGTAAACACTTCCACAGAGGCCAAGGAAAAGTCTCACTATTTCTGCTGGCAGAGTGAGTGAGGTATGACGTCCAAAGAATGAGCTACAGTAAGGAAGATCCAGTCCAAGTAGATGTACTTAAACTATACAAAAAGCTATCCAGTAAATCATTGCAAGTTACTCTCCATTAATGGCTTTAAGTTTAAACTACCCCTTAGGCAACACCTTCAGATAAAACTTAACTTTTTTCCTCAGGTAAACTTTAACATATAGCTGAGAGTGCAAAAACTTTCAGCAGAACATCAGAAGAATGTACTACCTTCAAATTAAAGATGTATGTGTAAATATATATGTATATTAAAAGGATGTGAAAGGAATTACAATTCCTGCAATAACTTTTTGAATTTATATCCCATTCCACAAGCTTCTTATTGTCCAGAAATCATCGCACTACTTTCAGTGCCAAACAAACCACCACTTCTTTCGTACTATCCTCAACCCTCATGACCCTCTAAGCTCTGTTCTCATTCATATCTTCACTACAGACAAAAAATGAAACAACTGTCAGAAACAGCTTTTCAAGAATAATCTGAACATTCTTTTATGTGCAAGCCTTACATTTCCACACTGAAGATCTTCATATTTACTCTGCCTAAAATTTAGTAAATACAAGCAGAAAAATGTACAAAGACATCAGATGTCATGTATGGAGCCACAGAGCTAAAGTAAGTTCACAAATATCAGAAACTCAGACACACACAAACACAGATGTTCAGGTAGGTTTGTCCTATGAAAAGTCTAGGGACTTTGCTAACATTTGCTCTCAATTACACCAAATTTATTCCATATATATGTGCACTTGCAAATACAGGTATCCGCACCATTCTAAAAAAGGCAAAGAGGTTTTGACTATACGTTTCCAGAGACAGCAACTGTGTAATCTCTATTTATAACAGAGATTACTAAACATATTCTAGGTTGATTTCCTTTTGTAAGTCTTCATGTAAAACTCTGAAGTGTCTGAAGTATTTCCATACTTACCAAAAATTCAAGTTATTCACTTGAATCTTGCATGATTCAGAAATGATGCATTCATCCTCAGTGAACAGAGGATCTGAGGGCTTTTGGGGAAGGGATTAGTTTCAGTAATACTGGGGAAACCTATATTAAAATGCATGCATGAAATTATTTCCACAAGTATTGGCATTTTCAGTAAATTAAACTTCCTTCCTTATAGTTTCACATACAAGACAAAATATCCTCAGGTGCCTACTAAACATTAGAGTGCATACCAAAGCCTTTTTGAATCAGAAATCACTATATACCTATCAAATGCTTTCAAAAGGGTTTTGTTCTTGTTTCACAAGTTTTCTTACCGTTACTGTTGACAGATCCAGCATGTCTAAATCACAAATACTGCATCCAGTTTCCCGTGTCCAAGCATTAGGGATATAGTTTCCCAAGTAATTCAAGTAAATCTAGTAACAAATGAACAATTCAGGTCAATGAGATGTGCATACAGCTGGTGATTTTTTACTCTTTACAGAACTCAGGCTTAATAATTTAATGTCTTAAACCTAAAGGCAAATGACTGTCTTTTTATCTAAAAAAGAAAATAACATAAAAATGCCTCTTTTCTTACTATTACAAGCCAGAGGTGATATCCTCCTAATTTCTACATTCAAACAAAAAACTGTAAGCAGATGAACTACCAACTAAATGCATGCAAGACTTACAAGAAACAAACTACAGATCCAGCTCTCAAAAGCTGCTGTGCATGTTTTCATGCCAAAAGATGATTCTAGTTAATTCTCCTAAATCTTAAAATCAACACTTTAAACAAACTGCAGAGACGAACCACATGAAAAGCACATAGAAATTGTAAAAGACATATTTTCATGATGTATAACGGCAAACTATGCCACGACTCAAAACATATTCTACTGGCTGCATCTAAAGCAGCATCTACCTTCTTAACACTTTCAGAATTAGCGCTGAACAAAATGTGTACTTCTGTGGATAGACTGCCTGGGCTGCCCTGTCCTCCTGGAAGTTCCTTACTATGAGAGTGGTGAGGTGCTGGAACAGGCTGCCCAGAGAGGTTGTGGATGCCCCATCCCTGGAGGTGTTCAAGGCCAGGTTGGATGGGGCCCTGGGCAGCCTGGTCTAGTATTAAATGGGGAGGTTGGTGGCCCTGCCTGTGGCAGAGGGGTTGAAGATTCATGATCCTTGAGGTCCCTTCCAACCCAGGCCATTCTGTGATTCTGTAAGACTCTTTAGCACAGTCTGTGGCAAAAGAACAAGGGAAAATGGCTTCAAAATCAGGGAGGGTAAATTTGGGTAGGACATGAGGAAAAAGTCTTTTATAGTGAGGGTGGTGAGGCACTAGAACTGTTTGCCTAGAGATGTGATTGATTTCCCATCCCTGGAGACTTTCAAGGCGAGGCTGGATCAAACCCTGGGCAACCTGATCTAGCTGTGGTGCCCCTGCTCATTGCAGGGGAGTTGGACCAGATGGCCTTCAGAGGTCCCTTTCTACTCTAAGGATTCTATGGTTCTAAGATTCTTCACTAGCTTTAAAAATTGTTTTGTGGTAATGAACAAATTAACATCAATTTATTCACTTCTAACATCTCTTGCTATCATGAATTTGGGAGTGGAGTGAGTTGTTTCAGCAGTGCTATCAAGTTACTGTGACAACGGAATAATGATGTATAGAGCTGCTGGAATGGTTTGTTTACTCATGCAATTTTTATTAATATTAATTAGAAGTTAGTAGTGGTCATAACTTTTTCAGACTATTGCACTGTTTTTGCCTGAGCTAAAATTGCTGTCTTTGCACAAAACCACAAAGAAAATGCCACTCACTTTAGTTGGACCATTTCCAAGAACAGTGATCGGTAATGTTTCATACATAGAATTCCTTGCTCTTACTTTCCCTTCTTCAAAGTTCAGATGAACTTCATCTGCAAATTAACAAGGATCATACCAAAACAGGTTTATAAAAAGATAAAATTTCAGAGTTCTCTAAGTTCTTACTGGTACTGTACATCCTATTGTTGCTGTCATTGTCAAATGAAATATGGAAGCTTTTTTTGATTTTTAAACAGACCCTCAATTCTAAATGCTTTATACCAAGAATTACATGTTACATTAAACTTCAGAGTTTGCCAACAGCAGCCTTTAAAATTTAAATAAAATCTGCTTAAAAACTTACTGTTGAACAAAGGAATTTATAAATAAATCAGTTATTTTAGATATGATCTGAATTTAAAGTTGCTACATAATTGCAGGTTAAAGGTAAGGAAGGAAGCATGTACAAATGTAGCTTCCAATTTTAATTCAAGACAATTAAAGAAAGGAAATTACTCATTATTTCACAAACTATTACACATATCATCTAAAATGCAATTTTAATTACAGGAGTGAAGATGGTAATCAAGTTTGTGAAAGGCTGATGGAAATTTGGTTCCTAATTTTGGAAATACTGATAGCTTCATTTATTTAAAATTATTTTTGCTATTTTAAAATCATACTTCAACCTGTGGCTGAAATGGAAATCTGGTTTACCCACCCAAATATTTCATCACAACAGAAGAGTGTATGTTTAAGGAACTGTATCGATGGTTATGCAATTGAAGTGTTAATAACATGGTTAATGAAACACAACATACAAAGCATATGCTTACCAACAGCTCCATTTAAAGTCTGGAAAATAGCACACTTGTGGTCCAAAGTGATATTCAGGCTTTCCTGAAATAAAAGTAGCAAAGATATTGAGGTATTCTAAAAAGCCAAAGCTTTTACTGAAATCCTACAGGATCTGCTAAAGTAACTGCAAATTAAACAGGCCAAGCTACCTGACATACTCAGTTCTCAAATGGAATTCTTAGTTTTACACTGTTAAGTTTTTCCTAGATTCCTGACTTGTGCAGTTGTATAGCAATTAATTTTACCTGTGCAAAAGCCTCATCTAAACTTGTAGAATAAAGACCATAACTCTTCAAAGAATCTGCAGTTTAGCAGGGTAGGCTAAAGAAAATCTATATCTTATCTTAGAAATATTCACAGTTCTTGGAACACCAACAAAACACACTAGCAGTTCTTAAATCAAAATCACTGCATTTCACTGTTTCAAAACAACAGAGTGCCAAATCTAAGTATCATGTCAGAATAGAAAATACCTTTGCTCAAAACATATTCCTAGTACTAAATTATTAAACTCACCTACATTCACATTTAGTGTACCTTGTTCAAAAGTTTTTAACACGTTGAGCAAAAGACATATCCTTTAAAATAGATTTAAAAGCTGTTATTTAGATATGAGCACTTTGTTTTGAATCATCCAAGATTTCTTTGCATATTCTACAGTTCTATGTATTACTGTACAGAGGATCAATACTTAAGAAGGTATAGAATCTCCACAGTGCTGTATGTAGCCAGTACCTTTATAGGCAGTACTATGGGGGTGTTTTGGACCATTGTGTAGTGGCGCACTGTGGAGAGGTACACACTTTTTGACTAGAAGACAATCTGTTCAGACAGCTAATTACATTACTTGTGAGTTTGGTGCAGTCAGCTCGAGCATCCCTACACACTGTCCTGTCAATTGCGTATCTAGCATCTGCCTTAATTTGCATAAAGACAATTCAAACATTTCTGTACTTGTATCTAAACATGCCCTACATCACAGGCATAACTTGACAGAACTTAAAGAAAATACACCTATTTAAAAGACTTTAGACCTGTCTTAAGTACCCAAGTGACCAAAGTCAATCTCAAAATTCTGCAATATCAGCTTCTAGAAGTCTTCTAACATCAAAATATTGTTTAGCCTTTTTAACCTACTTTTTCTAGTACCAAGACCATGCCTCTGATCTACTATGTTTTAATGCTCCTAATCAGCACAGAGCTTTGTTAAGCTAGGGCTTGGAGAGGTCTCCCTGCACAATTTATGATGCAGACTTATTGAGCATATCTGCATAAAGAGCTGAGGAGTTGGATGCAGCTGCAGGCAGGACCTGAAATGGCAGCAACCCAAAATCTAAAAACTCTGGGTCAGCAAGTAGTTCAGTGAAATCTTGGAAAAATGCCACACTCTCTGGATGTCAAACTGCAGACTACATGGGACCCTCATTGAGATGAATGTGCCTAATCATATACCTCAGAGCTATTATTTCTAACGAAGCACGGCCTGCCTAGATCTGCAGGCAGCCTGAAACTATATTTCAAGCCATGACCCTTCCGAAGACTGTCCATCACTCTGACAGTAGGAACCTCCGGAGAACGAACACTACTGTCAACATGGCACTCAGGAAAGAAGGAGGCAGCATTCCTTTTATTTATATTTCCTGATGTTTTATGAGGAGCAGCATGTTATTTCAAGCAGAAAGAAATGAGAAAGCCAGCCACTACCTACCCTCGCCAATGGGTCAACATAGATTTTGGTGTAAAACAGCTGGTCATCGTCATTATCCTGCAGATTCCATTGCTGCACAATACGATTTATATACGGAGCATAACCAATAAATCCTGCAATATTAAACACACAAGTTATTTCCATAAAAAGCACTTCTCTGCCAATGCTGTCCCTCAGTCAAGGACTTCATTCAAAGTGTTTGGTGCCAATGTATGAAATTCATACAGTTTGGCTTAAAAATCTAGTTTTCTGTGATATGCATTAGTCCTGTTCTAAAGAGTTTGCAATTACAGGTTATTTTTATTGTAACACTATTTTAAGGTAAAAAATAGCAAAGAGACATGTCCAAGATGGAAACAGATATGCTTCAGATGGTCCAGCAAACTCCAAAGCATGAGACTAGGCTACCACTGTTCCCAAGAAAGAAGTCCACTGCAGAAAAAAAGCTTCATTTTCACCAGGCACTGAATCACAGATGGTTGAGATTGGAAGGGAGCTCTGGAGATCATCTAGTCCAATCTCCCTGATCAAGCAGGGTCCCTGTGAGCACATTACCCAGGGTTGTGTCCAGACAGCTTTTGAATATCTGAAGGAATCACTTCCTACTGGCTGAGAAGCCTGAAACTAATCCTGCCAGAACTACAAGTGGAATTCAATTTGAACCTGAAATGTGTTACATTCAAGCCAAAACAAAACAATACAAAAAAACCCAGACAGATTAAAAAATAAATAAATTAAAAAACAGGGATAATAGCCTTGGAAAAGAGAGAAAAATGTGGGGACACTCAGATCTGCAGAGTGCCTAGACTGTTTACCCAGGTAGAGGGAAGTACTGCGCTCTGTAGCAGATAAACAATGTCAGAGTCAATGCACACATGTATTAATCACCTGCAAAATGATTAACAAAGTTGGCATTTAAAGGAGACTTCAGAATCAACATTGCATTGATGTTAATGGGAGTAACCCACACTTCTCTTGAATCAAATGATCCAAGCCATGCTGAGGGGACAGGCAGTCATCACCAGCATTTGTGCACAAGGTGCAGAGATCCCTTAGAAACCAGGGTGCCAACAAGACAGGAAATTCTGTGGCCCAGCTCATGATCTGTCCCTGTAAACAGCATGTACTACCTTATGCTTCTACCCCTACACCAGCAACTGGGTGGTCCCTGCATAGCATTTCATTGCAAGCCATTTATGCCCCAGGCTTCACTTGATTTACATGCTTTACACAACAGCATTGCCAAAAATACCATGGGACTTTGAAGGAAATCTATTCCTGAGAACAAAGGAGCAGACATTCAAGGGAGAGAGAGTGGTAAACAGCAAATGCAATCTTCAATGAGTTCTTCGGGAGTTCAGGAATACCTACACATAAAAATACATAAAACACAATGAAAGCATCATGCTCAAGTTCAAGATTTAGCATATTCACAAATCACACTTACCTCCTGAGTTCAGGAATCGTTTTCCACTCCGGACTACAGGATACTTGTCAGCTAGCCTTTTATCTGGCCAAATTAGTCCATCTGCTGCAAACACTACTTTATGATTTGTTTCCTGAAATTTCTTTAGCAGTTCTTCAGGTCCTCCCGCAAAGATTACATCATAGCTGAAAATGAAGAAAAGATGTCTACTGTTTGGTTTGATTTTAATGATTCTGTGTTCAAAGCAACAAATGGTTTGATTATTCAAATTTTTAAAATCATACAGACAGCCATTTTTTTCTGAAAAGTGACTTACTAAATCCTGCTGTATAATATGTAAAAATCCTAAAATCTTCTGGGAAAATAAGTCCTCAATCAATACTATCTAACCAACAGTTTCCCCTTCCATTTCCATTTATTTTTCTGAGCCTTCTACATTTCTTCTTCCTTCAGAATTTTCTATCTGAAACTGATTTTCAAGTTTCATGTATTTTGAGTAATATATAAGTATTCATCTTTAAAAGAAGGTGTTATATATTTAAAAGAAAAAACATATATATCTGTAGATGAAGGAGACTTACTGATGACTTACTGGGAAACCTGGGATGATCTTGTTCCAAAACACATTGGCACAGACTTCTGTCTGACACCTCCTTAAGCACATACATTTATTTCTCAAAATATATTATTTCTCAACACAGACTATCGTTAAACTGTGCTACATCTTCACAATATTTAAATATCTGCTTTAACTTTTTTGATGTGCTGAAGACTTAAGAAGACCCTAAACTTCATAATATTTACTTATAAAAGTCGCCTACTTTTATGTATTCATCAGATTTAACTCCTGATTCTCAATCACAAAGACCAAAAGTTGGAAAGGCTGACACCTAAACCAAGCAGTTACCCATAAGAGGACACCAGCATTCGCCAAAAACAGAAAATGTGAAGCTTTGGCAAGGGTCATATAGTGATGGAGTATCATGAACCCAGCTGTTCCTCACTGTAGAACAAAATCTAAATCAAATCCTCTGAAAAACCACAAAATGAATGTAAATGATTAAATAATTTAGAGCATAACGCTCCTCTGTTCATTCTTGAGATCATCACATAAAAGCATTAATGTACAAAGCACTTCAAGGTTCATTTCACATGGCATGAATTGAGGACACGGAAATATTGGGATCATACTGTAATAGACTAATCTCTGGCTGAAGAAACAAAATGTCTGAATTTAATGGTAGTGTCTCAGCTGTTACGTTTATGGGGATATTCTTATTTCATGCATCTGCCTTAGGTACCTAAAATCTGCAGTCCTGAAATAGGGCGGAAGAAAGGTACAGCTACCAGCTCCAAAGGTCTCATCTTTATCAAGATTTTGTTCTTGCTAAGTATTTAAGCCAGACTAGGAGATAAGACAGCAGTATCCCACGAGCAATAAACAGAATTTTTTGCATTGCAATGTGTTACTCAGCAATAGTGCCAAGAAACCAACCCTTACTGCCTTGTGGTGCTTCTTTGTTACAGTTCTGAATTATTTAAAACGTCCTTTCTTCAAAGGGGATTTCATGCAATTGGACTAAGAAAACCGAACAACAGCTGGCTTACAAATGCAACGGAACTCCACCACAGAGCAAAGCATGAGCCCTGGAGAGGAAGTCTGTTATGTAGTCTATATAAAGTAAGTGGGGTTCTGCAAACCTTCACTGTTTTGTTTTTCTGTAACTTTGGCAGAAGAATGTATGAAGAAAAAAAAAAAGAAAAATATATTGTACATTTTGGAGCTTCCCCAGTTTTGCAAAAACTGCCTGCTTCTGCCCAAAATATACAGAACAGTACTTTCCTCCCTTTCCCATTCAGCTAGTGCAATCTGATTCAAAGCCAGAATGGGCCTGAAGAACAACCAAGAAACAGGAGACGAGTTGAAGACAGACAAAAACAGGGATTTGTCTGAGGCTTTAACTTAATAGCTTATGGCAGGCTGTGCTTCTCCTCTTTGATCAGGTTAGTGCTGCTGCTGCAATGATTTGCAGCTGCAGGAAGGAACCAAACACCCCTGGAACGTTGCTTCCCAATGAGTGTCATTCTGGAAAAAAAGCCAAAGCTGAGCAACACGCTGGGCCAGCCACAGGCTCTGCTTGGGAAAGAGATATACTACTTAGTGCAGCACAGCTCATAATACAGAACACAGCACAGAGCTCAGCTCAGCTCAGAACAGCTGTATTAGCAATTATTGTAAACTTTACATACGAAGGGATATTATGCAGGGGCATGAGTCTATCACGTATGTACATTTTCCACCAATTTTTGTGGATCTTTCATCAGGAATTAACCTGCAGGATTACCCTACACCCCTCCCCAAACAAGATCTCCACCAGCCTCCTGCTCCTCACTGCTAGTCCTCATCTGTGGCTTTACACAGTTCCATTCATCTCTGACAAATGGAGAGGTTTGAGCTTGGCTCAAGAAGTTATCTACTTGCCTCGCTTCCCTACTATGTCAGGCACAGCACCAAATTCCGATCATAAGGAAGATCCAATTGAGGTCTACCCCACTGAGACCATCACCAAACAGGTTCCAGGACTATCTTTGACAATTATGCACATGAGTTGTGTTCCAGATTTGAATAGGACTTTAGAATTGGACAGAGAAGAATATGTAGAGATATACCCAGAAAGAGGCAGGTCATTTTGACAAGCTGGAAAAGCTCAGATACTCTTATTTACTCTTTGTAAATCCTTTTGATTAACTAGGAGGTGGAGGGGGTAAATAAAGTTTCCACAACTCCAGTCCCATTTCCTGAAGTTCCCAGATGGTTGATGTTCAGGGCTGGAATCCACCCAGCCCTCCTCCTTTTTTGGCCCCAAGTCACACCCTCTGTGCACCCAGCGCCTTGTCACAGCTGGGAAGTGATCACCGGGTGCAGATCTTCCAGAACTGAACGTGCAACTTTGCATCTACAGCTTTATAACAATAAAGACCTGTTACTATTTGAGCTGCAAGTTAAAGAGCTCCATGTACAAACAAGGGGGATTTGCAACTAGCAATGCAGGTCCCATATTTCATATTATTTAAGTGGACTGTTAGGCCACACACTTAGTTGTTTACAAAGTACTTCCACCAGAATCACACCTTAATTGCATTTTCTGCATATCTCAAAACAGTTATCCCTCATTTCCTGGCAAATGTTTTTAAAAATGATCGAGACTTCAACAATCTTCTACAATACAAGCAGATTGCTGTGGGAGTTCTGGGTGAACAGTCACAGCACCAACCATTTCAGCCCAGTCTGGGGCTGGCTGTTAGCCAGTTCAGTCTGAAACAGTCCAAAATAAACCAGCAGCTAGCTCTCACAAAAACAAACCTAATTTAAATTGTATTCCATCTGCACCTAGACACAAGCTGACCACTAAAAAAGTTGAAACTATTTCCAGAATTGCAAGTCACGTAAAAACACTGCTCAAAAAGTAGCAAGAAGCTGCACAAGCAGTCATTGTAAATTATTTGCCTAGTTACAGTAAATAAACCAGGAGATTCCTTCCACCCCTCACTAAGATTAATATCCCAAATGCTTCACAGAGAATATAAAGAAAAATACTTGAAAAAGAAAGGAATTTCGTATAGATATGCTACATTTCTCAGTGTTTAAATCAATAATAAGGATTCCTGGAAATGTAAAGGCTCATTGTAATTAGAACATAATGCTAGAATCAGAAAGAATTTTATTTTTTTTTCCTACTTGGAGTCTGTCCCAAAAGCTTTAAATCAACATGTATTTTGGATTATAGCCTTCAAGAACCCAGGGGGCTTGAAATGGCAAGTTTTCATGGCAAGAAAGATTATGACATCTGTACTTGAACACACATGGTCTGCCGTACTCTCTCATCCATCCCCCCCCTTAGACAGCCCATCCTGGAGATAATAAATTATGCTGGAGGAATTTGAGCTATACCCAAATCTGATAACAAATTTAAGTATTTTACCATACAGAGAAAAATATTGAGGTATTGAGATAATAAGTTAGAAAACAAGAAGTCAATATAAGCAGTGAGCGTTAAGTGAACAGATGATTTATCTGAGCCTCTAGTACAGATCAAAACAATTCCCCACATTACTCTCAAATACCTTTCAGGTCTCGCATGATCACTAGAACACCACGAGCACGTACATATTGATTTTTACAAAGTTGCTTTTTCTACTTATTGAACAGAAAACTGCTAATCAAGTTAGTAAGAAAACAAACAAACAAACAAGAATGTGTAGCTCCAAACTGTATGTAGCTTTTAAAGTTACAGAAGTGTAAAAATCCATTTCCCATATAAAGCTTCCTCAAAGTGCTGAAGGAAAATTCCGTAGCAGACATTCCAAGATGAGCTGGTAACAGAGTGTGAACCATGCACAAGCTCCAGGCCTGCCCTCATAACCCCGCATCCTCCTTGTAGGATTCCTTCAGTGACCCTAACATGGGTGCGAGAGGCCTTAGTGGCTGCCATGAGCTGGGCCCTTAGCTGCTCTCAGCATTCTCTTGTCACACAAAGAAAAGAAAAAGTAAACGTGTTCAAAACCCCTTGTGCCCCCTGCTTTCTGCAACAGAAAGAAGGCTATCTGGCCTCCAACAAGGATGCTCAGGCATAGCCATGCTGTGACCAGTAATCTGGCACCTGCAGCAGCCCTGTCTCCGTGCTTCCATCTGCAGACACAGCAGGCACTGGGGGGCTGTATGGCACAGTGCCTCACTTCAGCTCTCCAGCACATAAATGGAGTTCTCTCACTAAGTGCTTTCCTCAAGAGCCTGTTTTCCAGCTTCCTCCATGTCGCAGTTACTTCATGGAAGGAGATCACGCTCTGGTCTCTTCTGGCCATATTATTTCTGGAGCTGCTTTTGCCAGTCCCCTGGCTCCCAGCCCTCAGCCACATCCCACACTACTGCAGCAGAATGAGGGATGGATGCACGCTTGCCTGATTGCCTGAAAGCTTGTCAGCTCCAACAGCATTTTTTCACCCCCTCGAGGCAGCAGAACTATGAGCAACTCTTACATCTGTAAATCCTTTTAAAAAAGCAGTGATTGCTCCAAGCACAATCCACTATTTTTATGAATGAAAAAAATGGGAGCAAACATTCTCAAACAAACAGAGAGGCATGCAACTTTCAGCACGTCACATCAGCTACTTCTGTGTGCGCACCAAAGCTAAAATGTAATGACAACAAGCCAGGTTTGCTCACCATTCAACAAACATTACAATCAAGTCCTCTTGATCAGCATAGTCCTGTATGCCTTCTTTCAGCAGTCGGACTTTCTGCCCTCCACCAATGGAGTTCGCCAACTCACCACCTTTCCACTCTTCACCTTTTCCAAGTACCTGGAATAAGTAAAAAGTCTTTCTTTTTTTTGCTGGTACCAAAAAACAAGAGGCTTTTGAAAGCAGACCCTTATTGAAAACAGATGTTAAAGCAGAAGCAATGCATTAAAGCACAGCAAGCCAGCATTTCCAGCATCATAAGTTTTCCATGTCTGAAGCAGCATTCAGCACGATGACATCACTGCAAAAACATGAGACAAATTTCTTAACCAAATAAGAATCAAGCAATTGCCTGCTACCACTGTTTATTTAAACACATTTCCATCAGAAAAAGGAAAAAATGAATAATCGTTTCAAAACTTGTATTAGAAGAACATTCTGAATGAGATGTTCAGAAGACAATTTCATCATTTTAGGGACAGGAAGTATCAAAGAGCTTGAGGGATCAGGATATTACTAATACAAATTCCAAGCTCCAGTATTCCTAAAATACCCCCAGAACACTTTCATACAAATGAAGGATAGATTCCCCAATTTACAACTGGCTGCTAAAATCAGCTAAACAACATTTCTCTGTAGCCAAGTGCCAATTTTACCTTAACATTTCTGTGGGTTTTGAGCAATAGAAGGATAAAAGATTTTTGGAACTCTTAAAACCCGAAAGAACTGAACTGCACGCTGTTTTAGACAAATTTGCAAAGCTAATAGGTGTATGCAGAGCCCGGGCTCATCAAGTGCTTTAGAGCAACATTAACTTTAGGAGAGGTTTTCTCAGGTTTCCAAGTTCAACAGCAGAAGTCAAACTTCAGAGATAAAATTCAACAGCAAAAGTCAAACTTCAGAGACCAAATCATTTCTTAATTACAGTTCAGAAACTGTGGTGAGTAAGCAAGCAGAAGAATGTCATAATACAATCTGAATTCCTGGATTTTTTCTTTTGCAGACAAAAATGGTGTGGAAAGTTACAGGACAATTAGGGCTTCTGCTTTTTCCCAAGGTCATGTGGAGGCCAACTTCAGTACGTAACACATGGAGTCGGGGAACAAGACACAAGAGGCTAGGAAAATCAGTAGAAATGTTTTGTACTCTCATAGGTCTTGGGAAACAGAAGGAAGCTTGCAGTTGTGACCTTCCCTCCTTCTCCACAGCAGGACTCCCACCTTGGTTAAGCAGGATGGGAACACTCACCATCTCCTGTGCTGCCAGTACAGCTTCCAGCAGCAGTTGTGCAGCTGCTCAAAACAAACAAGCTGCACTGCAAGGCCAGACTAGATGATAAATCATTATAGAATGACTGAGGGACCTGACCACAGTATCTACTAATCTCCTTTCACTGCCATGGGAAGGTTTCAACAGATTCAGTTATTACTGCACTGTTTCTACCTTAAAGGCTGTGTACTACGACTGCTTGGCATGAGAAAATACAGTACCTTCACTGTGTAGTTGAAGTGCTTTGCAGTTTGCATGAAGCGATGAAAGCCATCGGTTTCTTTAGTTGCTACAGTAAAAACTAGGAGGTTATCTGTGAGAGAAAAAGAAGGAACATATATTAAGTTTTCAGGCCACAGTTACAACAAAAGCATACTGTGCATCAAGTGACTTCACAATTTGCCTACATCTGATTCCAAGAGACGAGGCAAATACACTGTCATGTTATAACGCATGAGACATCACCAGACAAGAAATTCTACAGACAAAGATGCTGTATTTAAAATTATCTTCAGGAAGAGGAAGCAGAGAAGTATCTGCTCTGTAAACAGCTAGCTCAAGAGATAAAAACAAAGCTAGTATGACCTCTGGACAGGAAGGAATCTTTGAAACACAAATAATTTATTACTACTCCGTCTGAGCTAATCCTGTCACCTCTTGTCTCATGAGTGAGTGGTAGCAGAGAGTTTTACCCAGCAGCAAACAGTGGACACCAGAGTCCAGCAGGCTGCACTGACTGCTTTTAAGTGCTTGGACAGTGACAAAAGAGCATGGGTTTTTGTTTTATTCAGAATCTGGTGTCGGCAAATTATACTAGTGCTAATTTTGCCTTCTCACTGAATGCAAGCAAATGACCATGCAACCAATTTCCTTTTTATATCCCAGGGCTTTTGACACAGTTCAAGCAGGGCCAAGAATTCCCACTAAATGGCTTGATATTTTCCTGATTATACTATTGAACAACATTCTGTACTCTGCAATATGCTCCATAATCATGATACACAATTCAAAGTTATGGAAAATATAAGACACCTATCCAACATTGAGTACTTAATCAGATCTGCCTCGATCCCAGAGCACATTGTAGTTCCTCCATTTGGTCTCAGTTCAAGCAACAGCTGCCCTCTAAACAGAGCCCAGGAGATCAATCCATACAGAAAGTAAAATGAATCACCTCTAATCGCTATACCAGACACAGCGCCTGTTGTTGCCTCACTTTTCTATAAAACATCCTCTGGGTTTATCCTGCCCAGCACAGTAACAGCTAGAGATGGCTGCTGCGAAAAACATTCCTATTAACCTTTTGGTCTTTTCCACTAGTGCAAACTTTGAAGTCTATAGGCACAGAAGAGTTCATCCTGAGTGTACTCACGTCTGTCACAGCCTGCCATTTTATTTTTGTTTGATGCCCACAAAATTGACACAGGCAGCCTGTTTCCCTTTTTCTTCATATAGGAAATGCACTTGCTAGAGATGACGATGCTTGACAGACAGGTATCAGTGTACTTCAGAGGGTACCAATGAGCAGTCAAGCTAGCAATAATAGTTGTATTAACACAGACATAACTTGCAGAGCAACAACACCAAAAAAAAAAAAAAACAAAAAAACCACAAAAAAGAAATACTAATGAAAACTGTCTAATACAAATGCAGCAGAAAATCTATGGAGATTGGTCTCAGGAGCCACTGATTTCTTCTTTTCCTCCCCCAGTGAAATAAGACAGATCTGGTATGAGTCACCAGCTCACTCCCATGAGCACTCCAGTCAGGTCAGACAGTGATGTGGTAGTCCATTCTCAGCTGCAGCCAAGGATAAGGAAATCATATACACTGTTTTCTTACCAATCTCAGTTTCCCATGACCTAGACATGGTTTCTCTACATCTTCAAACACAAGATTGTTTCTTAACCTCACTCTTAGCCAGTCATCCACCAAATTGATGTTAACCTTACACAGTGACAGCCCCGCATACCAGGCCTTCTACAGCTCTTACTTGGTGCTTCCCAAGATAATTATTGACTCTGCCATACCGCACTGATGCTCCTGCAGTGCAACATGCATCAAAGAAACTGGGAGTATTTGAAACTCTTCAATCAACTTGGTATGGATGCCCAAACATTATGAAAAGATAGTTTTAAAAGGTATATTACTCCACATTTTTCCAGCTTGAGTGCTAACAGTCTTTTGTGGTCAAGAGTCAGAAGAAAATCCCATGTGCACACCTAAAAAGAGCAGGAGGGCCATCCCAGAGAATTCCAGTGCAGTGCACTCACAGACACAATGACTCACAGATGGACGTAAGTTCAGCGATAATGGTATGATATGTTCTTCTAAAGGTTATGCAATTTAAAGTAATTCTACAGAAGTCACCACAGAATGGATGAAGAACATGACAGATTATGGCTAAAACAGCTGAAGACAGAGGGTAGGATTTTTTTCTATGGAACAGATTAAGGAAAGTCTGATCATACTAGACTGCACCACCAAGCCAAGTGAATCCGTTGCTGACAGTTTCCTAGGAGAACAGTCAAGCACTGACTGTAACTGCAAAGTTTGGTTTGGGATAGACATTTTTCACACCTACTGCTTCCTGAGGAATGCTCAAAGCAAGGATTTCAAAATCAGTACTTGACAACATGGTTTAAGTGATAAAATGTGGGCCACATCAGATTGATCTTATTTTCTCCCTCACAGTCACTAAGTGTAACAAAGACTGTCTTAAACAAATGTACAAATAAATTTTGGCAAAACAATCTACTATTCTTCATGGGATACTGCTACTCTTTTTTAATGAAACTCACAGTAATTCCACCTATAGCTTGTTCATGCATTTCAAGATTCACTGCAAAATTCACACAAAAACAAAAGGAACCTGTATTGTGCTCATACCCAGTAAGTCTAAACAAGCTGCCTGAGTCAGTTTTGCGAATAGTCACAGAACAGACAGGAAGCTATTTTTATAAAGGTACTATTTACTTTGGAAATGCTTTCAGTATACTTGCCAATGGTCAGTTTTTTAAAGTTACAGATGAAGAGCTTTAAAAGGTGTTATTTCAGTGTCACTGGATTTCGTGTGCATCTGGTATTTAAACAGTTATTAAATGGAGAAGAATGCTGTAACTACAGAATTTAGAATCTCAGATTCTAAATAGACTCTTCACAGAATATTTAGTCTTTGGGGTTTTGTTTATTTTGCTTTCTTGCTTGGTTGGTTGTGTGTGCACGTGTGAGCATGCATCTGCTTTAAATAAAAGAGCAAACAGTATGATTTTATCCTGTTAATAGCATGCCTGAAGAAAAGTACATTAAGTGACAGTTACCTTGGCACATTATATAGGGGATTACTAACCAAATGAGGAAAGTAGCTCCTTTTTCATCTCACTAGCAAGATATTACAAAAATGTTAACGTAATTCCTGCAGGCTCCTCTGACTTGATTTAAAAGTGATAACTTGCACCAGCTTTGTTGGCAGAAAAGATGCATGCTTCTTCCTGAGGAAGTGAGCAAAGAGGATGCTTCTGACCATTACTCCTTTTTAACCCTTTAACATCATTCACTTTTGAATCTATTCCTCATTCCCATTTAGGTACAATGAATGGGATCAGTGTTCTAACGGTTTACGTCCAACAACATGTAACCAAAGCAACTTTCAAGAACTTACAATAAGGCAAGTGTGCAAGTAAAACACAGATTCTGGGGGACTGATTACATCCAAGCCTCCACTCCACTTTGATCACGTGCTTGGCTACACCTGCTTTAGATGCCATCACGGCCCATGCCACAGCGAGCAGTTCTGGTGGCAGGAGCAGCACCTGACCCGTGTTGGCAGCATGGCTGTGCAGGCTCCCACTGTGTGCTGCAGCACAAAGCTGCCCCCAGTTTCTCAGACCCTGAGTTACAGCTGTGGCCACATGTTTGTTTTCCAGTGAGAGAGACAAAAAATCCTTCACTCAAACACCATGATGACTTCTGGCTGAAGCAGTACAGTTCTCGCTTTACTGTTGTTTGGGAGCAAACCCTGTCCTCCACACAGCGGCCTACCCGCAAGGAGCTCTGCGGTGTGGTCTAACATCCACACTTGAGCTACCCAGTTCCTTCGGACTGACTATCCCTCTCACAGCAGGGATGAAGGCACATTCAGTAGTGTTTTCCAGAAGTAACAGCGTCCCCCAAATACAAACACAGATGAAACCACGAACGCAGCAGGCAGCCAGCACCCTGCCCATTCTCGGGCCTGGGCTGCGCGGCGGCACGCAGCCCACAGCCACCATGGCAGACACAGAGGATTGCTGCCTGGCACTCTCTGCCACAAGTGAAATCAGTCTGTGTGAAAAGGAAACATAAACCCTACACAGAGGTTCAACAGGAAGGCATGGGAGAAAAAAAAAACTCGGAAGAGCTTCATGCCAGATATGAGGGTGCCGATGTTATTACAGTGCAATTATTCCAGACAGCTTTCAGATAGTTATGTTCGCAAAGCAGCTGTTCTGTTTTGAAAACAAGCCTGAGAGCACATGTTTGGCCAGGGGAAGTATATCCAGTGTCAGGCAGAAATCATTTTTATGTGCAAATTAGGAAATGGTTGAATACTCAAGTTGTGAAAGACAACACTGCATAAAGAGCTCATGCAACATAATAGCAAACTCAATGACTGTTTATCAAAACACTTCACTCCCTCACTCAATCTTTTGGGCTGCCACCATCGGGTATCTGCCTCATAAATACATATTTCCAGAAATAAGAGCTGTAAACCAGTGCCTTTGTTTTCACTGATTTGTGTGGAGGTCTCAGCCAGAACTGCCGTGGCAGGACTGTGCTCAGTTGCAGTGACCTCTCTGCTCATAACTTGGCAGAGGAACATGCAAAACGCTGCAGTTGCTCCTTGTACACCCACATGGTTCTTATTTATCGAGAATGAACACTGACAGAGATTACTACATAATTTCTACCAGGGGTTGCGGGCACTAGTACAGTAGCTTTGAAACAGCCAAAAATGAGGATATTGCTTGCAGCCATATGGGAGCTGACATTCTGCTCTTGGATTCAACTGCTGTGGACTTCTCTGGAATAGGAACGTGCAGTAAGATCAAAGGACATATGTGCATAATACTGCATTATGCCATCGAAACCTTTGCCTATCTGTAAAACTAGTGGCTTATAATAGTAAACGATGACTGGTTTTTGATCCATGTCCTAGTGCCTATAAAACACAGCCTTATTGCAAAATAATCCACTAAAGGCTTCCAGCAAACAAATGAACAAATTGCTATAGGCTACGGAAAAGGCTTGGGAACTGAAAACCTTATAGGATTTAAAAGTAAATAAACTATACGCATACATACAAAGTCAAAGAAAAGCTGAACTATTACAATCCTATCCCAGGTAGCCTTGGCAGTTATCTGTGTGACCTTAATTTAAGGCATAGTCTGACCATTTATTGGGAAGGCAGAAGGCATGTGAATGCATTCAAGCACAATAATGAAGCTATTGTGGTTGTGCCTGTTATGTCTTCCACACCTCCATAGATGTTGGAGATAAACAGGAGTTAGTTTTCCATAAAAATCAGAGTAAATTTAGCTTGACTTTTTTCTATGTTGGAGCATGCTTCTCCATCACTGGACAGATGCACTGGAAAAGCATTTTCAGTCTGGATTCCTCCTCTGTCACAGTTCAAATGCAAGTAACAAGGAATGTTTAAAATCACACTCAACTGAGAATTAGCTATCAAGAGTGACACTGAACAGCCTTAGCTAGCAACTTCAGACTTCTGACTAAATTTTGATTATGTATTCTTTCCACAGACTAGCTGGTGGGAGGGGGGGAAAAAAGGTTTGTTTGGTTTTAGATTACAGTTTCCTATCTGCTTGTTTTTCCCAAGGCAGACAACCTACTCCATGGGTGTCCAACCTTTTGGCTTGTCTGAGCCACTTAGAGTGAAAAGGAATTGTCTTGGGCTGCATACAAAATATATAATATACTTAAGGCATGTAAAAAAAACAAAATAAGTTTGTTTGTTTTTTTTAATTAAAACATTTTAAAAAGAGCAACAAAAACATAAAACTACTAGAATATTTGACCTTATTTTTTGGAAACCAATGCATCAGTTCAATTTGATGGCAGAGGTTGCAGTTCTTGGTAAGATCTCAAGACATTCGTCAGAGATTTTTTGATGAAGTTTTACTCTTTCTGCACTTCATCCTTGAAAACCCTATTTGTTCACAAATGTGCATGCTGACAAAAAGAATAGAATTCTGGTAAAGAGACATGATCAAATTCTTGAGTTGAATATCTGATGGCAACTCTATACATTCCACTTGGATATTCACAGGTAACATATTTATGTCAACTGAAAATGGAATTGCAAATTGCCATCCCCAGCCATGCGCACAGCACAGGAGCTTGATGTTCCCAGCTCCTAATGGGTATGTCCCAGCATGTTACCAGCCCTGCTTGAGGAATCTGTCACTTTAATATCATTGCCCTAATAAGCATTATAACATAAGCCTGAGTTCAAAAAAAGGAATCATAGGGCAGGTCAACTAGCATGCGGTGAAGGTATGATCCACAACTGGAATTCTAGATCTAAATTTTTCCCATACCTCATGATAAAATTTTAAATTTTGGAAGAATTAAATGGTATTTAGTAGCAGACTACAACTGTACAACTAACCTCTTGTGATGCCTTTGACAGATGAGTTATACTTTCCAAAGATATACTGGAAAAAGTAAAATACTCTATAATATATTCTAAACAGGATTAAAAACATGGGAATCCAAACGACTAATATGAAGTCTTTTGAAAAATATCATTTATAGGTTGTTTTCTGGTTTTTCACCCAAAAAAAGCTAAACAGCATACAACAGTGAGTTATCAATTAATTCCTGAGCTCTGAAAGAGCTTTTAAAGCTTGTGCTACATTTTCTTTAAGACCACAATAGAAAAGTAAAAACTGAAATGGATCCTTGGCCTATGCAAAACTGTACACCATTGCTGTTTCAATATAGTTATAGTCATGATAACCAATTCTCTTCCCACGCAGTTTTGATGACTTCACTAAAACTAATTATTCCGTATGCTTCTGAGACGTGTTGAAGCTCCATAAATAAGAGGTCACTGGTGGTGCCAACAGCCATGCCCTTTTGATGTTTATACAGGCTCACACAATACGCTGAAAGCTCAAAGAACTGTTAAGTCATCTACAAATCTGAATACCAAAGAGTACTTCCACAATTCAGATTTCTAGAACAAGATGATCTTCCACTTATGGCACAGTAAGACAGTATTCGACTCCTTGAAAAGAATATTCTTATTTATTTTTTCCTCTAGAGTCATAGCCTAGACTTGGAGTCTTAAATCAAACAAACGTTTAAAAACCCACACACTTTAAAAAGATGACAAATAGAAACAGCAGAAACCCATTATATGCAATATAACTATGATTATAAGTTATACCTACATACATATACTTGGTTAACGTAATTCAGCAGCAAACAAACAAGATCTTAAGTACACAATGCATATGTTTACAGTTTGTGTTTTTCACATCTACCCAGTGTCAGTTTATAGGATGTACTTATGGTCAAAGAAAGCAGTAGGCCAACAGAACAGTTTCCGGACAAAAAAAGCAGCTGGCATAAGGAGGCAAAAGATAGAGCCATATGACAACTGTTTATTTTCCTTTAAGATTCTGAAGAAACATACTGAGTTAGCAAGCACAGTCCTTCCCTCTTGAGAAAGAGTTACTGAATCACACTCCAGGAGGGAAAGAGATGATTGGTGCAAAGAGAACACTATTTCATATCTGAAAGTTCTGTTGTTGATTTTGGTTTTTGTTTTGTTAGTTTTTAAATCTGATCTATATATTATAGAGTCGACTTCTGTTCCACACAGAACGCTTTCCTGCATGCCGCCACTCATCCCACAGCTTACAGCTTCCCAAAGGTGCAGGCTCATCTCAAAGTCTCATTAGTTACAGCCACGAGTACCTTGTAAGTCTGTATCCTCAGATATTTAATAGAGTGGCAGGGTTACTGTGTATGAGAGGCAATATGTCTGAAAAACCTCAAGAACGATAGGAAAGTGAAAAAAATTATGACAAAAGATGAGATTAGAATTAACAGATAGCAAGTACAGTCACGGGTTGCCAAACACGGGCTGCATGCTATTCGCGTATGCCTGTATGTGAGAGGGATTTCTAAGAGTCAATGCTTCAAATTAAACCTGAGTGCCAGATTTAGAAGAAGCAGATCTTTCTGCACAGACTTCTCTGAAAGTTAGTTCTGTTTTCCTGTTTTAAAAACCTCTTGCTAATCACCGCATTTCTGCACTTGCATATCTTACTGCAAAACACAAAGTGCAGAACAAATATTTATGTCAGTTGCAAAACAGCGCCAGATTCTACTTAGCTAACTGTCAGACTCGTACCTACGCTTTAAACCAGATTGACTCAATTAAAGCAGATATAATTCTGCCTTGATAATGGTACAAGCATGGTCATTGTAGAACTTGTGTCATAGGGTTATTTGTAAATGTTCCTAAAAATCACAGAGCAACAGATACCAGTAACAGAACTCCAACACCATTCCTGGCCACAGAACAGAACTAGAAAGGGCAGGAAGTTTTCAGCAGTTCTCCCAGGAAAGAAATATAGAAGGTGTAATTCCTCAGTTTACTTTCGAGCAGCTGGTACTGTTGCAACTTCCTCAGCAGCAATAATCATTGCCTGTTTAAATCTTCTACTTCTTCTCTTGTTTTCAAAGAAACAAAGAACCTGCAGAAATGCATTAAAATAAGCAGAACTTACTCTGAATTTTCTTGTACTATAGAAAATATACTAGATTAATGCTTGCTAACACAAAGCCCCTGAACAGGGTATTAAATTTTACCACTCCTTTCCCCCTTACTAAATGAATGCAGATTAATTTTCTCTACAACTTCAGGAAACATTCAAGAGTCCAATTACTGTTAAACATCATCCATAATTCAAAACCATTTATAAAGAGGCAAAGAGTGCTGAACAGTGCGTTTCAGAGTCTGAAGGATGGTTCACAAATACTAAAGATTCTTCATACAAGTAAATTCTCCCCCTTTCATTTGCAGTCCCAAAGCATGTGAACAGCCATTTTACTCCTCATACGTCCTGACTCCTTCAAGAAACTTGCTGTGCTGCAGCTTGCTGCTTGTCTTATACCAGTCAGTTCTGATCTCACCTCTAAATAGCGTATGAAACATCTACGTGGAAACGATCAATTGTCGAATACAGCCAGTTCTAATAATAATGAAATACCACTCATAGACCACCTCTTTTACACATGTACACACTTCTAGATAAAGGCCAGCAGTTACTCACAATAGTAATTCATAACCATTTTTAGAAACTGTTTGCAAGTTGGTTGGCTCAGGCCTTTTTTTTTTTTTTTAAATATTTATTTTTAATTTCACAGTACCACAGACAGTCAACACAGGCTCATTAGGGCCTGTGTGTGCACTCATCAATCACCGCAGCGCTGGCCGTGCTCAGGCTCATGCTCCTTCCAATGCAAGATTTCCTGAGCAAAACCAGGCACTAGCAGCACCACTCACAAGTTTTTTTTCCCCCCCCACTATCTGCAGTAGACTTGGGTGAGACTCTGTTTATTGAATTGGTTACTCCATAGTAAAGCACAGATAAGAGGTACTCATTAGTCCCCAGACATGAACGTTTATACATAACATCACTGTAATGCATGAAGCAAACTCTTCAGGGAGAGCTGCCCAGATCCTGGTGAGTGGGAGAGGGTCCGGTTACAGCAGTTTATTAGCACACAGATGGCAGCTCAGCTTCAGAAGTCTCCAAAGCAGTGGGGATGGGGCCATAGCAGTAGCATGGCCATGGGTGCTTGCAATCATTAAATGGCTCAACCATACACCGCCACAGGCTGGGACCAGGACAGCTAACCCCAGCTGTCCGAGCAAGAAAGTTTACTCAGCTTCTGCCTTTTAGTAGCCTTGCCCTTGTTGTCCCTCATAAATGAGTGTCTAGAGAAGAACATGCTGCTGTTTAAGCTGTTATTCAGCATATCCAGCTGTTTAAACAGGCAGTCACATACTGCACCAGGCATCATTAAATCCCGCTTTCAGACAGCTAATCAAGCCATCAGTGAAACTTGGCAATTAAGATTTGTAATAAAGATTTCTCCTTCAAGAAATCTTTGTTTAACAAAGGAGAAGTTAAACTGGGGCTGTCTGAAGGAGACATAACTGACCCCACGTTGTCAGCAGGGGCTGCCACCCCACAGCTCTACATACCACCCTGCTTCCAGGCACTGGTTGTGCAACACATTGCCCCAGATCTCCACAACCCAGCTTTGACTGTTCCAGTAACTGGACAGAAATGCAGGCCAATAAACCTCGAGAGGAGAAAAACCGCAATTGTCCAAGAGCCCTTTTCTGCATGAAGGGCAGACTGCAACTCCACACTAGGCAAAAAGGGTAGTGCCTGCTCCAAGCAAGCTCATCCTTCAGCCCACGGAGCAGCACCAAAGACCCATCCTGATTTTGACACAAAACCTAAAGACATGTAAGTTACGATGTATATTTCAGGGTGCTTTTAACAAAGAACAGCTGGGCTAGCAACTTCACTTATTAGGTTAATGGACCTGGTTGTAATCTCATGCTAATGATGTGTGTACAGTTGTTTCACAGTGATATAAAACATAATTAGTAAGCTGCTTATGAAGATAGTCCAAATAAAGTTTGTTTGGTTGGTTTTTTTTGACCTTTAGTTTTCTAGTTAGCATGGATTTTTAATACAACAATCAGGTAACTTGCAGTTATACTTTAAGAATTAGTACTACCATCAAAAAGACATTTGTTTTCTATATCCCAGTGTCTTTTTCCAAGAAAATCCACAGTGGACCAACAGAATTGCAACCTGAACAAGGAAGAACCCTAGGATACTTTTCAAAAGACAGCCTGTAAGAGCTGGTGGGACAACAACTACAAGACAGGGGCTTTCTTCAGAGTTGCCCTATAAATTCAGATGTTTTAAACTAAGACAGAATTCTAATATTCAACTTTGAATTATTAAGGAAACAGATATGTAATTACTTTGTTCTCCATTACAAACACATTTATGCATTTTGAAGAAATTACAAAGCAATCCACAGCATCTTTAAACCATATTTGAGTAGAAACAGACTGAAATGATTGAATATGCTAACTGCTTAATTTGCCAATAGTAGCTAATGATCAGCGGATACCTAAGTGTCTGCAGTCACATCTGCAAACACTTCATCAAAATATTAATTAAAATACATCCACATACTCAGACACTGACAATATGAAAGAGATGTTACTCTCATGATCATCAAAACAAAGATATATCCTGTTTCTTTAATGGACTGCTTATTCTTCCCCAGCTACCACAGATTTTAACAGGAATTCCAGCTGCTTGAAATAATTTTGGGATGAACCAGAGATTTTATATATTTAGTCTATTTGTGCACAATATAAACCTTACTTTAAAAAGTTAATTAATCGTAAGGAAATACACCAGAAGTAGTTCTGTTGCAGAAGCAGAAGTCTGAACACCACAGCAATGTCAGACTGTGCTTGCAAGCACGTATTCCTCAAAGATGGTCACTTATCCTATAGAGCTACGACATTCCCACACATACAGACACATTCCTGTCAAGTTGTGCTTTCTGCTGAAGGGAACTACACTCTGCGTAGAAATTAAGAGGGAACAAAGATTCTTCACTTTCAAAGTTGCTCTCCTTGCAACTGGTCCCTCAAGAACTATAAAAACAGATGTTATAAATGAAAACAAAAATGCCCTTATTGTGATCCTACCTACCATCTGTGCCAAAGGAATTCACTGGAGCAGAGTGTCAACTAATTTAAATTTTAAACAGATTAGTGGCTTTACACAAATGGAACGATGTTCCTTTTGATCATACAATGTAATCATGATAATTCCACAGACAAAACAAAATGTTTCCCTATGAAGAGGGAGTCGATTCTCCTTAATTAAGCAATAATGATGGGGGGGGAAAAAAAAAAAAGTCAGGAATCTGGACATAAACCATGACTCTCCAGAATATGCAATCAGCGCAAAGAAATCCTTCAGAAATAGTGTTAGTTCCTTGACAGGAATATGTTCCATGCAAAACCATCCTGACTCAGCAATTGAGAGTATCAAATACAGATAAGAACTGTCACAGCTGTTTTAATTAGAAATGCATTTTCTGGTCAAATTTTCTATGACCTTAGCCAAACGCATTGCCCATCACAGACAAAAGCAACGCTACATCCACTACTGTGACTTACCTTCACCATTTGAGGAAAGAAAAAACCTGGCCAAAAAGCTCCTATTTTTTTTCCCTCTGCATTGTATAGCCTCTCAACTTCAAGAGAGCAGTCTGAGTTCTTCATTGCAGCATTTCCAAGGGGAAAACAGGCTGAGCCTTCCAGTCTTTCAGAAAGTACACCAGGTTGGTTACATGATCAAAATCCCTTGCTCCTTTCCTGCACTGCCTCAGTGAAAGGCTTACAGTCACTGTCATCACAGCATCCATTTTGGCTGAGCCTAAAAAAGTCAATCGCATTCACAACAGCACCTACTGTACCTCCAAGCAGGCCCTCACGCAGCCACATCCAATACCCATCACTGCTTGCAGTGCTTGCGGCCAGCAGGGAAGGCTCACTGAGGCGGAGCACAGCCGGCAGCTTGGCCACGGGTACTGCTGCAGCTCCAGGACACATCCTGGCCACGTCGGCTCTGGAAGTTACCTCCACTCCCTGTGACAAGCCCTGACCCCCGCCCACTCTTCATGTTTTGGGTGTACCAGGACAGCAGCAATGCAGCAGGCCTGCTCAATGCTGTTACAGCCCATGGTGGCTACGTGGCCACACAGCCAAGCAGCCAAGTCCACAGCCACTGAGGAACAGACTCTCAGAAGGCAGGGTAGTTTCTTATGCAGAGAGATGATTGAAAAAACATCCTCATGGGCACACCCAAAGTAATAACAAATATCTTTTCCTGCACTGTGTTACATGATAAGCAACAGGTACTCAGTAACTGCAGCACAGCAGGAATACATTAATGCTGTTGTTCTAACACCAAAACTTTCACATCTTTATTCCGCAGAAGTCTGAGCCCACGTACGTGTATGGATTTCTACAACAGAGGGCACACTATGCTCTAGCCCTCACCAAGCAATACAGCACAGACTGGAGGATAACATCTAAGGGTTAAAACTGGTACAAAATCAAGTAACACGGCAGGCAGCACTGGGGTCAAGAAGCTACCCAAGGAGCAGCCTGCACTCAGCAGTTTGCTGCAGTCCAATACAGACTGCTATCATTTAAATTAAGAAGAATAGGATTTTTTTGTTTGACCACTTAGATAAAATAGAACAGGGCTTTCCACTGTTGCAATTTGTATAGCATCACTTTTATCATTTATCTAGATACATCAGTCTATTTCTAGTTTGCTATAACGCACAGTGCTGCATCTACACTATGTACTCTCTACTTTTCAAGCCTTTGAGCAGCAACAGGTTTCAAAATCAAGAGTCATTACTAGGCCAGTAGTTATTCGATATCAGCACAAGATCTCACACCTAGATCAAGTAGCTTAAAAAAAATACATGATTTGCATAGATATTTTAGAGGGGGGAAAAACGCAGTTGATTGCAGTAACCAACTGCCACGGGAGCATCCTCACAGCCCTTCTGCCACAGACACCGGAGCTCTGTGTTTTGCCCAAAACACACCCCAGGAGGACACAGCCCCACAGCCATGGGACAGCGATGCTCACACTGCCCAGAGCATGAGCAACAGCCGCACGCAGCCCGCAGGGAACTCTGTGGAGTAACCAAAAGTAGCAAAAGGAGAAAGCTGGGAGAGATGAGCACAGCAAGCAGCCTGGTGTTCATCAGTGCCAACTTGTCTTACACTGATTATCTAAGGCAGCAACTTTCAAACTCAGAAGTTGCTGGAATAAACTTGTCTCTCAGAAAAACGAGCTGCCTTCAGTGCACCAAAGCAAAAATCAAGCTAGGTAATAAAAATAACTTTATTACACACTTGAGTAAACAAGCCAGGAAATAAAACTACTTTGATTTCATGTGGTAATAGTTCAGCAGGATGGAATACCTTTCTATTTCCAGAACAGAAATCAGAAATACAGATGCTAAAGCAGTACTGGATAAGAAATCGGTTTTGGCATATAGCTTGACGCACATGTTTGGACACCTCTCTGAGGGAATTTCCTGCGTGCATTCTTTTATTTTACATGCTGAAGATACAATTGCTTTCTACCTTCTCACAGACGTGACTGCAGAACACAAGGAACAGAAAGCTGGCGGCCTCCGAGGGCCAGCAAAAGGCACGGCAGCCTCCAGATGACTTTTCTTCACCCCGAGCTGACGAAGTTCAGGCAAGGAGCGAATGACACCGTGCTTTTCCCTGCCGTGGAAAACCCCCCTGCCCATCAGCACTTTGTCACGGGAGCAGGAAAGAGAAAGGGGGGGGAAGGGAGAAAGTCAGAGGCGCTCCTTTCCCGCTGGGGAATCTATTTTTACTTTTTTCCGAAGTTGAATCCTGCGTCTAACGCCGTATGACTCACCCCGGCGATTTAAAACGCTTTCAGCTCCTCCGAGCGACAACCTGGGGAGCACCGGGGGCCGCACCCCTTCCCCGGCGCCGCGAGCGGCAAGGAAAAACGCGGGGCGGCGGAGGAATAGAAGAAACACAGAAATAACCGGGGAGAAGCGGCAGCTCCCACGCGCGCACCGCGGAGCGGCGGGGTTCCCTCCCGGCGGGGTTCCCTCCCGGCGGACGCACCCGAGCCGGGAAGCACAATGGAGCCGACGGCGCGTTCCGGCAGCGCATCCCCGCCGCGCTCCGCACCTCCCGCCGCCCCGCACCTCACCTGCGGGGCCGGGCCCGGAGCGCCGCTCCGCCGCAGCCGGCAG